>OZ037781.1:1845000-1987500 GCA_964035525.1 Porites cylindrica | reverse complement strand
TTGAGTGAAAATACATGTTTTTCAACTTCTTTTAGCAATAGAAGTGTAAAGCTGGTGGATAAAATGATGCAAAGTACCTATTTATGTGTTATTTTACATGTTAAGCACAAAACCATTATCAGTTCTCGCGGTTTTTACCTGATTTCTAATTCTTGATAAAATCTAAGATGTTGACCATGTTTGTTGACGTCACAGGCCTCCAGCAGCGCCACCACCCATAAAATATATCCCCGGAGTAGTCAATCGATAAAAATCGATAGCAATCAATTGATCGATTGATAACGGAAATCGATGAAAATCGATAAACTAAATTGCTGTGTCAAATCGATATTATCGATTTGTCATGATTTTAACGATTTATAACGGTAAGTCCGACATTGTTGTTGTTTTTTTTTGGCATCAGTTAAATAGTACAGCTGAGAAAACACATCCACGAATAACAACTGATCAACAAACAAGAAAAGTGGAAACTATTACAAACACAAAATTCTCTCTAAAAACCGTGACCCTTTTGTACATAATAACAGAAACGGTTCGGTTTAATTACATTCACAGTTCTCGCAGGCAAGTACAATGAGAAATACAACGTTTAGATAAAAGATTTCCGAGCCTGAATTTCAGACATCCCCTAGAGTCGAAGGAATGTACAAAATTCAGACTAAAAGACTTCTCTGGATAACTTTTCACCGTTTTCCGTTTACAATCGATAAAATTACTTCATCGCTAACCCTAACCCTGACTACTCCTTTAAAAGACCATTTCCGCGTTGCCCAATGCCTCTGTTTCAAAGCGAGGCTAAGTGCAAAGCTATTGATACGACAATAAATTTTTATTCTCGTGCATTTCCACAACTTGACGTCGTTTGTAAGTGAGAGTTTATGGAACAAAGATGTGGGCTACTGCATTCTCGCACTTTTTTAGAATTAAAAATGCGAAAAGCCAGGGATCAATTCTTGCCTTAAAGTTGCTTCACCCTCTTATTCGTAAGAGAGTACGAAAGATAACAATAGGGCCTTCTAGCTCCGGTATTTAACAAAGTGCTAAACACAATACTCATTAGCTCTTATTTAAACTCATATTATTAATTTTACATTCTGTATTACAATTTACCCTCCCGGAATGAACCCATGACCATTTTTTTGGAATTCAATTCATGCGAAGACTTATGCTACCTTTTCAGAAAGATACCAAATAGCGTGCTACTACATGCGATAGAGCACGTAACTATATCACGCTAATTGCGTGATATAGTCAACCGTACTTAGCATTTGGAAACCACTTGCTACTGGAACAAAACTACGCACTCTCTAATCAAGCCTCCTTATTCGTTAATTTGCAACGGCGATGAAAAACACTAAGAAAAAAACCCTGACATTGTTGTCTTCTTTCCAAGTTGTGATATCCGTAATGTTTTTCATTCTGGGATTGATGGACGGACTTGAAATCCGCTTTGTAAATGTTAGCCTCATGTTTTCGCCATGTTGGATTGTTCCTCCGGTAAGTGAATTTTGTCTGTTCTTTAATCATATATTTGTCAGGCACTTAAATCTTTTTAAGATTATATTTTGTCGTGGATAAAGATATTATCGCTCCTACGATGGTACATGTTAAGAGAAAACCTTCTGAACTCGTCGCTGTGGAATATTAACCGACTTTAGTGTCTGTATTCATTAGCTTATATTAGGAAGTCTGTGTTTTTCTTGTTCTGCTAAAACGAGAGAAATTTGCGAAAACTAGTTCTTACTTTCGCCGTTCAAAATGTGGCACTAATCTGCTGTAAAATAACTAATCTTTTAAGTGCACCCTTAAAGGTCTAAGTTTCTAACTGCCAATGCTCTCGATGGATCCTAATATCTGTTTTTTGCATTAAGAAATCGTATTAAGCTTCAGCGATTAATAATTATATTCAGTCATTTCTATATAATTATCATCATCATCATCATCATCAATATCATTATCATTCCCCTCAGCAAAGTAAAATAGTCTCTCGTAAGCGGACACCTCGCGGCCGCTTTCGAGAATGGTTCTCATTAATGGCCAATATAGATGTAAGGCTAAAATGGCCGATTACGAGAGCTTGCTTAACTACAAATAAACGTTCGAAATAATAAAAAAAAAACAGAAAGAAAACTGTTTTTTTAGTTTTTGCCTACTACGTAATTGTTGATCTGACAATGTTGTAATTCAGTCACAAGCATAAATTTAAGTCTTTTAGAGGACAGACATGATTGTGAAAAAAAAAAGAAAGAAAATACTGAAAATGATATAAATTCATGGCGACGAACAGCGATATCAAGTTGACGCATTAAGATACAAGATTCAGAGGCGAATGCGTGACGGCGGAAGTCGGAAGCTAGGGTGGAAGTTGGAAATGGGAAGTCGGAACTCGGAAGACCCTCTTACGCTTTGAATGAGATTTCATTTCAGGTTTCTACTTAAAGGATCTTAAATAAAAAGCTAAAATCTAAATCGTAAACCCTGAAAGTGACCTCGGCCGCCATTAACGGTTAAGTTAATTATAATTCTTACTGTGGGAGTTTTTTTCCTCAGGTTGTTTAAAGGGGTTATGGCACTAGGATATTGCTGTTGTGTGTTAATTGTGTGTTGAAGTCATTACATAGTGCCTTAAGCCATACATAAAATTCTCCTCAAACGGTCGAGTTAGGAAGAAGATATAAAAAAGCGCTAGCCATAACGCGTTTTTTGGTGAGTTTCAGCAAGTGAAATCTGGCTTGACTATTACAAGGTTTAATCCACGACAGACGACAGAAAACATTTTAAATCGGCCTAATTATAGTCTTAAAAAACAAAATTGGTCCATTATTGTCAGAATTCAATTGATGCAAAGGCAGTTTAACTTTTAAGAAAATAGCGTGACTTGAACAGCTGTAAGCATGGCGGATAAATGTTGGGCGGTGAAACGAGCGCTCCACTCTTCATTTAATGTGTGATGCGGAGTAGGACTGGCACGAGCGCTCTTTCCGCGCTTCCGATGCGCTTGAAGGCCCGGCGAAATTTTCCTTTTTGCAAACCGGAAATGCTATTTAATTTCTGTAATTTCAGGCTACAATGTTAAATAGATAAATTCGTTTCATAAAAATATCTATAAACATTTCATATGTTTGTGTCTGTATGCCTATAAGTCAAACTTGTTGGTCGTATAATGCCAAAATTTGAGTTTAATTTGAAAGTGTTGAATAGCTTCTCCTACCACTAAATATCACAGGGTCCAGAGGAGATGTGTTTGTCGTTAGAACAGCAAAACCCGTCGAAAACCTCTGAAAAAATGGGTTATTTTGATCGCGTTACGGTTTCGTTACACATTCTATAGACCGCAAACCAAGAGACTGAGGGCTCGCAAGATCGGCTTACAGTATAAAATACGGAAAGGGAGGAAACAAATTTGGGGCCGATTTTCGAATCCCTGAAACTCAAATGGAATTGAATGAAATCGCCTGATTTTACTAACCTGATCTAGAATTCTTATGTATTTGCCAAATACTGTAGGAAAACGGCATAAGAAAGCGTTCAAATTCATTTTCGGCGACCGAAATTTACGGCTTCTAGAGAGCGCTTTCGTTCGGTGTGCACCGCAACACATGGTGACGAAAATGACGTAGTAAAGTAAATGTGTTCAAGATCGGAGCAATAAAAGGGAAGCCTACACGACTTTTGTCTCATGCCAAAATGCTGCTCTTTCCAATAAGGTTTTTTTCCTCTGCTGGGTAGATTATGCTCTGGAAGGTTCTACAGCAAATGTGATTTTAGCCGCATGTTTCACACTGAGAGGTCATGACACATATCGATTTACTGTGGTTATTGTTTCTGGTCGGCAGGATTTGCCCTCTGATGCAAGCGCAATTTCTCTGACCTCTTTTGAAGCGTAAAGCTTTTTATTACAGCTGAACAAGGGTTCCAGTTTTCTCCAAAGTGCCTTCTGGATCTGAATAACTAAGCGATTTTCTCTAGTCCGTGAATGTAATGTTTTTCTTCAATGCTGTATCACGCTGGGCCCAGCTTGTTAGTTTTGTTTGGAGAATGTTAAATTATTACGGATAGTGATTTACGGGTCGTGTGTACTCTTGCAATAAAAAGTAACACCGAGTAGAGCGGGCGTACAAGGCAACTGTAATATCATCACGACTGTGCCATTCTTCGGTGGTCCAACTATATTACCTCTTGCGTCTTTGGCTGTGCGTTTTGCGACTACTGGGAAGCCTTCGCAGAAGCAAAACCTGCTTAAGACATCGAAGACTGTTGAAACGTACAACAAATGTCCAGTCTTGAAAGATCTTCACTTCAATTAAAACTCTGTTGTTTTCGCATAGATCTCTGAGATCTTTAAAACTCTCTCCGCAGCTGATGTTTTGATTCTCGAATTAGCAGCGGTCTGTTGCTTTTGCGTTTCCGGTCTCATTCCGACTTCCGTCACCGAGTGCTGCGGTTCACATAGAACGAAGTCACGTGGTGCAAGTTTCCTCCCTTGTCCTTTCTTTTACTCGGCACTTCGTGCCTCGGTCGCCCTCCGGGCGACGGCCTTCGGTCACCCTTCGGGCGACGTGCCGTGCGCCAGCAAGGATATGGCTTGCGGTTATTGATTTTCAAAAGTCGATCTGGGTCAGATAAGAAGCGAAGAAATCGTTTACAGTAGATTTATAAAGATCCCATTGGGCTAATTAATCGTGCTAAGCGACAGGTATAGACATTTTTCAAGGTAAGTAATTCATTTATTCACACGAAACTCCTCTGGACCCTGTGTAAATATCACCTAATCGTCTTTCGCCGTTTCGTTTGCAAAAGCTTAACACTTCTTAACCTCAATTTTTACATATGTTAAAGGGGGATAAATTTTATATAACATAACAAAAAATTAGATTGATATATTTTGATATAGTGGCGTTGTACTGCTTCAAACTTTGCTTCTCGGGTGCAACACGCCATGGCGATTCGCGCAATGCGTCGCAAATCCGGCAACCGAGTGTAAACAAAATTTATTGAGGTTAGTTGTCAGGTTTTTTCTCCGTTTTCCTCTCTAAAACAAAACAAGGTAAACAGTAAAAGCTGAAGGGAAACTAATTTTGTAGTTTCGAAGAAACAGAAAGACGTATGAGATGTTTTTTTCAAAATTAAACAGAAGGATGATGGTTATTTAAATTAGCATAATTTCACCTTGCACGAGCTGCACGCATTTATAAAATACACATCATCTAGTTATGAAACACGATCTGCTGTCTTTTAGTTTCGCGATGGATGACATCGATGAGATTTTCCTTCGTGTTTTAGACAGTACATAGTTGTTTTTGTTTTGGAATAACATCGACATTGGCGAGTAGTAGAACGAAAATATAAGTCAGTGGTAGAGTCATGGAAGTAATAAGAGAAACCCTTTGAAAGAGATGTTTGTCTACCCCAACTAAACCTCCCGCAAAAATAGCAACATTTGCCTCTCGGAGACAGCATACCGGCACAAAGGAACGAGGAAGAAGTGCAAGAAAACAAAATCAAGCCGCCATAATTGAGTGACAGCGGCAGTGTCTAATGGACAAACCACATCGCAAACCCTGACCGAAGTCGTAAAACAAGGGACATTTCTAAACAGAGTCCCAGTCCACTGCATCACACCTTTTTGCTCGGACATGCTCGTTTCACCGCCCAACCTTTATCCGCCCTGGCTGTAAGATAATATACGTATGACGTCACCGTATTTTTAATTTATTCTTCAACAGGCATTTCCTTGTGCTGCAAGAAAACTGCGCTGTCTAAACAAGCTTCGATTCCTCATTTGTTAATTTGCAACTGCAATGGAAAATACTAACAAGAGAACCCTGACATTGTTGTCTTCTTTCCAAATTGCGATATCCGTCTTATTTTTCGTTCTGGGATTAGTGGACGGACTTGAAATCCGCTATAGATGTGTTAGCCTCGTGTTTTCGCCATGTTGGATTATTCCTCTGGTAAGTTAGTGCTTCTGATTCTTCTCCGTTCTTACATTTGTCAATGACTTAACTCTTTGTAAGATTATATTTCGTCATGGATAAAGGTGTTACTGCTCGAATGATAGTACAAGAGAAGAGAAAACCTTCTGAAATTTTTGCCGTGGGATCTTCACGCTTATTTTTATGTGTATGTTAATTCATTAGGAGTGGTCGTCTCGCTTTCACAGTGATATTAGAGTCCGAGCATCTGCAGTAACTGTGACAGGGACAAACGACAGAACTTTGCGAAAGCTCATAGTTGTTATTCACTGTTCAAAATATGAAAATAATATGCTGTTAAATTACAAATCACTTTGAAAGTGCACTTAAAAAGTTCTAAGTTTTTCACTGCCAATGTCTCGATGGATAGTGTTGGCCCATCTGTCAATATCAGGGCGGCGGTGTAATGCGGAGTAGGACTGGCACGAGCGCTTTGCCGAGCTTCCGGCATCTTCCGGTGCACCTGATGGCCGGCGAAATTTTCTTTTTTGCAAACCGGAAATCTAATTCTATTTCTGTAATTTCAGGCTACATTGTTAAATACATAAATTTGTTTCATAACGGTATTAATAAACAGTTTCATATGTTTATGTCTGTAGGCCCCACAAGTCAAACTTGTTGGTCTTATAATGCCAAAATTTGAGTTTAATTTGAAAGTGTTGAATGCCCCCTCCTTCCACTAAATATCACCTAATCGTCTTAACACTTCTTAACTTTAATTTTTACATATGTCAAAGGGGGAAAAATTTTATATAACATAACAAAAAATTAGCTCGATACATTTGGATAACTCGTAAACCCTGAAAGTGACAGCGGCCGCCTTTAACGGTTAAGTTAATTATAATTCTTACCGTGGGAGTTTTTTTCCCTAGGTTGTTTAAAGGGGTTATGGCACTAGGATATTGCTGTTTTGTGTCAATTATGTGTTGAAGTCATTTCTTAGTGCCTTAAGCCATACATAAAATTCTCCTCAAACGGTCGAGTTAGGAAAAAGATATCAAAAATCGCTAAGTAAAAAACTGGCCCAACTATTACAAGTTTTAATCCACGACAAACGACAGAAAACAGTTTAAAACAGGCCTGATTATAGTCTTAAATAACAAAACTGGTCCATTATTGTCAGAATTCAATTGATGCAAAGACACACGTTTAACTTTTAAGAAAATAGCGTTGACGTCACCGTATTTTTAATTTATTCTTTAACAGGCACTTCCTTGTGCTGCAAGAAAACTGCGCTGTCTAAACAAGCTTCGATTCCTCATTTGTTAATTTGCAACTGCAATGGAAAATACTAACAAGAGAACCCTGACATTGTTGTCTTCTTTCCAAATTGCTATATCCGTCTTATTTTTCGTTCTCGGATTGGTGGACACTCTTCAAATCCGCTACATTTATGTTAGCCTCGCGGCTTCGCCATGTTGGATTATTCCTCTGGTAAGTCAGTGCTTCTGATTCCTACCTGTTTCTAAATTTATCAATCACTTAACTCTTTGTAAGATTATATCTCGTCATCGATAAAGGTGTTACTGCTACAGTGATGGTACAAGTGAAGAGAAAACCTTCTGAACTTTTTGCCTTGGGATCTTCACGCTTATTTCGATCTGTATGTTTACAAGTATAAATTCGTCTGATTCATTAGGAGTGGTCGTCTCGCTTTCACAGTGAACAGGTCAAACAACAGAAACCAATTTGCGAAAGCTCATAGCTGTTATTCCAATTATTCAACTATTCAATTACAAAACATTTGGAAAGTGCACTTAAAAAGTTCTATGTTTTCGACTGCCAATGTCTCGATGGATCTGTCAATATACTTCCCGTCTTGCCGCTAAGTGTTTTCAGCGAAGGGTAGGCTTGGATAAATTCTTCCGGCAGAATTTCGAGCAGAATAAGCGATTTTTGAGGCGAGCATTCTGCCGGTAGAATAAGGCATTTGCGAGCAGAATTTGAGCCGAATAAGGGGAAATCAGCGGCACTAATGATATGCATATCAGTTGAAAATTTAAAACAAAATAAAATACACACGGAAAATAATTACAATTCTGCAACACATAATGAATATCTAATTAGGTTTTAAGGGTTAGGTCGAGGCTCCCCTCTATATTTGCGCAAATAAATATGTGCCGAAAATTTTTTTCCGATACCGAGCACAATTCGAGCAGAATAAGGGTGTCCGAGCAGAATTTTGAGCAGAAAAAGCGATTTTTAAGAGCACTGCTGGCAGGCGGAATAAGCCATTTTAAGAGCAGAATTTATCGAAGCCTAACGAAAGTTCGGAAGCTCGTTATGTTGGGGAAAATGCAAGTATGGTTACAGTAACTAGTTATTTTATACGCATAAAGCCTTTGTCTTTTTCCACTTAATTGTGAACGAACTCGCCAAATACGACAAGAAACATTTCAGAAGTTTGATCGACGCCGTTATTACAGTAAAAACACGCGCATAAGAACCTAGTGATTTAAGATCCTACAGGCTGAAATTTGGCATTTAAATACCCAAAAATATAAGAACCTTTTCAGCCTGGCAAAGGAAAACAGGTTCTTATACAAAAATAATCACTTCAGTTTTGATGGTCAAAATTCTCGATTTTAATTTTGTGAGAAACTTTTGACAAAAGGTTATTGTGTATATGTTTTCTTTGATTTACACTTGTTTGGAATTTCGCCAGAAGTATGTTTTCCATAAAGCTACCGTGCAATATAGACGATTCAATATCTTTAAAAAAATGTAGAAACGCATTGATGTTCTTCTTGGACCTTGATTGTTTGCCATTATGTATTAGTAGTCAATATTTCTGCTAATGGTGACGCTAAGACAACCTCTGAAAAATACGAACCTTTTAAGAACCTAATCAGCCTGAATTGTGAAAAACTACCCTAAAATATAAGAACCTGTTCAGCCTGAGGTCAAAAATTCTAGGTTCTTAATTAAATGTGGGTTTTTACTGTATTTGGATTATTCCACACAATTTCAGCAATTTCGTTCGTACCCTGCGCTGACATTCCGCAAGTTGGCTTATTTACGCAATCAGTTGCAAACTACTCCAATGTTAAGGATGCGAACGACTCCGCACATATAATACTAAAAGCAACCTTATATTGCCGCAAAGAAACCTCCGGCGCTTTTCATTCAAAAATTGCGGTTTGAAATTTTTCACGTTCCCAATGGAACGGTACTTTCCGGTTGCACAGACCCGACCCAAGCCACCGCGCGTTTGGTTATTGTTCTTGCAAGCAGGATTCAAAAGAACGGTACTGGGGACAACAATTTTGTCAAATAGAAAGGGAAATTTCGGTCCGACCGACCGAAATGACCAGACCGGTCAAAGTAGACCACCTTCAAAGGTGGTGCCAAACATGCCAAACATGCCGAACCGAAATGGTCTGTTCCATTTGATTTCTAACCGAAATTTCCGGAATTTTGGGTTGAGTGGAAAGCACCCGAAGGGTATGATGACACAATGACGATTGCAATGATAGAAAAACAATGTCTTTTTAAAGAGAAAAACTACAGCACTGCAAGTACACTGCTAAACAGTCGGGTTTTTTTCTCAAAATAGGCTTAGCGCAGCTGAAGAGTCTCACGCCCGAAGCGTGAGACCAAGCATGAAGCGTGAAGCCAAGCCCAGAAAAAAAGCGTCTCTCCCCAGTGTCGCACCTTTTTCAGCCTTGCTCCAGACCTTTTGTTTGACTCTCGCGAGAACTTGAACGCCAAAATATGGATTGTTTTGCAGTCGGTCTAAACTGCAAGTGAATAACGCTTTTTTTATTATCGTCTACAACGTGAAACGTTCTAATGCGACGTGAGGACAAGGACAACGAATTTTCTGTCTCGTTGTAAACCTGGGCGTAGTCCTTAAAAAGTCACTTTCTACAGAGAAATTTGGCTACATTTAATAATGTATATTGACAAACTAGGCAAGGCTAAATAAACGCAATAGACAGGTTGAAATAAGGCAAGTTCATTTTAGTAACGTTTTCACTCACTGTTGTCACTGCGGTAGAAATTCGCTATGGCTCATGCTAAGTCAGTGAGAGTGTTACATAATAAATTTTCTTTAATGATCTTTATATCATCTATATACATGTCAGTCTAATAACCCACGTTCGATATGTCAAAATTCTGACATGACTCCAAGGCTTTCTGGTCATATAGGACACTCGCGCTGACGACTCCTATTGATATTGATGTGCCAACCAGAAGCTCATTGGTTCTTTTACTAGACTTCACCTCTTTTGTTTCACTCGTTACGAATTTAAATAAGCAGTGATGACCCCTATATTTGTCATTGGTTTGGTCTTCTTGGTGTCTTCTCTTGAAATTACGGGGGACAATGGAAGTCAAGTTAGAATTTTGATAGACCGACCGTTGGCTAATATACATTTATTTTAATTTTTTGTTTATTTTTCGCTTATCGGTATATACAGCTGTACATATCCACTTCAGGATGTGTATATGTCGATAGGAGTTATTTTGTTAACAGTGTCCCCAGTTAGCATTTTAGCTATATAAATCTTCTGATTCTCCAACGAAATACTTGAATACATATAAAAATAATGTATATAAGTATGTATTTCATTCTGTTCTTTGTATTTACCGTTCAGACTCTTGCAAATGGCATCATGGGACTTGTTTTAAGCCAAAGCCGTAAAAGATCTGCAAATCTGGTAAGATTTTCTCGATAAGCACTCATAAACGTCTGACAGAGGAAAGTAATTTTTTATAACCTAATATTCCCAGAGCGAACGTACGTTTTGGCGCGAACTTAGAATATTTTGCCAAGTCCCACAAACCAGTCAAAACCTACAGAACTGAAAATGGTATTTTGACCTTTTAATTGCGTTTAGTTCTCCGTATGCACGCCTTATACTTCAAATGCGGAGAACCGCTTTATGTCAGTCTAAAAATAAACGCCGTGACGTAGGCCTAGTGTCAGAGTTGCTCGCTCCATGTTATAAACTCCTGATATGTGCCTATTCAAAAGTGCAACTTGTTCTTTTAAATAACATTACTGAGTCATCTCTGTAGTAAACTTTATAATTTATTGATTTCAATCTCTTTAGATCCATGCTATTTGGTCGGTTAGCGTGGCATGTATTATCTACTCCGCTATTACAGTACTCAGGTATCAGACTTGGGGGGTCGAGTGGCTGATGAATAATATTATCACCGATACCTCAGGCATCTACCGAACTGAAAAATGGTGGTTTGTAAAGAAAAATGTCCAGCTGAAGTACACTGAGCAGGAAAATAAGGCATTTGCTGTATTTGGCATCATCATTGTGTTCTCCATGATTGAAATTATCCTGGCTGCTGCTTTGGCAAAAGTCAGCGATTCAAGCCACAAGGGGGCTCAACAGCCTGCCATCCCTATGTACTATGGGATGTACTATCAGGTACGGCAAAAATGGCATTGTGAAATGTAACCATACTATGAAACAGACATGTGTTTTTTTTAGTCTAATTATTACACTTCTGTCATAAATGGGGCGGGGGAGGGGCATAGACGTTGCAGTCGCTTAATTCTTAAGATTTCGCTTAAGATTTCGTATGGTGGGTCTGTCAAGCAAATTGATTCAATTAAACTGACCTGGTAGCGGCAACTGGGAAGTATTGTGGTCTGGCCTGTATCTGACAAATTATTGGAAGCAAATATAAACTTATTGATGGACAGTCAGCCTTACTTTTTTCACTTTTTGCTCACAAAAACATTTTGCTGACTTGATCCATTAGGATCTGGCATCTTTGTTTTGTACGTTAGCATTTGCTATTTATTTACAAGATATTTTTTAACTGCGTACTACTATTACTACATGCTTTGCAACAGCCTTTGTTTACTAATGTACAGTTATAAATGATTAGAATTTCACAACGAATTCGCAAACAGAAGAAGAAATGAAATAACAAAGTAACTTTATTCGTCTCTTTTCCTTTAACAGCCAGTTGGCCAAGTCAGTGGGTTCCCGGGACAAACCAGTGCTGACACTGGCTCCGGCGCACGCCTAATTTCTGCCCAGGATATGCAACCTGCTCATAATAACATTTCTCCTCATTAGAAGTAAAAGACGCTTTCTATGAATTTTTTTGCGGAAATACTATTCTCTACAGAAAGGCTTTGCTGCTGCCATGGCCAAATCAGCTTCATTGTTAACGTTGATCTAGCTGTAGTGTGAGCTATAATTTACCTTCCACAGATTGGTAATATAGATTAGGATTACTTTGTGTTATCTTGATTGCAATCTTGGCCCCAGTTGTTTCCGTCTTCCTCCCGCTTAAAGGAATTACGGAAAGCAAAACTTTTTTATCAATGCGCTAAGGAATGGAACATTTTAGACGCATTTTTTCAAGAAATTAACTCTCTTCTTCTTTTTAAACAGAACACTGAAAGCTATAAATTGTAGATATTTTATTGCTTTTAAAATTTTAATCTATCTGACATTTTAACATGTTTAACCTGTAGCTTGTATAATTTAGGTTTTTAGTTCTTAACTTTTTACTTATTATTACTGTTACGCATTCATTTATCTAATTATAAGATCATTTATTTTTTTCTATTGTTTTACAGGGCCTCACTGAATATCAGTCTTTGTGAAGTGAGCTCTCTGTATAAAGATTGTTACTTATTATTATTATTATTATTATTATTATTATTATTATTATTATAATTATTACTATTATTATTACTAAGTTGGATAGCGTTATCCACCTTTTGAACAACTGGGGCCTGGATGAAACGTCCTTGGGACAGTGATGCAATATTCGTTATAACCTGTAATTTCTGGATACCCTCATGAAACAGCGTTTGACGAGAAAACATCAGCACCTGACGTTTTCAGTAGCTGTTCGTTTATCCCTCGCGCGTATTTTGAGACACTTTTAGTGATGGTCAGTTACTATGGTTACGAGATATGACATCATAAGTAGCAGGTGGTCAAGCCATATTTGAGTGAAAATACATGTTTTTCAACTTCTTTTAGCAATAGAAGTGTAAAGCTGGTGGATAAAATGATGCAAAGTACCTATTTATGCGTTATTTTACATGTTAAGTACAAAAAGCATTATCAGTTCTCGCGGTTTTTACCTGATTTCTAATTCTTGATAAAATCTAAGGTGGTGACCATGTTTGGTGACGTCACAGGCCTCTAGCAGCGCCACCAACCATAAAATATAACCCCGGAGTAGTCAATCGATAAGGGAAGGACCATTAGAAAAGTTATAGGGGGGTGGGGGGTGGGGGGGGGGGGGGGCGTCGAAGTACAAAAAAAATATTCGCGCATGCGAAAATTAAATGGCGGAAATCGATGAGAATCGATAAACTAAATTGCTGTGTCAAATCGATATTATCGATTTTTCATGATTTTAACGATTTATGACGGTAAGTCCGACATTGTTGTTGTTTTTTTGGCATCAGTTAAATAGTACAGCTGAGAAAACACATCCACGAATAACTACTGACCAACAAACATAAAAAGAAGAATAGTAGAAACTATGACAGACACAAAATTCTCTCTAAAAACCGTGACCCTTTTTGTACATAATAACAGAAACGGTTCGGTTTAATTACATTCACAGTTCTCGCAGGCAAGTACCACGAGAAATACAACGTTTAGATAAAAGATTTCCGAGCCTGAATTTCAGACATTCTCTAGAGTCGAAGGGATGTTTGAAATTCAGACTAAAAGATTTCTCTGGATAACTTTTCACCGTTTTCCGTTAAAAATCGATAAAATCACTTCATCGCTAACCCTAACCCTGACCACTCCTTTAATAGGCCATTTCCGCGTTGCCCCATGCCTCTGTTTCAAAGCGAGGCTAAGTGCAAAGCTATTGATATGACAATAAATTTTTATTGTCGTGCATTTCAACAACTTGACGTCGTTTGTAAGTGAGAGTTTATGGAACTAAGATGAGGGCTACTGCATTCTCGCACTTTTTTAGAAGTAAAAAGCCAGGAACCATTTCTTGTCTGAAAGGTTCTTCACCTCCCCTTATTTGTTAGAGAGGACGAAAGATAACAATAGGTTTTCTAATTTTTTTGGCCCTCTAGCTTCGGTATTTAACAAAGTGCTAAACACAATACTCATTAGCTCTCATTTAAACTCATATTATTAATTTTACATTCTGTATTACAATTTACCCTCACCGAATGAACCCATGACTAGTTTTTTAGAATTCAATTCATGCGAAGACTTATGTTAGCTTTTCAGAAAGATTCCAAATAGCGTGCTACTACATACGTTAGAGCACGTAACTGTAAATCACGCTAATTGCGTGATATAGTCAACCGTACTTAGCATTTGGAAACCACTTGCTACTGGAAAAAAACTACGCACTCTCTAACCAAGCCTCCTTATTCGTTAATATGCAACGGCGATGGAAAATACTAAGAAAAGAACCTTGACATTATTGTCTTCTTTCCAAATTGTGATATCCGTAATGTTTTTCATTCGGGATTGATGGACGGACTTGAAATCCGCTTTGTAAATGTTAGCCTCATGTTTTCGCCATGTTGGATTGTTCCTCCGGTAAGTGAATTTTGTCTGTTTTCTAATTTGTCAGGCACTTAAATCGTTTTAAGATTACATTTTGTCGTTGATAAAGATATTATCGCTCCTATGATAGTACAAGTTAAGAGAAAACCTTCTGAACTCGTCGCTATTAGCTTATATTAGGACGTCTGTGTTTTTCTTGATCTGCTCAAACAAAAGAAATTTGCGAAAACTAGTTCTCACTTTCACTGTTCAAAATATGGCACTAATATGCTGTAAAAGTGCACCTTTAAAGGTCTAAGTTTCTAACTGCCAATGCTCTCGATGGATCCTAATATCTGTTTTTTGCATTAAGAAATCGTATTGAGCTTCAGTGCTAAATAATTATATTCAGTCATTTCTATATAATTATCATCATCATCATCAGCATCATCATAATCAATAAATATCAATATCATTCCCCTCAGCCAAGTAAAATAATCTCTCGTAAGCAGACACCTCGGGCCCGCTTTCGAACTTTTCTCATTAATGGCCAGTATAGATGTAAGGGTAAAATGGCCGCTCTGTTTTTTAGTGTTTGCCTACTATGCAATTGTCGTTCTGACAATGTCGTAATTCAGACACTAGCATAAATTTCAAGTCTTTAAGTGGACAGACATGTTTGTGAAAAAAAAAGAAAGAAAATAGGTTGTTTAAAGGGGTTATGGCAATAGGACATTGCTGTTTTGTGTCAATTATGTGTTGAAGTCATTCTTAGTGCCTTAAGCCATACACAAAATTCTCCTCAAACGGTCGAGTTAGGAAGAAGATATAAAAAAGCGCTAACCATAACACGTTTTTTGGTGAGTTTCAGCAAGTGAAATCTGGCTTGACTATTGCAAGTTTTAATCCACGACAGACGACAGAAAACAGTTTAAATCGGCCTAATTATAGTCTTAAATAACAAAACTGGTCCATTATTGTCAGAATTCAATTGATGCAAAGACAGTTTAACTTTTAAGAAAATAGCGTGCCTTGAACAGCTGTAAGATAATATGCGTATGACGTCACCGTATTTTAAATTTATTCTTCAACAGACACTTCCTTGTGCTGCAAGAAAACTGCTCTGTCTAAACAAGCTTCGATTCCTCATTTGTTAATTTGCAACTGCAATGGAAAATACTAACAAGAGAACCCTGACATTGTTGTCTTCTTTCCAAATTGCGATATCCGTCTTATTTTTTGTTCTGGGATTGGTGGACAAACTTGAAATCCGCTATCTGTATGTTAGCCTCGCGGCTTCGCCATGTTGGATTATTCCTCTGGTAAGTCAGTGCCTCTGATTTCTACCTGTTTCTAAATTTATCAATGACTTAACTCTTTGTAAGATTATATCTCGTCATGGATAAAGGTTTTACTACTGCAGTGATGGTACAAGTGAAGAGAAAACCTTCTGAACTTTTTGCCTTGGGATCTTATTTTGATCTGTATGTTTACAAGTAATTCATCTGATTCGGTAGGAGTGGTCGTCTCGCTTTCACAGAGAACAGGTCAAACAACAGAAACCAATTTGCGAAAGCTCAAAATTGTTATTCCAATTATTCTTCTATTCAATTACAAAACATTTGGAAAGTGCACTTAAAAAGTTCTATGTTTTCGACTGCCAATGTCTCGATGGATCTGTCAATATACTTCCCGTCTTGCCGCTAAGTGTTTTCAGCGAAGGGTAGGCTTGGATAAATTCTTCCGGCAGAATTTCGAGCAGAATAAGCGATTTTTGAGGCGAGCATTCTGCCGGTAGAATAGGGCATTTGCGAGCAGAATTTGAGCAGAATAAGGGGAAATCAGCGGCACTAATGATATGCATATCAGTTGAAAGAAAAATTTAAAACAAAATAAAAAACACACGGAAAATAATTACAATTCTGCAACACATAATGAATATCTAATTAGGTTTTAAGGGTTAGGTCGAGGCTCCCTTCTATATTTGCGCAAATAAACATGTGCCGAAAATTTTTTTCCGATACCGAGTAGAATTCGAGCAGAATAAGGGTGTCCGAGCAGAATTTTAAGCAGAAAAAGCGATTTTTAAGAGCACTGCTGGCAGGCGGAATAAGCCATTTTAAGAGCAGAATTTATCGAAGCCTAACGAAAGTTCGGAAGCTCGTTATGTTGGGGAAAATGCAAGTATGGTTACAGTAACTAGTTATTTTATACGAATAAAGCCCGTGTTTTTTTCCACTTAATTGTGAACGAACTCGCCAAATACGACAAGAAACATCTTAGAAGTTTGATCGACGCCGTTATTACAGTAAAAACACGCGTATAAGAACCTAGTGAGTTAAGATCCTACAGGCTGGAATTTGGCATTTAAATACCCAAAAATATAAGAACCTTTTCAGCCTGGCAAAGGAAAACAGGTTCTTATACAAAAATAATCACTTTAATTTTGATGGTCAAAATTCTCGATTTTAATTTTGTGAGAAACTTTTGACAAAAGGTTATTGTGTATATGTTTTCTTTGATTTACACTTGTTTGGATTTTCACTAGAAGTATGTTTTCCATAAAGCTACCGTGCAATATAGACGATTCAATATCTTTAAAAAAATGTAGAAACGCATTGATGTTCTTCTTGGACCTTGATTGTTTGCCATTATGTATTAGTAGTCAATATTTCTGCTAATGGTTACGCTAAGACAACCTCTGAAAAATAAGAACCTTTTAAGAACCTAATCAGCCTGAATTGTGAAAAACTACCCTAAAATATAAGAACCTGTTCAGCCTGAGGTCAAAAATTCTAGGTTCTTAAATGTGGGTTTTTACTGTATTTGGATTATTCCACACAATTTCAGCAATTTCGTTCGTACCCTGCGCTGACATTCCGCAAGTTGGCTTATTTACGCAATCAGTTGCAAACTACTCCAATACGGTTAAGGATGCGAACGACTCCGCACATATAATACTAAAAGCAACCTTATATTGCCGCAAAGAAACCTCCGGCGCTTTTCATTCAACAATTGCGGTTTGAAATTTTTCACGTTCCCAATGGAACGGTACTTTCCGGTTGCACAGACCCGACCCAAGCCACCGCGCGTTTGGTTATTGTTCTTGTAAGCAGGATTCAAAAGAGCGGTACTGGAGACAACAATTTTGTCAAATAGAAAGGGAAATTTCGGTCCGACCGACCGAAATGACCACACCGGTCAGAGTAGACCACCTTCAAAGGTGGTGCCAAACATTCCGGTCGGACCGAACCGAAATGGTCTGTTCCATTTGATTTCCAACCGAAATTTCCGGAATTTTGGGTTGAGTGGAAAGCGCCCGAAGGGTTATGATGACACAATGACGATGGCAATGATAGAAAAACAATGTCTTTTTAAAGAGAAAAACTACAGCACTGCAAGTACACTGCTAAACAGTCGGGTTTTTTTCTCAAAATAGGCTTAGCGCAGCTTAAGAGTCTCACGCCCGAAGCGCGCCAAGCCCAGAAAAAAAGCGTCTCTCCCCAGTCTCGCACCTTTTTCAGCCTTGCTCCAGACCTTTTGTTTGACTGCTCGCGAGAACTTGAACGCCAAAATATGGATTGTTTTGCAGTCGGTCTACACTGCAAGTGAATAACGCTTTTTTTATTATCGTCTACAACGTGAAACGTTCTAATGCGACGTGAGGACAAGGACAACGAATTTCCTGTCTCGTTGTAAACCTGGGCGTAGTCCTTAAAAAGTCACTTCCTACAGAAACATTTGGCTACATTTAATAATGTATATTGACAAACTAGGCAAGGCTAAATAAACGCAATAGACAGGTTGAAATAAGGCAAGTTTATTTTAGTAACGTTTTCACTCACTGTTGTCACTGCGGTAGAAATTCGCTATGGCTCATGCTAAGTCAGTGAGAGTGTTACATAATAAATTTTCTTTAATGATCTTTATATCATCTATATACATGTCAGTCTAATAGCCCACGTTCGATATGTCAAAATTCTGACATGACTCCAAGGCTTTCTGGTCATATAGGACACTCACGTTGACGACTCCTATTGATATTGATGTGCCAACCAGAAGCGCATTGGTTCTTTTAACTTCACCTCTTTTGTTTCACTCGTTACGAATTTAAATAAGCAGTGATGACCCCTATATTTGTCATTGGTTTGGTCTTCTTGGTGTCTTCTCTAGAAATTACGGGGGACAATGGAAGTCAAGTTAGAATTTTGATAGACCGACCGTTGGCTAATATACATTTATTTTAATTTTTTGTTTATTTTTCGCTGATCGGTATATACAGCTGTACATATCCACTTCAGGATGTGTATATGTCGATAGGAGTTATTTTGTTAACAGTGTCCCCAGTTAGCATTTCAGCTATATAAATCTTCTGATTCTCCAACGAAATACTTGAATACATATAAAAATAATGTATTTCATTCTTTTCTTTGTACTTACTGTTCAGACTCTTGCACATGGCATCATGGGACTTGTTTTAAGCCAAAGCCGTAAAAGATCTGCAAATCTGGTAAGATTTTCTCGATAAGCACTCGTAAACGCCTGACAGACGAAAGTAATTTGTTCACACAGCGAAGACTTTCCATAACCAACGAGCGCCCCCCTCTCCCATGAGGCTTGACGGGTTGGGAGTAGCGTGGGAGCATCAAGACACCCCTCCCATGACTGGAGACTGAGCCTACCCCGTCTCCCCTCGACCGCCAAAACCACCACCACAAAACGAGGCAAGGAAATGACTCCTGGGTTCAAACCTTTCACAAAGCAAGGCAAGCTAACGGATTACAAAGTGAGGTCCCTCCGAACGTATTGATCGCCTCGTAGAAGAAGAGTAACATTATCGGAGGAAACTGGAACTTGCGCTGCCTTGAAACTACATTCAAGTGGCAGATGCGATGAACTTAATTGGAGAGAGCAAAGCAAAACGGCGGTCGTCGCTTTCGAAAAGACTGAGCAAGACGAAACAAGTCAATACGAGGATGCATAACATGTCCCCTTTAGTTTGGGCTAGATAACTCCGTTCTCTTCTCCTCCTACCCTCCCCTCTCCCCCAAATATGTTTTATTAGGCGTCATGGCGTTCTTACTAGCCAGTTTATTTTTAGAACGTTTTGGCGCGAACTTAAAATATTTTGCCAAGTCCCCCAAACCAGTCAAAACCTACAGAACTGAAGTTGGTATTTTGACCTTTTAATGGCGTGTAGTTCTCCGTATGCACGCCTTATACTTCAATAGCGGTGAACCGCTTTATGTCAATCTAAAAATAAACGCCGTGACGTAGACCTAGTGTGAGAGTTGCTCGCTGCATGTCAGTTATGAGCTCCTGAGATGTGCCTATTGAAAAGTGCAACTTCTTCTTTTAAATAGCATTACTGAGTCATTTCTTTAGTAAACTTTATAATTTATTGGTTTCAATCTCTTTAGATCAATGCTATTTGGTCGGTTAGCGTGGCATGTATTATCTACGCTGCTATTACAGTATTCAGGTATCAGACATGGGGTGTCGAATGGCTGGTGTCAAACAATATTTCCTACTCCGACTACTCCGACAAGTCCTTTGTAAAGAAAGATGTCAAGCTGAAGTACACTGAGCAGGAAAATAAGGCATTTGCTGTATTTGGCATCATCATTGTGTTGTCTGTCATTGAAATTATCCTGGCTGCTGCTTTGGCAAAAGTCAGCGATTCAAGCCACAAGGTGGCTCAACAGCCTGTCATCCCTATGTACTATGGGATGTATTATCAGGTACCGTAAAAATGGCATTATGAAATGTAATCATACTATGAAACAGACATGTTTTTTTTTTTTAATCTAACTATTACACTTCTGTCATAAATGGCAGTGGCGGATCCAGGGGAGGGGCCGGGGGGGCGCCCCCTCCCTTAGTTTGGACCAAATTGAGGCCCGACTTTTTTTTAAGACCGCCCCCCCCCCTTATCCAAGGGTCTGGATGACGCCCCCCCCCCCCCCCCCCCCCGCCCCTTTATCTGAAGGCCTGGATCCGACACTGAATGGGGTGGGACAAAAGGACAAAGACAAACCGGAGGAGCAGGGAGCAGTATACAGCCGGCCGGACAGGGAGCAGTATACAAGATCAAATGCTGCGACTGCCAGGCTTCTTACATTAGTGAAACCGGCAGAAACCTAAGCACGCGACTGACCGAACACAAACGCGCGACGAGGAATGGTGGCGTCAACAATCACATTGCTGAGCACCATTTAAAGACGAACATCAAATTGACTGGGACTCTGCGACATGTATAACGTATTCTACAGACTACTATCAACGTCTTACTTTAGAAAGCTGGTTTACTAACTTAGAAGAAACGCCACTGAATCGTTGCCAACAGTTACCAGCGCCGTACAAACGACTTATTGAGGAGATCAAGCAAAACTAACTGCGAGAGGACAACTGGAGAACTGACAATTTGACTAACAATAGACGACTGTTTAACTGTGACAACAGACGGATCGAAACGCACCAATCACTGATTACGAGTCTTCATAGCCGATAATATCACGGCTTAACTGACAGACGACCAATAACATCGCGACATAATTGACCAATCAGATCAATAACCAGAGTATAATACCGTCAACTGAAGTGATACAACTCACTTTGACTCTGAAGATGACTACCGCACAGGTTGTCGAAACGTCAGTCACTGTCAACAACAGCGTAACAGTCCTATTCAGGACTACGTTCACCTGGACGATCAAACTCAACCTTTTGATCTGGCCTGTATCTGACGAAATATTGGGAAAAAATATAAACTTACTCCTGGACAGTCAGCCTTTCTTTTTTCACTGTTTGGTCACAAAAACATTTTGCTGACTAGATCCATTCGGATCTGGTATCTCTGTTTTGTACGTTAGCATTTGCTATTTATTTACAAATTTTTTTTTAACTGCATACTACATATACTATTACTATATCAGGGGCACCCAACAAGAATATAGTTCAAAACCACTTAAATTTACACAGCATTGTTAAACGTATTTTGGTATTTAAACGGTAGATATAGGCAGAATTTCATCCGCTAAAAAGCTTTTACCTGTTCGGATTTCCTAGCTGAAAGTCTAGTGATCCGAAAATTACAGGGATCAAAACTTACCTTTTCGAAAATTTCAGGCGCAAAAAAGGCTTCCGAAAATTCTAGGTGACGTTTTTAGAGTTGAAAAATCCGTTTAAAATGGGCATTTATACCATTTTTTAGATGTTCGAAAATCCTAGGAGAGGCAGGCAAGCAAGAATTTTACAACAAATGTTCCGAAAATTCTAGATCTCAAATCGTCTTCCGAACAGATATTTTCCGAAAATTGACGTTGGGTGCCCCTGTTATATGCTTTACAGCCTTCATTTGTTAATGTATAGTCTTAAATCATTAAAATTGCACTACGAATATGCAAACAGAAGAAGAAATGAATTCCCGAAGTAACTTTCTTCATCTCTTTTCCTTTAACAGCCAGTGGGCCAAGTCAGTGGGCTCCCGGGACAAACCAGTGCAGACACTGGCTCTGGCCAACGCCTAATTCCTGCTCAGGATATACAACCTGCTTATCGTCCAATGTCTCCTCATTAGAAGTAAAAGACGCTTTCTTGTTTTTCTTTCTTTTTTTGCGGAAATACTATTCTCTACTGAAAGGCTTTGCTGCTGCTGCCATGGCCAAATCAGGTTTATTGTTAACGTTGATCTAGCTATAGTGTGAGCTGTAATTCACCTTCCATAGAACGGTAATATAGATCAGGATTACTTCGTGTTATCTTGATTACAATCCTGGCCCCAGTTGTTCAAAAGCTGGATAGCGCTATCCAACGGATAAGTATTAGCTAGTGAAACCAATTGCGTTATCCAGTTGATAGTGATTTATCCGGTGGATAACGTTATCCACCTTTTGTTCAACTGGAACCTGAACGAAACGTGGGACAGTGATGTAATATTCGTTATTATCTGTAATTTCTGGATACCCTCATGAAACAGTGTTTTTATTTTAAATACCTATGCAGTTGTTGGGTTATAGAATTTAGTGCTTGCCATATTTAATATCTTTTTATCAATTAAAGGTTAAACCTAAATAATTTATTTTTCAGGGCTCCTTTTGATAACAGAGTCTACCTTGACTCTGACGGGATTCCCTGAATAAATATAGGTGTTTATCTTTTATCTTGAATATATATCAGCCAAGGTGAGATTTTGCGTGGGAAAATGATACTATTTCTTAAACTGCCTTGGTAGCGAAAGCGGAGCCGTAGAAATGCTAAGAAAAACTGATTGATAAGAGGTACTAGAGCGAAACTGGTGCACTTTCTCTCACTACGTTAAATGAAAGACGAGTCCGCCTTTGTCACATCTAGGTTGCAAGACAACAGAACGAAAACCACCCGTTACACTTTATTAGAGGCCTTAAGATACGCCGTTTCTGTGTACGGGTACGGGTAATTTAGCCGTACATGTACCCGTAAATACGGGTAGATTGCCTACCCGAGAGAAACGGGTAGGCTACCGTGTAGAATGGTTACGCCATTCATTAGGGACTTTAAGATCCAACGACGCGGATGGAGACGAGAAGGTAAAAAAAACAATAGGTTTGATTAGCAAAACAACAACTTTGCACGTGCACCATGCCTTTTGTACATTTCTCTGCCCGTTTTTGCTCGACTACGACGTGAACATGCCTCA
This sequence comes from Porites cylindrica, assembly GCA_964035525.1. Lineage (NCBI taxonomy): Eukaryota > Metazoa > Cnidaria > Anthozoa > Scleractinia > Poritidae > Porites > Porites cylindrica. Next base: position 1,964,380 of record OZ037781.1, on the reverse strand, counting down.
TTTCGCGTTTTACGGTGGACGTAAACAAACAACGACGAAATTTCATTTCTTTTACTGTACTTGGATATGGCGCCTAGGAATTCAACTCCAGGAGGGTTCGCCTACATTTGACAAAGTAAGTGGGTAGAAATAATTGCGATATAGACTGACAGAACACAAATTCACTTTTTAAGCGATGTTCTCATTGCCGTCGCGTCGTTGGATCTTAAAGTCCCTATTATCAATACTAGGAAAACGTGGTTGCCATTTATAAAACTACGAGGTAAACATGTTCGCTTACCCGCACCCATAGGCTGAAACGGTGTATCTTAAAGTCACTATTCTCTCTAAACGGGAGATAGTTTAGCATAATTGCCATCTGAGGTCAGGCGCTAACTACCGCTTTGCGCCCGATTTGTAAGCGCACTCAAGCTAGAATGCATTACTTTTAAGTATTAGTTGTTGATAGTTGGTGATTTTTAAAGTAGCTTAGTTTGCAATTTATAATCTATCATTGTAAAATATTATTCTGCGATTGTAAGTAGCTCTGTAATTCAGCCTTTTATGTATCACGTGTTTCTGCAATAAGTATATTTTAACACCTGAGACGTACGGAGGGGGAAGTGGTGACTGCCACCCCCCTCGGAGGTTTTTTTTGAGTTTTTTCCTAGACGAGAAAACATCAGCACCTGACGTTTTCAGTAGCTGTTCGTTTATCACTCGCGCGCATTTTGGGACAAGTTTATTGATAGTCAGTTACTATGGTTACGAGATATGACGTCATAAGAGCAGGTTGTCAAGCCATATTTGAGTGAAAATGCATGTTTTTTTTTTCAACTTTGTCAGCAATAAAAGTAACGCTTGTAGATAAAATGATACAAAGTACTTATTTATGCGTTAATTTACATGTGAAGCTCAAAAACATTATCAATTCTCGCGGTTTTTACCTGATTTCTAATTCTTTATACAATCCAAGATGGTTGAGTTGTTTCGGTTGTGGAAACAAAAATGGCGGACATTTCACTCGTTTCAAGAGTAAGAACTAGGCGAAGTAATAGCTAAAAACATGGCAAGAACAGCAAGAAAACAACTCTAAGGGCGACATCTGCTATTCAGAATATTCGCGGAGCTGTTTGGAAGATGAAATTAACATCGATGGATCGATGGAGGTAAGCATGTTTTAGCCATCTTTTTAAAAACTAGTAACTATTTTGAATGAATAAAAAAACAATTATTGAATTCGGCTTTCGTACCATACAAGGAATTATGGAGATCTCGAAGGGTGTTATCCGCCTCGGCCAACGGCCTCGAAGGCTAGAGCCCTCCTCGATCTCCATAATTCTTCATAAGATACTCAGCCTTATTTTCAAAGTTATTTCTTTCAAAAAGAATTTTTAGGTGAATTAATACTTTTCCGGAAGCTCAATATGAATTTTACAATCTTTTTTAATGTTATCTTGTGCGACTTGAGTAAACTTTCTCTCAGTTTCAGGACAGAAACATAACTGTGAGGTAAAAAAATCCAGTCGCGTGGACTTTGACGCGTATTGCTTTGAGTGCGAGCTAAAACAAAAAAAAATCAGATAGCTACTGCATTGATCGCTTTGATCATGTTATAAAACAATTAGTTCATCCTTCAGCTGTGCGTACAGTAAAAACCCGCGACTAAGAACCTGCTTTTCGCCAAGTTAGTCTAAATAGGTTCTTACATAAATGGTAATAATGACAAATTTAGGCTATTATGAGGTTCTTAAATAGGTTCTTATTTTCTAAAGGAAAAATGACTTGTAGTTAAGAGTATTTAGTGGTGTTCAGTTATTCTTTGCATAAAATCTGCATACCAATGCATTCCAGTTGGGGTGATAAGGCACTTAAGTCTCCAAAGGGGATCCTGAATGTAGCCTCCCGCAGACGTCCTTTGGGGCTGAATGTTGACTTTTCCTATTTGTCCCGGCCAAGTGTACAAAAAAGGTTTTTAGAGATTTTAAAACTAAGAAGCCGTTTTAAATTTTAGGCTAAACAGGTTCTTGTATAGAGGGAGCCTAAGTGGCAAATTTTAGCCTAACGGGTTTTTACTGTATGTCGTGATATTGATCACTTGCGACTTGAGGAAAGCCTTACGCCTCTTTCGTGCTCTCCAAACTTCCCGCGTGCTCAATATCCCGACCTACGTACGCTGACACATGAAGTAATTGTTTAAGCTTCACTTATACGGCAAACGGCAAACGTCAGATTCAAGTTGAGAATTTCTCAAAATATAAAATGAACAGATATAAACGGTTCAAAACAATTCTTATGGATAAATTGTGTGAAACTACTAATTTATGTGTAGAAATAATGAACAGGAAACGGGCAATTAAAGGGGCAACACAACGTTTGACATAAACGTGAAGCTATGTGTCCTATGTGTATGACGTCAAACAATTTTTTTAAAGCACCTCTAGTGCTGCAAGAAAACTATGCTTTCTAAACAAGCTTCGATTCCTCATTTGTTAATTTGCAACTGCAATGGAAAGTACTAACAAGAGAACCCTGACATTGTTGTCTTCTTTCCAAATTGTGATATCCGTCTTATTTTTCGTTCTGGGATTGGTAGACGGGCTTGAAATCCGCTTTATACATAGCCTCGTGTTTTCGCCATGTTGGTTTGTTCCCCTGGTAAGTCAGTGCTTCTGATTCTTGTCTGTTTCTAAATTTGATTAAATCTGGTCATGGATAAAGGTCTTATTGCTCCAGTGATGGTTCAAGAGAAGAGAAAACCTAAACTTTTTGCCGTGGGATCATATCTTCACGTTTATTTTGATGTGTATGTTAATTCATCAGGAGTGGTCGTCTCGCTTTCACAGCGATCACGTCAAACGACAGAAATTTGCGAAAGCTCAATAGTTGTTATTCACTGTTCAAAATATGGAAATTATATGCTGTTACATATTACAAATCATTTTGAAAGTGCACTCTAATTTTTCTGATTGCCATTGCCTTGATGGATACTGTCGGCGCCATCTGTCAATATTATACTTCCCGCTTTGACCAAGTCTTTTCAGCGAAAGGCCGAAAGCTCGTTTATGTTGGGGAAAATGCAACGATGGTTACATTAACTAGTTATTTCATACGTATACAACCATGTCACTTGAGTTTCCACATAAATGTAAACGAATTCCCACTAAATACAACACTGAGAAACATCTCAGAAGTTTGACCGACGCTTATTCCACACAATTTCAGCAATTTCGTTCATGCGTGAATTATTACACCTTGTTACACGACTGCTGACATTCCGCTTGTTGGCTTGTTTACGCATTTGCCTACTACTCCAATGTTAAGAACGCGAACGACTCCGCACATATACTTAATAAAATACTAAAAGCAACCATGATGCCGGATACAAACCTCGAAGACAACGATGGCAATGAGAACACGAGAAAAACAATGTTTGTTTAAAGAGCAAAACTACAGCACTGCAAGTGAAAAACCTCTTTCTTTTGGTTCCGTCCACAACGTGAAACTTTCCAATGCGACGTTCTATTTTATAGAGGTCGTGACGACAAAGACCACGAATTGCATCAATGTCTCGTTGTAAACCTCTAAGGGTCCCTTTAAAGTTCAACTCCAGAAAAATTCGTTTACATTTTATAATTTATATCGACAAATTGAGCGAGGCTAAATAAAGGCAATAGACAGTTTGAAATGTTAAGGCAAGTTCATATTAATAATAATGTATGTAAGTATGAATTTAATCCTGTTCTGTGCATTTACTGTTCAGACTCTTGCAAATGGCATCATGGGACTTGTTTTAAGCCAAAGAAGTAAAAGATCTTCAATTCTGGTAAGATTATCTTGATAAGCATCGTAGACGTCTGACAGGGGAAAACATAACCTAAATTTCCGAAAGAGAAGACTTTCCGTAAGCATCGACCGCCCCCTCTTCCAGGTTCGGCGGGTTGGGAGTACCGTGAGCGCATCGAGACACCCCTTCCATGGCTGGAGACTGAGGCTATCCCCTACCCCCTCCACCACCACCACCACCACAAAACAAAAGTGAGGCAAGCTGACAGATTAGAAAGTGAAGTCCCTCCGAAAGTGCTGATCGCTTCGTAGAAGAAGAGCAGTATTATCGGAGGAAACTGGAACTTGCGCCGCCTTGAAACTTATTGAAGTGGCAGATGCTGGAGAGAGCAGAGCAAAACGGCGGTCGTCGCTTTCGAAAAGACGAAACAAGACGAAACAAGTCAATACGAGGCTGTGTAACATGTCCCCTACAGGCTAAATACTTCCCTTCCCCTCCCTCCCCTCCCCAAATATTTTTTTATCAGGAATAAAGGTGTATTGTATTCGAGTCCCCCAGAGAAAAAAAAAATATACGCAGGATCCCATAACCCGGAGTAGTAACTCCCATGTACTCGTGTCACGGCGTTCTTCCTAACCATGGCCAGTTTATTTTTAGAATGATTTTGGCGCGAATTTAAAATATTTTGCCAAGTCCCACAAACCAGTCAAAATATTCAGAACTGAAGATGGTATTTTGACCTTTTAATGACGTTTAGTTCTCCGTATGCACGCCTTCTTCTTCAAATGCGGAACCGCTCTATGTAAATCTAAAAATAGACCGGTCCACGAAAACGCCGTGACGTAGGCCTAGTATGAGAGTTGCTAACTCCATATTATGGGCTCCTAGAATGTGCCTATTCAAAAGTGCAACTTCGTGTTCTGAATGACATACCTGATCCATCTCTTCAGTAGACTTTATAATTTATTGACTTCAATTTCAATTTTTCTTTAGATCCATGCTATTTGGTCGGTTAGCGTGGCATGTATTATCTACGCCGCTATTACAGTGCTGAGGTATCAGTACTGGGGTGTCGAATTCCTGACGTATCGTACTATTATCCAGAACGCAGACTACTACCGCAACGACAAATGGTGGTTTGTAAAGAAAAATGAGAAGCCGGAGTACACTAAGCAGGAAAATGATGCACTTGCTGTATTTGGCATCATCATTGTGTTGTCTATCATTGAAATTATCCTGGCTGCTGCTTTGGCAAAAGTCAGCGATTCAAGCCACAAGGTGGCTCAACAGCCCACCATCCCAATGTACGCTATGTACTATCAGGTACGGTATAAAAGGCATTGTGAAATGTGATCATACTATAAAACACACGCGTTTTTGTTTTTTTTTTTTGCGTCATACATAAGGGGAGAGGGGCATAGATATTGCAGTCGTTTAAAATCTTCGTAAAATTTCGTATGAGTGACAGTGGCCACAATTACACTGGCCTAATAGCGGCAATTTGGAAGAATTTCGATCTGGCTTGTATCTGACGAAAAATTGGAAGAAAATATAAACTTGTAGCTGTACAGTCAGCCTTGCTTTTTTCACCGTTTGCTCACAAAAACACTTTGCTGACTAGATCCATTAGAATCTGGCATCTTTGTTTTGTACATCGGCATTTGCTATTTATTTATAAGATATATTTTAACTGCATACTACATATACTATTACTATATGCTTTGCAACAGCCTTTATTTACTAATGTACAGTTTTAAATCATTTAAATTTAACAACGAATACGCAAACAAACTGAAGAAGAAATGAAATCGCGAAGTAACTTTCTTCGTTTCTTTTCCTTCAGCAGCCAGTTGGCCAAGTCAGTGGGCTCCCGGGACAAACCAGTGCAAACATTGGGTCAGGCCTACGCCCTATTACAGCCCAGGATATACCACCTCCTTATCGTCAAATGTCTCCTCATTAGAAGTAGAAGACGCTTTTTTTTTCTTTCTTTTTTTGCGGAAATGCTACCCTCTACTGGAAATATGCTTAGCTGCTCTCATGGCCAAATCAGTTTCATTGTTAACTTGATCTAGTGTAAGCTACCAGTAGTGATTGTATTTACCTTTCATAGATTGTCAATATAGAGAATTACTTTGCGTTTGCCGTTGAATACAATCCTGGACGGAAAGTCCTTGGGAAAGTGATGCAATATTCGTTATTTCTGGATACCTTCATGAAACAGCGCTTTTATTTTAAATACCTTTGCAGTTGTCAGGTTGTTATAGAATTCAGTGCTTGTTATATTTAATATCTTTTTATCAATTACGTTAAAGTTGTAATAATTTTAGGTTGTTATTTTACTCCTTTTTGTATTGTAAATGATTTGTTTCTTGGGGGCTCGTCTGCCTTGACTCTGACGGGATTCGGCCCTGAATAAATAAAGGTATTTAACTTTTATCTTAAATATATATCTGCCAAGGCGAGATTTTGCTTTGAAAATTAAATAGAACTTCTTAAACTGCCTTGATACTGAGAGCGGAGCCATAGAAATGCTAGAAAAAACTGACTGACAAGTGGTACCAGAGTGAAACCGGTGCACTTTCTCCGCACTGCACCACGTTAAATGAGAGACGAGTTAACCTTTGTCAGGTCTACGTTGAAAGACAACAGAACGAAAACCAACCGTTATACTTAAATCTCCCTAGACTGGGGGAAGTTCAGCATACATAATTATCATTTAATAATTTTAGGTTGTTATTTTACTCCTTTTTGTGTTGTAAATAATTTTTTTAGGGCTCCTTTTGAAAACAGAGTCTGCCTTGACTCTGACGGGATTTCCCTGAATAAATAAAGGTATTTATACATAATTATCATCTGAGGTCAGGCGCGCACTCAAGATTTTAAATTACATGTACGTAGTCCATTGTGACCATTGTATTGTATATCAGTAGCAGTGCCGGATCCAGACCTTGAGATAAGGGGGGAGCCCGGTCATCCAGAACCTTAAATAAGGGGGAGGGGGAGCGGTCTCCAAAATTTTTTTAGGCCCTTCGGGCCGCTCAGTTTTCTCTAAAAGTAAGGGAGGCCGGGCCCCCCGGGCCTTCCCCTGGATAGGCCACTGGGTAGCCGCGGGCGTAGCCTCCCCGTATAGTCCATAATAGTGAGTCCCCCTAGGCGTATGACGAAAGGGAAGAATGTTTTTCGGCAAACATCAGAACTCTAAAAAACAAAAAAAAAATCAGATAGCTACTGCTTTGATCGCTTTGATCATGTTATAAAACAATTAGTTCATCCTTTAGCTGTGCGTACAGTAAAAACCCGCGACTAAGAACCTGCTTTTCGCCATGTTAGTCTAAATAGGTTCTTACATAAATGGTAATAAGGACAAATTTAGGCTATTATGAGGTTCTTAAATAGGTTCTTATTTTCTAAAGGAAAAATGACTTGTAGCTAAGAGTATTTAGTGGTGTTCAGCTTATTCTTTGCATAAAATCTGCATACCAATGCATTCCAGTTGGGGTGATAAGGCACTTAAGTCTCCAAAGGGGATCCTGAATGTAGCCTCCCCGCAGACGTCCTTTGGGGTTGAATGTTGACTTGTCCTATTTGTCCAAGTGTACAAAAAGGGTTTTTAAAAAAATTTTAAACTAAGAAGCCGTTTTAAATTTTAGGCTAAATAGGTTCTTGTATAGAGGGGGCCTTAGTGGCAAATTTTAGCCTAACAGGTTCTTAAAAACCAGGTTCTTAGTCACGGGTTTTTACTGTATGTCGTGATATTGATCACTCGCGACTTGAGCAACTCTTACGCCTCTTTCGTGCTCTCCAAACTTCCCGCGTGCTCAATATCCCGACCTACGTACGCTTGCGCATGAAGTAATTGTTTAAGCTTCACTTATACGGCAAACGGCAAACGTCAGATTCAAGTTGAGAATTTCTCAAAATAGAACATGAACAGATAAAAACGGTTCAAAACAATTCTTATGGATAAAATTGTGTGAAACTACTAATGTATGTGTAGAAATAATGAACAGGAAACGGGCAAGTAAAGAGGAAACACAACGTTTGACATAAACGTGAAGCTATGTGTCCTATGTGTATGACGTCAATCATATTTTTTAAAGCACGTCTAGTACTGCAAGAAAACTATGCTTTCTAAACAGGCTTCGATTCCTCTTTTATTAATTTGCAACTGCAATGGAAAATACTAACAAGAGAACGCTGACATTGTTGTCTTCTTTCCAAATTGTGATATCCGTCTTATTTTTCGTTCTGGGATTGGTCGACGGACTTGAAATCCGCTTTATACATAGCCTCGTGTTTTCGCCATGTTGGATTGTTCCCCTGGTAAGTCAGTGCTTCTGATTCTTGTCTGTTTTTAAATTTGTCAATCACTTGAATCTCGTCATGGACAAAGGTGTTATTGCCCCTATTATGGTACAAGAGAAGAGAAAACCTGAACTTTTTGCCGTGGGATCTTCACGCTTGTTTTGATGCGTATGTTAATTCATAATGAGTGGTCGTCTCGCTTTCACAGTGATCAAGTCAAACGACAGAAATTTGCGAAAGCTCAGAAGTTGTTATTCACTGTTCAAAATATGGAAATTATATGCTGTTACATATTACAAATCATTCTGAAAGTGCACTTTAATTTTTCTGACTGTCAATGTCGGTGCCATCTGTCAATATTATACTTCCCGCTTTCACCAAGTCTTTTATGTTGGGGAAAATGCAACGATGGTTACATTAACTAGTTATTTTATACGTATACAGCCATGTCACTTGAGTTTCCACATAAATGTAACGAATTCCCACTAAATACAACCGGCTGAGAAACATCTCAGAAGTTTGACCGACGCTTATTCCACACAATTTCAGCAATTTCGTTCATGCGTGAATTATTACACCTTGTTACACGACTGCTGACATTCCGCTTGTTGGCTTGTTTACGCATTTGCCTACTACTCCAATGCTAAGAACGCGAACGACTCCGCACATATACTTAATAAAATACTAAAAGCAACCATGATGCCGGATACAAACCTCGAAGATGACGATGGCAATGAGAACCCGAGAAAAACAATGTTTGTTTAAAGAGCAAAACTACAGCACTGCAAGTAAAAAACCCCTTTCTTTTGTTACCGTCCACAACGTGAAACTTTCTAATGCGACGTTTTATTTCATAGAGGTCGTGACGACAAGGACGACGAATTGCATCAATGTCTCGTTGTAAACCTTTACGTGGCTCTTTAAATTTAAGTCCAGAAAAATTCGTTTACATTTTATAATTTATATCGACAAATTGAGCGATGCTAAATAAAGGCAATAAACAGGTTGAAATGTTAAGGCAAGTTCATTTTAGTAATGTAATAATGTTTCAACTTCCCGTTGTCACTGTGTTGTCGTCGGTCATGGGTTGTCCAAGCTCCTAATTAAACATCTTTAGTCATGGTCGACAAGTGCTACATGAAATCTCCAATGCAAACGTTTGATTTTTTTTTAAAGTGATCTTTAAGGTCACGCCTTCCCTCGTAGGGAAGAAACGCATGACAGTGCCCAAAGGGAGGTACTATAGTATTAATAGTAATGTATGTAAGTATGAATTTAATTCTGTTCTGTGCATTTACTGTTCAGACTCTTGCAAATGGCATCATGGGCCTTGTTTTAAGCCAAAGCCGTAAAAGATCATCAATTCTGGTAAGATTATCTTGATAAGCACTCGTAGACGTCTGACAGAGAAAACGTAACCTAAAGTTCCGAAAGAGAAGACTTTCCGTAAGCGTCGACCGCCCCCTCTTCCAGGTTCGGCGGGTTGGGAGTACCGTGAGCGCATCGAGACACCCCTCCCATGGCTGGAGACTGAGGCTATCCCCTACCCCCTCCACCACCACCACCACCACAAAACAAAAGTGAGGCAAGCTGACAGATTAGAAAGTGAAGTCCCTCCGAAAGTGCTGATCGCTTCGTAGAAGAAGAGCAGTATTATCGGAGGAAACTGGAACTTGCGCCGCCTTGAAACTTATTGAAGTGGCAGATGCTGGAGAGAGCAAAGCAAAACGGCGGTCGTCGCTTTCGAAAAGACGAAACAAGACGAAACAAGTCAATACGAGGCTGTGTAACATGTCCCCTACAGGCTAAATACTTCCCTTCCCCTCCCTCCCCTCCCCAAATATTTTTTTATCAGGAATAAAGGTGTATTGTATTCGAGTCCCCCAGAGAAAAAAAAAAAATACGCAGGATCCCATAACCCGGAGTAGTAACTCCCATGTACTCGTGTCACGGCGTTCTTCCTAACCATGGCCAGTTTATTTTTAGAATGATTTTGGCGCGAATTTAAAATATTTTGCCAAGTCCCACAAACCAGTCAAAATATTCAGAACTGAAGATGGTATTTTGACCTTTTAATGACGTTTAGTTCTCCGTATGCACGCCTTCTTCTTCAAATGCGGAACCGCTCTATGTAAATCTAAAAATAGACCGGTCCACGAAAACGCCGTGACGTAGGCCTAGTATGAGAGTTGCTAACTCCATATTATGGGCTCCTAGTATGTTCTTATTCAAAAGTGCAACTTCGTGTTCTGAATGACATACCTGATCCATCTCTTCAGTAGACTTTATAATTTATTGACTTCAATTTCAATTTTTCTTTAGATCCATGCTATTTGGTCGGTTAGCGTGGCATGTATTATCTACTCCGCTATTACAGTGCTGGGGTATCAGTACTGGGGTGTCGAAGAACTGACGTTTCGTACTATTACCCAGAACAGAGGCTACCGCAACAACAAATGGTACTTTGTAAAGAAAGATTTCAAGATGAAGTACACTAAACAGGAAAATGATGCACTTGCTGTATTTGGCATCATCATTGTGTTGTCTGTCATTGAAATTATCCTGGCTGCTGCTTTGGCAAAAGTCAGCGATTCAAGCCACAAGGTGGCTCAACAGCCCACCATCCCAATGTACACTATGTACTATCAGGTACGGTATAAATGGCATTGTGAAATGTGATCATACTATAAAACACACGCTTTTTTTTTTTTTTTTGCGTCATACATAAGGGGAGAGGGGCATAGATATTGCAGTCGTTTAAAATCTTCGTAAAATTTCGTATGAGTGACAGTGGCCACAATTACACTGGCCTAATAGCGGCAATTTGGAAGAATTTCGATCTGGCTTGTATCTGACGAAAAATTGGAAGAAAATATAAACTTGTAGCTGTACAGTCAGCCTTGCTTTTTTCACCGTTTGCTCACAAAAACACTTTGCTGACTAGATCCATTAGAATCTGGCATCTTTGTTTTGTACGTCGGCATTTGCTATTTATTTATAAGATGTATTTTAACTGCATACTACATATACTATTACTATATGCTTTGCAATAGCCTTTATTTACTAATGTACAGTTTTAAATCATTTAAATTTAACAACGAATACGTAAACAATCTGAAGAAGAAATGAAATCGCGAAGTAACTGTCTTCGTTTCTTTTCCTTCAGCAGCCAGTGGGCCAAGTCAGTGGGCTCCCGGGACAAACCAGTGCAAACATTGGGTCAGGCGTACTCCCTATTACAGCCCAGGATATACCACCTCCTTATCGTCAAATGTCTCCTCATTAGAAGTAAAAGACGCTTTTTTTTCTTTCTTTTTTTGCGGAAATACTACTCTCTACTGGAAATATGCTTTGATGCTGCCATGGCCAAAACAGTTTCATTGTTAACGTTGATCTAGTGTAAGCTACCGGTAGTGATTGTATTTACCTTTCATAGATTGTCAATATGGAGAATTACTTTGCGATAGTCTTGAATACAATCCTGGACGGAAAGTCCTTGGGAAAGTGATGCAATATTCGTTATTTCTGGATACCTTTATGAAACAGCGCTTTTATTTTAAATACCTTTGCAGTTGTCAGGTTGTTATAGAATTCAGTGCTTGTTATATTTAATATCTTTTTATCAACAACAACAACAACAACAACAACTTTATTGCCTTTATCTTCGACATGAAGATTTCAGTACCAAAACAATAACAAGTGAAACAAAGTAAAATAAAAGTTAAGAAAGAAAGAAAGAAACAATTGAATATTATCAATTATTATTATTATTATCAATTACGTTAAAGTTGTAGTAATTTTAGGTTGTTATTTTAATCCTTTTTGTTTTGTAAATAATTTTGTGTTTTTGGGGGGCTCGTCTGCCTTGACTCTGACAGGATTTCCCTGAATAAAAAAAGGTATTGAACTTTTATCTTAAATATATATCTGCCAAGGCGAGATTTTGCTTTGAAAATAAAATAGTACTTCTTAAACTGCCTTGATACTGAAAGCGGAGCCATGACAAGTGATACCAGAGCGAAACGGGTGCACTTTCTCCGCACTACACCACGATGAGAGACGAGTCCACCTTTGTCAGGTCTACGTTGCAAGACAGCAGAACGAAAACCACCCGTTACACTTAAATCTCCCTAACTGGGGGAAGTTCAGCATACATAATTATCATCTGAGGTCAGGCGCGCACTCAAGATTTGAAATTACATGTACGTAGTCCATTGTGACCATTGTATTGTGTATCAGTAGCAGTGCCGGATCCAGACCTTGAGATAAGGGGGGAGCCCGGTCATCCAGAACCTTAAATAAGGGGGAGGGGGAGCGGTCTCCAAAATTTTTTTAGGCCCTTCGGGCCGCTCAGTTTTCTCTAAAAGTAAGGGAGGCCGGCCCTCCCGGGCCTTCCCCTGGATAGGCCACTGGGTAGCCGCGGGCGTAGCCTCCCCGTATAGTCCATAATAGTGAGTCCCCCTGAGCGTATGACGAAAGGGAAGAATGTTTTTCGGCAAACATCAAAACTCTATCCCCACCACCCCGCCCCCCCCCCCCCCCCACCCCCACCCCCGATGTATTAGTATGCAACGTGCAAAAGTGTGAGTTTCCACTGATTTAGGACCGGCGGTTTTGTCGGCTTAACTTAAATTCCAGGTCACTTATTCCACCGTTTAGTGTAACATTTGTGACCGTTATTGTAGTTTACGTTTCGTCGTTGACTGTTCGGATATATCTTCATCGTCAGGTATGTGTGTGTTTTTTGATATTCTTTAGTTTTTTGGTGTACCTTTCTTTGTTTTGTATTTATTATTCGGTCCAATTATGTATAGCTTACTTTCGGTTTAATTATTGTCATTAGGAAGCTCTGTACGAGTAAACAGTAAATTGAATTATATTCTAATCATGTCTAATCACTTCGATACTCTTTTGCGTTACGTGTTATCAGTGACATTCTGTGGAGCAGCTGTTTTGAAAGTTATGGACCGAAAGACACTCGTTAAGCGCAGATGAAGCTATAAGGTGCGTATAACTGTATATATATAAACACTTGCCGGACACGAATTCACAAATCTTTGATTGGAAACAATTTGCCGGACACTCTTTCTCTCTTCGAGGGAATAAGATTCAGTCCCAAACAAGCAAGACGAGTACATCAAAGGCTAGCTTATCACTAGCAGAACGATGGACGATTACAGAAATTCGCCGACAATCAAATTCTATGCTGACTTATTCCCTGCTCACAGGTGTCCTTCTGTTGAGTTTTAAAAAAGACTAGAACTGGTAGAACGCGCGAGCGCGACTTGATCAAACCATTTAATTTCTAAGGCTTACTTTCCGGCAAATAAAATGAACTGTATGCAAAAAGTGAAAGAGAAATAGCGAAAAATTCCAACTTCTAATTAATTCTTTTCTTATGGTTTAGAATAAACTATTCTCGAAACTGAGAATGTTTTGATCAAAGCTGTGTAAATCGAACAGAAACAATGCATGGAACCTTGCGTTTCCCGTTTTTATCTCACCTATTGTACGGAATAAGTCTGAAAATCTTCATTAATGAATCGGTATATTTCAAAGAGCTACACAACAACAACAATCAAACAACAACAGTATTGTGCTCTTGATACAAAAGTGTAGAGTCATTTAATAAAAGGAATAATTGTGAAAGAAGGAGGGTACAGCCACTTAGAAATAGCGAAAGCTAATCGGGCTGAGTGGCTGGGCAATGGGGAAAAGTAATTAGAAAAAAGTTGTTATGAATAAATGCACACAAAAAAACACTCAGAGAAAAAATTTTTAAGCTGTAATAAATAAACAAATACACATACGAATAAACAAAGAAGCAAGACATTGCCTGCGAGCAATAGGAGAGCTTGCTCGCAGCCTAAGCAAGACAAAACAAGGGCTGTGCACTCAATTAGCTGCATATTAAGCACACCAATCAATATTTGGAGATGACTCTTCACGTGTAACGTACACAGCCATAATTTTACGAAAACAACGAAAAAATGAAAATACCACAAGGAAACTGAGGCAAAAATTAAGAGATTTCGATGCTAAATGATATGCTAAATCAAAAACGCGTCCATCTTGCTCGCTAACCGCTAACAGACTCCAAGAATACATCGACAATGGGGCAGCTGTAGTGTCAACTATTACTGTCTAGTAGTAGTTCTTCTGATTCTTGTCTGTTTCTAAATTTGTCAATCACTTAACTCTTTGTAAGATTATATCTCGTCATGGATAAATGTGTTATTGCCCTAACTCGGATGGTACGAGTGAAGAGAAAACCTTCTGAACTTTTTGCCCGATCTTCACGATTATTTTGATGTGTAAATTTTTAGTAATTCAATAAAAATTACAGTTCACGACAGAACACGCGTGTTATCCGAAACAGCTGTAAAGTAATATACGCATGACGTCAACCGTGTTTTAATCGATCACTTCCTTTGTAAGAAAACTAAGCTTTCTGAACACGCTTCGATTCCTCATTTGTTAATCAAAGTGCAACTGCAATGGAAAATACTAACAAGAGAACTCTGACATTGTTGTCTTCTTTCCAAATTGTGATATCCGTCTTATTTTTCATTCTGGGATTGGTGGACGGACTTGAAATCCGCTTTATATATGTTAGCCTCGCGTTTTCGCCATGTTGGATTGTTCCCCTGGTAAGTCAGTGCTTCTGGTTCTTGTCTGTTTCTAAATTTGTCAATCACTTAACTCTTTGTAAGATTATATCTGGTCATGGATAAAAGTGTTATTGCCCCAATGATGGTACAAGTGAAGAGAAAACCTTCTGAACTTTTTGCCGTGGGATCTTCAAGCCTGTTTTGATGTGTATGTTCTTAATAATTCATCTCATTAATTATGAGTGGTCGTCTCGCTTTCGGAGTGATCAGGTCAAACGACAGAACTTTGCGAAAGCTCAATAGTTGTTATTCACTGTTCAAAATATGGACATAATATGCTGTTAAATTACAAATCATTTTGAAAGTGCACTCATTTTGAAAGTTTTTCACTGCCAAAGTCTCGATGGATAGTGTCGGCCCATCTGTCAATATCAGGGCGGATAAGGGTTGGGCGGTGAAACGAGCACTCCGCTCTTTCTTAATGTGTGACGCGGAGTAGGACTGGCATGAGCGCTCTTTCTGCGCTTCCGGTGCCCTTGAAGGCCGGCGAAATTTTCTTTTTTGCAAACCAGAAATCCCATTTTATTTCTGTAATTTCAGGCTACATTGTTAAATACATAAATTCGTTTTATAACATTATTAATAAACAGTTTCATATGTTTATGTCTATATGCCTACAAGTCAAACTTATTGGTCGCATAATGCCAAAATTTGTGTTTAATTTGAAAGTGTTGAATGCCTCCTCCTTCCCTAAATATGACCTAATCGTCTTTTGCCGTTTCGTTTACAAACGTTTAACACTTCTTAATTTTTACATATGTTAAAGGGGTATAAATTTTATACAACATAAAAAATTAGCTGGAAATATTTGGATATAATGGCGTTGTACTACTTCAAACTTTGCCGTTTCTCGGGTGCAATAGAAGTGCAGAAGCTATTTTAATCAGCAGCTCATAATTTGATCATCAAACCTTTTTCGCCCTTGTCAATATTATACTTCCCCGTCTGACTTCCCCGCTTTGCGTTACGTATTTTCAGCTAAAGGCCGGAAGCTCGTTTATGTCAGAGAAAATACAACGATGGTTACATTAACTAGTTATTTTATACAGCCTTCCCGTGTCAGTTTCAACTTAATTGTAAACGAATTCGCACCAAATACAACAAGAAACGTCTCAGAAGTTTGACCGAAGCCGTTATAATTTGGATTATTCCACAAAATTTCAGCAATTCCTTTCGTGCGTGAAGTATTACACCTTGTGTACGTACATGGCGTACCCTGCGAGCAGAGTCCGCTCAGTAGTTGGCTTGTTTGCGCATGCCATTTTCTCCAATATGAAGGACGCGAACGACTCCGCACATATAATACTAAAAGCAACCATGATGCCGGAAAGAAATCTCTACTCGAAGGGTATACACGATGACGATGGCAATAAGAACGCGAGAAAACAATGTTTGTTTAAAGAAGAAAACTACAGCACTGCAAGTAAAAAACACTTTTTTTTCGCTACCGTCTACAACGTACATGTATAACTTTCTGACGTTTTATGTAATAGAGGACTTGACGACAAGGACGATGAATTTCCTGTCTCGTTTTCGTCTACCTTTAATTGTTTACATTGACAAATTGAGGGAAGCTAAATAAACGCAATAGACAGGTTGAAATGTTAAGGCAAGTTCAGTTTAGTAACGTTTTCACTTCCCATTGTCACTGTGTTGTCGTCGATGGTTGTCCAAGCTCCTAATTTATTGTACATAGTTAAACATCTTTCCTCATGGTTCGACCAGTGCTACATGAAATCTCCAATGCAAACGTTTGATATTTTAAAAAAATGATCTTTAAGGTCATGCCGTCTTTCATAGGGAAGGAATGGGTGACAAAGCTTAAAGAGAGCATCTTCGTGGGAGGCTACCAACAAAATTCGCCATGGCTCATGCAAAGTCAATGATAGTGCTACATGATAAATTTTCCTCTATGATCTTCCTATACATGTGATCTAATAGCCCACGTTAAATATATCAGAATTCTAACATGAATCTGAGGCTTTCTGGTCACATAGGACATCGTCGCTGACGTCACCTATTGATATTGATGTGCCAACCAGAAGCGCATTGGTTATTGTAACACAAAACCTCTTTTGCTCCACTCGTTACAAATTTAGTTATAAGCAGTGATCACCCCTATATTAATCTTTAATTTGATGTTATTTGTGTTTCTTCTGGCAATTACGGGGGACAAGAGAAGTCAAGTTAGAATTTTGATAGATCGAACGTTGACTAATATACATTTATTTCATTTTTTTTTTCTATTTTTGACTTATTGTACATGCGTACAGCTGTATGTATTCACTTTAAGATGATTTTAACTTGTCGACACTGAGTTATTTTGTTAACAGTGTCCCCAGTTAGCATGTTAGCAAAAATCTTTTGATTCACCAACGAAATACTTGAATACATATAAAAATAATGTATGTAAGTATGTATTAAATTATGTTCTGTGCATTTACTGTTCAGACTCTTACAAATGGCATCATGGGACTTGTTTTAAGCCAAAGCCGTAAAAGATCTTCAAATCTGGTAAGATTTTCTTGATAAGCACTCGTACACGTCTGACAGAGGAAAATATAATCTAAAGTTGCGAAAGAGAAGACTCTCCATTAGTAACGACCGCCCCCTCTCCTGGGCTAGGCGGGTTGGGAGCTACCGTGGGTGCATCGAGACACCTCTCCCACGACTGGAGACTGAGCCTACCCCCTCACCCTCCACCACCACAAAACAGTACAAAAGTGAGGTAAGCCAACGGATTAGAAATGGAAGTCCCTTCGAAAGTATTGATGCGCCTCGTAGAAGAAGAGTAACATTATCGGCAGAAACTGGAACTTTCCCCCTTCCCTTGAAACTACATTGAAGTGGCAGATGCGATAAACTTAATTGGAGAGAGCAAAGCAAAACGGCGATCGTCGCTTTCGAAAAGATTGAAAACAAGACGAACCCCCCCCCCCCCCCTCCCCCCCGCGCCAATACACACATACATACATATTTTTTTATTTGGAGTCGTATAAAATAAATAGTATATCAACTATTTGCAAAAACTTAAATTACAAACAAGAAAAAATCCTTACAATATATGGTTAATAAATTCAGTATATTTTATCAGCAATGAAGGGGTATTGTATTCGAGTCCCCCAGAGGCAAAAAAAGATATGCAGGATCCCATAACACGAAGTTACTAACGGCGTTGTTACTCAACCATGGCCAGATTTTGGCGCGAACTTAGCATATTTTGCCAAGTCCCACAAACCAGTCAAAACCTACAGACCTGAAAATGGTTTTTTGACCTTTTGAAGACGTTCAGTTCTCCTTGTGCAGGCCTTATACTGCACATGCGGAGAACCGCTCTATGTCAATCTAAAAATAAACGCCGTGACGTAAGCCTAGTACTTATGAGAATTGTTCGCTCCATGTCATAGGCTCCTGATATATACCTAAACAAAAGTGAAACTCGTTTTTGTGATTAACATTACTGAGTCATCACTGATTTCAATTGCTTTAGATCCATGCTATTTGGTCGGTTAGCGTAGCATGTATTATCTACGCCGCTATTACAATGCTGAGGTATCAGCACTGGGGTGTCAATGCACTGACGTTTCATACCAACATTCGGACTCAGGACTCCGACCACACCGACAAATGGTGGTTTGTAAAGAAAAACGTCAAGCCGAAGTACACTGAGCAGGAAAATAAGGCACTTGCTGTATTTGGCATCATCATTGTGTTGTCTGTCTTTGAAATTATCCTGGCTGCTGCTTTGGCAAAAGTTAGCGATTCAAGCCACAAGGGAGTTCCACAGCCAACCATCCCAATGTACGCTATGTATTATCAGGTAATTTTTTTTTTCGTCTAACTATTACACTTACGTCATAAATGAGAGGAAGAGGGACATAGATATTGCAGTCGCTGAAATCTTTGTAAGATTTCGTATGAGTGGGTCAATTCAATATGCCCAATGACAGTGGCCACAATTACACTGACCTGGCAGTGGCAACTTGGAAGAAATTTGATCTGGCCTGTATCTGACAAAATATTGAACGAAAATATAAACTTAAAGTTGTACAGTCAGCCTTGCTTTTTTCACTGTTTGTTCACAAAAACATTTTGCTGACTAGATCCATTAGGATCTGGCATCTTTGTTTTGTACGTTGGCATTTACTATTTATTTACAAGTTATTGTTTTACTGCATCGTACAATTTAACTTCGAAATACTCAGGATATTTTATGCAATCGCCTTTATTTAGTAATGTACAGTTTTAAGTCATTAAAATTGCACAACGAATACCCAAACAGAAGAATAAATGAAATCGCGAAAAAACTTTCTTCGTTTCTTTTTCTTCAGCAGCAGCCAGTGGGCCAAGTCTGTGGGCTCCCGGGACAAACCAGTGTAGACGTTGAGTCAGGCGTACGGCTAATTACAGCCCAGGATATACCACCTCCGTATTATCAAGTATCTCCTCATTAGAAGTAAAAGACGCTTTCTTTTTTTCTTTCTTTTTTTGCGGAAATACTATTCTCTACTCGAAATATGCTTTGCTGCTGCCATGGCCAAATCAGGTTCATTTTTAACGTTGATCTAGTGTAAGCTACCGGTAGTGATTGTATTTACCTTTCATAGATTGTCAATATAGAGAATTACTTTGCGTTAGTCTTGAATACAATCCTGGACCGAAAGTCCTTGGGTAAGTGATGCAATACTCGTTATTTCTGGATACCTTCATGAAACAGTTGCAGTTGCGGTTGTCAGGTTATTATAGAATTCAGTGCTTGTTATATTTAACATCTTTTTATCAATTACGTTAAAGTTGTAATAATTTTAGGCTGTTATTTTACTCCTTTTTGTTTTGTAAATAATTTTGTGTTTTTGGGGGGGCTCGTCTGCCTTGACTCTGACGGGATTTCCCTGAGTAAATAAAGGTATTTAACTTTTATCTCAAATATATATCTGCCAAGGCGAGATTTTGCTTTGAAAATAAAATAGTACTTCTTAGACTGCCTTGATACTGAAAGCGGAGCCATAGAAATGCTAGAAAAAAATGATTGACAAGTGGTACCAGAGCGGAAAGGGTGCACTAGCTTTCTCCGCACTGTACCACGTTAAATGAGAGACGAGTACACCTTTGTCAGGTCTACGTTGCTAGACAACAGAACGAAAACCACCCGTTACACTTAAATCTCCCTAAACTGGGGGAAGTTCAGCATACATAATTATCATCTGAGGGCAGGCGCTAACTACCGCTTACGACTGATTTGTACCAAGCGCACTCAAGATGAGCACAGTGAAAATTACAAATTAAATTACATGTACGTAGTCCATTGTGACCATTGTATTGTGTATCAGTAGCAGTGCCGGATCCAGACCTTGAGATAAGGGGGGAGCCCGGTCGTCCAGAACGCTACTTCGGCGGGCATACTCTTGGCCTTTTTGGATTACTTCGTTCGAGTTTGTCAAAGTCTGCGGGACTCGTTTTTCTATCTGGTAAAGTTTCATTGGTTTCTATATCTGCTGCTATCCTATTACTTCGATCCTGGCATGTTTATTTTCTGTTGGAGTTCGAATTTCGTGCAAAAAGTTGTCTTGAATGAGAGCATGGCGTCGAAGATGGCATCTCGTGTCTCCCACCTTGTATATTGTTATTGTATATAGAGTGAATTTGAACTCATTATCACGAAACTTCGTTGGAGCATTATGGACAACAACAATTAACTGCAGAGTAGGTTTCATTGATCTTTATTTAGTATTTCCTAGAAATTTTCGGATCGTATTTTTACATCATACAAACACTGAAATTCTACTGGAACGGTACTGTGGTACTATCACAGAGCCTGGGTTACCTGTGGAAATAATTGTTTGTGAGGCTAACTGGTCGGGTGTTGTAAGCTTTGATTGTATATAAATGAGTCTTGTGATGAGCATGCGGTGTATTTTCGGCGATGATTGAAATGACGCGCCATGATCTCATCACGTTTTTTATCTCTGGCAATGATGTAATTTCTCTCGAATCGAGGCCCTTGAATTTTCGTGTAACTATACACGCGTATAGCCTGCGACCGCAGATGTATTTCCGGTCGTCGCTAACACGCGTATTAAATCAACTGAGAAACAAATCGTCGAAGACGATATAAAAAGTAAATATCCTGAAGAATTCTCGACCGTCGATAAGGTAGGAAGTGAAAAACTTTTCGGAAGTCAATCCCGTTCCGTGTAGAATCGCCTCCTCATTTCGTATCTAATCTCCAAGCAAGCGACACTTGTCCCCTCTTTAAGAGCGTTCTTACTTCCCGTTGTCACTGTTGTCGTCGATGGTTGTCCAAGCTCCTAATTTATTGCACATAGTTAAACATCTTTCCTAATGGTCCGATCAGTGCTACATGGCGATTGATATTTTTGGAAAATCATCTTTAACGTCACGCCTTCCTTCGTTGGGAAGGAATGCGTGACAAATGCCAAAGACTACCTCTCCGTAGCAGGCTACCAACAAAATTCGCTATGGCTTATGCAAAGTCAGTGATAGTGCTACATGATAAATTTTCCTCTATGATCTTCATATACATGTGATCTAATAGCCCACGTTCGATATGTCAGAATTCTAACATGGCTCCAAGGCGTTTTGGTCGTATAGGACAGTCACGCTGACGTCACCTATTGTAATATTAATGTACCAATTAGAGCCCGGTTGCATAACACGCCCCTAACAATGACGGGTATAATTCACTTAACGATTGCATACAAACTTAATTTCATTTAGCTTGCGAAAACATCCGTTTCTCCTCGCTTTTCGCCGCTGGGGACTTTCGCAACAACTTGACACTTTCTTTACACTCACCGATGGTTAACTTAAAAAAAAATAGATTGAGTCAAATTCATAAAGTACTTTACCAAAGTTACTGGTGGCAGGTGGGGGAGGTGTGGGGCTCATCCTACACCAAGCCAAGCGTATACTTCTACTCAAATTTCCCAGAATGTCCTTTGCGCACGTCTTGTGGAACAAAAAGTTGTTTGCTTGCTTGTAACCTTAACTATGTCCGGATCGTTCTTTATCAACATTTTGACGTGCATAAGTAGGCCGTTGTTCAGACGTCGATCTTGCTTCATGGTTACTTCTAGGTATTTCTCAGAAGTCGTCAAAGGGCGGAGGAGGGAAGAGGGACCCGATTGTCATACTGATCATATCCCTCTTGCCCCGGCGTGCCCAATCGATGGAAATCGATCATGATCGGAAACCAATCAATATCATCTGAGTGTAATCGATAATAATGAATCGATTGGTTACACCAATAGATGGAAATCGATAGGCCCAATGCAAGTCCTCGTAATTGTATCGATTTTTATGGATTTCATCAATTTTAATTAATCAGCTTTAATAACTAAGCGATTTGCCCCGGGCGTTATATGTACTGTTATATAACTGTTATATAACAGTTATATGTACTGTTATATGACTGTTATATAACAGTACATATAACAGTTATATAACAGTACATATGTACTGTTATATAAAAGTTATATAACTGTTATATAACAGTTATATGTACTGTCATATAACTGTTAGATAACAGTACATATAACAGTTATATAACAGTTATGTGAACTGTTATGACTGTTATATAACTGTTATATAACAGTTATGTAACAGTACATATAACTGTTATATGACAGTTATATGTACTGTGATATAACAGTTACATGTACTGTTATATAACAGTTATATTTACTGTTATATAACTGTTAGATAACAGTCATATAACAGTACATATAACAGTTATATAACAGTTATGTGAACTGTTATGACTGTAATATAACTGTTATATAACAGTTATGTAACAGTACATATAACAGTTATATGTACTGTCATATAACTGTTAACAGTTGATATAACTGTTATATAACAGTTATATTTACTGTTATATAACTGTTAGATAACAGTCTTATAACAGTACATATAACAGTTATATGTACTGTTATATGACAGTTATATGTACTGTTATATATAACTGTTATATAAAAGTTATGTAACTGTTGTAAAATGGTTATATTACTGTTATATAAGGGTTAGATGTACTGTTATATAACAGTTATATGTACTGTTATATGACTGTTATATAACAGTACATATAACTGTTCTAAAGCTGTTATATAACAGCTTTAGAACAGTTATATGTAATTGTTATATAACTGTTATATAACAGCTATATAACAGCCATATAAAAGGACATATAACAGTTATATGTACTGTTATATAACAGATATATATACTATTATATAACTGTTATATAACAGTCATATAACAGTTAGATAACAGTCATAACTGTTACAGTTATGTTAGTTATATAACAGTTATATGTACTGTTATTTAACTGTTATATAACAGTACATATAACTGTTAGAGAACAGTTATATAACAGTTATATGTACTGTCATATAAATTTTATATAACAGTTATATTAACTGTTATATAACAGTCATATAACAGTATATATAATTGTTATATTTATGTAACAGCCATATAACAGTACATATAACTGTTATATAACAGCTATATAACAGTCATATAACAGGATATATAACAGTTATATAATAGTTATATGTACTGTTATATAACTGTTATATAACGTCATATAACAGTACATATAACTGTTATTTGTAGTGTCATATAAATTTTATATACAGTTATATGTACTGTTATATAACAGTCATATAACAGTATATATAATTGTTATATAACTGTTATATAACAGTTATATAACAGCCATATAACAGTACATATAACTGTTATATAACAGCTATATAACAGTCATATAACAGGATATTTAACTGTTATATGACAGTCATATAACTGTTATATGTACTGTTGTATAACAGTCATATAACAGTACATATAACTGTTATATGCAGTGTTATATAACTGTTACAGTGATGTTAGTTATATAACAGTTATATGTACTGTTATATAACAGTTACATAACTGTTAGAAAACAGTTATATGTACTGTCATATAACTGTTATATAACAGTTATATGTACTGTTACAGAACCGTTTTATAACAGTTATAACACTTACATAACTGTTATATAACAGTTATATGTACTGTTATTTAACTGTTATATAACAGTCATATAACTGTTATATTACTGGTATATAAGAGTACATATAACTGTTATATAACAGTTATATAAGTGTTATATGACAGTTATATGTACTGTTATATAACAGTTATATGTACTGTTATATGGCTGTTATATAACAGTTATAAAACAATTATATATACCGTTATATGACTGTTATATAACAGTACATATAACTGTTATAAAGCTGTTATATAACAGTTATATAACTGTTACATAACAGCTATATAACAGTCATATAACAGTACATATAACTGTTATATAACAGTAAAATCACCGTTATACAACAGTTATATGTACTGTTATATAACAGTACATATAACTGTTGTATAACGGTGATTTTACTGTTATATAACAGTTATATGTACTGTTATATGACTGTTATATAGCTGTTATGTAACAGTTATATAACTGTTATATAACAGCTTTATAACAGTTATATGTACTGTTATATAACAGTCATATAACGGTATATATAATTGTTTTATAACTGTTATATAACAGCCATATAACAGTACATATAACTGTTATATAACAGATATATAACAGTCATATAACAGGACATATAACTGTTATATGTACTGTTATATAACAGTACATATAACTTATAAAACAGTAGTTATAACTGTTATATAACAGCTATGTAACTGTGTAACGGTTATATTACTGTTATATAACAGTTATATAACAGCTATATAACAGTCAAATAACAGTACATATAACTGTTATATAACAGTTATCTAACTGTTTTATAGCTGTTATATAACAGTTATATAACGTTTATATAACAGTACATATAACTGTTATATAACAGTTATGTTATAACTGTTAACGTCTGTTAACTGTGATAACAGTTATATGACAGCAGACATCTGCTGTCAGATAACTGTCATCACGCGTCTGATTTCTGATTTTATATGATATGTTACATAACGTCTGATAACAGTTATGTGACATCAGATGGCTGATGTCATATAACTGTTATCAGACGTGTGATTTTTGTAACCGTTGGCAGACGTCTGACATCATATAACTGTTTTCAGACGTCTGATGACAGTTATATTACATAACATATAACATCCGACGTCTGATAACAGTTATATAACATAACATACAAAATCCGACGTCTGATAACAGTTATATGACAGCAGATGTCTGCTGTCATATAACTGTCGAATCACTGACGATTCGTACTATTAGACAGAACCCACTCCACTACCGCAAAGACAAATGGTGGTTTGTGAAGAAAAACGTCAAGCCGATGTACACTTGAACAGGAAAATAAGGCACTTGCTGTATTTAGCATCATCATTGTGTTGTCTATCATTGAAATTATCTTGGCTGCTGCTTTGGCAAAAGTCAGCGATTCAAGCCACAAGTGGGCTCAACAGCCCACCATCCCAAAGTACGCTATGCGTTATCAGGTACGGCAATAATGGCATTGTGACATGTAATTATACTATGAAACACACCGTTTTTTTCTTCGTCTAACTTTTACACTTGCGTCATAAATGAGCGGGGGGGGGAGGGGCATAGATATGGCGTCCGCTTAAATCTTTGTAAGATTTTGTATGAGTGGGTCAGTTCAATTTATCCAGTTACAGCGGCTACAATTACACTGGCCTGGCAGCGGCAACTTGGAAGACTCTCGATCTGGCCTGTATCTGACGAAATATTGGAAGAAAATATAAACTTATAGCTGTAAAGTCAGCCTTGCTTTTTGCACTGTGTGTTGCAAAAACATTTTGCTGACTACAATCCCGGACAAAACTACTTGAGAAAGTTTTCCCCATCATGTCCACTTTCCTACGCAACCAAACTATTTCTAAAACGACGCCTTTGCGGAAAGAAAACCCCTTCCCCCAATTC
Source organism: Porites cylindrica (assembly GCA_964035525.1). NCBI lineage: Eukaryota > Metazoa > Cnidaria > Anthozoa > Scleractinia > Poritidae > Porites > Porites cylindrica. The sequence goes on along the minus strand of OZ037781.1, from coordinate 1,938,651 downwards.
AATGTTGCTTCCCGACAAACGCCCAGGGATCAGGCTTTGTTTTGAATACACAACAACATTGCTTTCAGGGGAAGGGGGAGAGGGAAGAACCGGTACAGCTACGATGTTTAGAAAAATGCTGTCCAAGTATACAATTTTCTCAACAGTTTTGTCCAAGATTGTAGATCCATTAGGATCTGACAAATACGTTGGCATTTGCTGTTTATTTACAAGTTATTCTTTTACTGCATCGTAGAATTTAACTTCGAAATATTAGCTCACGATACTATATGTTTTGCAACCGCCTTTATTTAGTATTTTTATATAGACACGAGTGTTTTACTGGAAGATATACCACTCGTAAAATTCATAAAAACTACATCCGGGACCCGAGTGGTATATTTTCCATAATCTCACACGTGAGTTTATCGATGACGTAACTTCGGTAACTTCCCTCTATTATTTTATCGATGTCTTTTTGTCTATATAATAAAAAACAATATTTTACTCACTCGCTGCGCTCGTTCCTAAAATATTGCTTTTGCCACTCGAAAATAAAATTCATATCTTCGCGCCACCATGTAATATCCTCTATATGTATAGTTGTAAGTCATTAAAATCGCGCAACGAAACGCAAACAGAAGAAGTAATGAAATCGCCAAGTAACTTTCTTCGTTTCTTTTCCTTTAGCAGCAGCCTGTGGGCTCCCAGGACAAACCAATGCAGACACTGGGTCATGCGTATGCCTAATTACAGCCCAGGACATACCAACTCCTTATCATGAGGTGTCCCCTCATTAGAAGTATCATCATATCATTTGCATATCAAGATGGCTGGATGCGTTACCACGTTGTCCGTTAATTTTGGCCTCCTGCTCTGCCTGTTTCTTATCTTGAATGGCATAAAACAAAACAAATCATCAACGAAGCCACTAAGCAATAGTAGCAACCTATATTTTGCTTCCCAAGAAGCTTGCAGGATTAAAATTCAATCTTTTCACTCTCTGGCACGGCGTCCAGCAAAACACCAAGCAGTCGGAGCTTTCCAGAAAGGCTTTATTACGTGCAAGCTTATACTTCATGGCTCTCTAGCCTTGGCTCTAATAGCGCTTGCCGGAGATGTTGAACTCAACCCTGGATATAGGAGTTTGGAGGATGTTAGGAGTTCACGAGGATTGAGGCTTGCTCATCTAAATATTCGAAGCTTGAGGAACAAATCAGACTCGCTGCGCCTGGAGGGTTTGGATAACAGAACGATCGATATTCTTACACTCAGTGAGACTTGGCTGGATGACTGCTATGAAGACTCTCATGTTATTATTCCAGGATATAATTGCATTCGCCTGGATAGGTCTGGAGCCAAAGAAGGTTTTGGTGGAGTAGCAATCTATGTAAAGGAAGGCTTGCCGTTTCGTGTTAGGAATGATCTTTACTCAGCCGCAAATGAATGTCTATGGATTGAGCTATCGCGCACTAAATGTCGCCCAGTATTGATTTGTTGTGCATATAGAGCCCCCGGTTTTGACTTTGCGAACTTTATTTCAAACTTGGAGATATCTATGACGAAAGTTAACCTGGAAAAATGTGATTTCGTGCTTCTTGGCGACCTAAATGCAAATATGCTGCCATTTTCAAGAAAGAAAGAAAAACAAGAGCTTAAAAAATTTGCAACTTCACACGATCTTACGCAACTCATTACTGAGGCCACCCGAGTGACGGAAACCTGTCAATCCTTGCTTGACGTGATTTTAGTGAACAATGATCACCGCATCAATGACTCCGGTGTTGTTCCTGTTTCGCTGAGTGATCACTACCTCGTCTATTGTGTTTTAAAAGCAGGTGTAATTAAGGCACCACCGAAGACAATTGAATACCGCTCTTATAAAAACTTTGATGCGAACACCTTCCTAGCGGACTTGAATAACGTCCCATGGCACATCATTGAAAACGAGGAAGACATCGACGACGCCGTGTTTATTTGGAATCACTTGTTTTCTGAAATAGCTGACCTGCATGCGCCCGTGAAAAGGCGAAGAATACGAGGTGTTCCGCTCCCGTGGTTGAATGATACAATCAGTGAGGTGATGAAGGATCGTGATTTTCACCATCGTAAAGCCGTGAAAACCAATTCTGCTTTTCACTGGGCTCGCTATAGTAAGTTAAGAAATAGGGTCAATCGTGAAGTCAAGGCAGCAAAATCCAAGTATTATTGTGACTTGATTTTAGAGGCTAAAGGGGATTCAGGAAAGATCTGGAAGGCGGTGAATGAGGTGTCTTCGCGCAAGACTAAATCCTCGAGCCCACAATGTATCGTAGTTGATGGTGTTGAACACACCACCCCAGCCTCTATTGCATCCGTGCTCAACTGTTATTTCTCATCCATTGCCAGAAGTCTTGCAAATAAAATATCAGCTGCTGCTATGTTCCCAGTCAGATCGGCCACGATGCTACAGTCTTTCTCGCTTGACGAAGTTGATGAGAAAACAGTACTCAAGCATCTGCTTTCTCTAAAGACAAATAAAGCTATTGGCTTGGACAACATCAGTGCGAGACTTTTAAAGTGTGGCGCGCGTGCTATTTGTCCCTCGATCACCAAGTTACTGAATCTCTCTATTCGCACTGGCAATTTTCCTGAAATATGGAAATGCTCGAAAGTGGCTGCACTTTTCAAAACTGGAGATAGGAGAGATGCGTCAAATTATCGCCCAATTTCTATTCTGCCAACAATGAGTAAAATTCTGGAAAAAGTCGTCCATTCCCAATTCTATGACTTTCTGAATTCAAATAATCTCCTTTCAAGCAAACAATTTGGCTTCCGTCCCAAACTGTCTACAACATCGGCTCTCACCAGTTTTGCAGGTGAGGTCCTATTGCATATGGAGAGTGGAGAACTGTGCGGTGCAGTGTTCCTAGATCTGACCAAGGCATTCGATACCGTTTGATCTTGATCTCGTACGATCTTGCTATCTAAATTGTCGGCTATCGATGTCTCGCCCAGCACTCTACAGTGGTTCAAGTCTTACCTGAATCATCGTAAACAGCGGACTGCCTGTAGCGATGCTGTGTCTGACCCTCTCCCGATGACCTTTGGGGTGCCACAGGGGAGCATTCTAGGACCGCTTCTCTTCTTGGTTTATATTAATGACCTTCCGCTGGTTATAAAGAATTGCGAAGTGACTTTGTATGCTGATGACACGGTCCTGTACTACTTTGCTAAAGAGCCACACCTGTTAGAAGAGGCACTGAATGATGATCTCTTGAAAGTTGCCCAGTGGTTACATGGAAATAAGTTAACTTTAAATCTTACTAAGACGAAATCCATGATTATAGGCAGTAATAGGAAACTTGTTGGTATTTCCTCTTTCACGTTATCTATTTTTGACACTGATATAAATTCTGTAAGTAGTTTTAAATATTTGGGAGTTATGTTGTCTTCAACTTTCACATGGTCCGACCATATTGAGTATATTTCATGTAAGGTTAATAAAAACCTTGGTCTTCTACGTAGGATTAAGTATTATTTACCTTATGATGCCCGATTACTTTTTTATAATAGCTTAGTGCTACCTATTTTTGATTATGCTGATTTAGTCTGGGGTGACAAGGACAATGTCTCACTTATGAAGGAATTGCAAATTCTCCAAAACAAAGCAGCTAAGTTGATATTAGATAGATCACCTCACTCCTCATCCACCGATGCATTGATTGTCTTGAGATGGCTGAATCTTGAAGAACGTAGGAAATGTCATCGATGTATATATGCATACAAGTGTATTAATGGCCAACTTAATCATTCTTTGGACATTGTAAGAAAGAGTGATATACATTCCTACAATACGCGCCATAACGATACTATCAAGCTCCCCAAAATTAAATATAATTGGGGAAAACAACGTTCGCGGTACCACTGTTTCAAAGACTTTAATGAATTAGAGAGAACTGTAAGAAACTCAGCAAGTTTTCCAATTTTTAAGAAGTGTCTTTTTTCTGCTTTTTATAATTGAGTACTTGTAGTGTGTATGTTTTAATTATTTCTGTAACTCGATTTTTGCTTGAATTTTTTTTTTTTTTTTTTTTTTTGTATCATATATATCGATTTTAGCTTAACCTTTTTATATTTTAATTGTATTATATAATATACATCTCGTTATAAGGACCTCTATGTAAACCACTCTTGTGATGGAGCATCCTATTAAAAGATTGTTATTATTTTATTAAGTAAAAGACGCTTTCTTTTTTCTTTTTTTTTGCGGAAATACTATTCTCTTCTCGAAATATGCTTTGCTGCTGCCATGGCCAAATCAGGTTTATTGTTAACGTGGATCTAGTGTAAGCTACCGGTAGTGATTGTATTTACCTTTCATAGATTGTCAATATAGAGAATTACTTTGCGTTATCTTGAAGACAATCGTGGACGAAAAGTACTTGGGACAGTGATGCAATATTCGTTATTATCTGTAATTTCTAGATACCCTCAAGAAATTACAGCGCTCTCATTTTAAATCTCTTTCAGTTGTCAGGTTATTATAGAATTTTAATTAGTGCTTGTTATATTTAATATCTTTTCATCAGCTGCTTTAAACATTACACGGCGGCTTCAAGATATGAATTTTATTTTCTCGTGGTAAAAACAATATTTTACTCACTCGCTGCGCTCGTTCGTAAAATATTGTTTTGCCACTCGAAAATAAAATTCATATCTTCGCGCCACCGTGTAATATCCTCTATTTAACTTTTATCTTGAATATATATCAGCCATGATGAGATTTTGCTTTGGAAAATGATAGTATTTCTAAAGTGCCTTGGTACTGAAAGCGGAGCCGTATAAATGCTAGGGAAAACTGACTGACAAGTGGCACCAGTGCGAAAAGGGTGCACTTTCTCTCACTACGTTAAATAAGAGACGAGTTCACCTTTGTCAGGTCTACGTGGCAAGACAACAGAACGAAAACCAACCGCGCTAACTACCGCTTGCGACTGATTTGTACCAAGCGCACTCAAGATGAGCACAGTGAAAATTACAAATTAAATTGCATGTGCGTATTCCATTGTGACCATTGTATTGTGTATTATACATTTGCGACCAGTGTATTTGAGATAAGGGGGGAACCCGGCCATCCAAAGCCTTAAATAAAGAAGAGGTGGGGCGGTCTCCAAAATTTTTTTTCGGCCCTTCGGGTCTCAGTTTTCTATACAAATAAGGGGGCCCCCCCCCCCCCCCCGGTCCTTCCCCTGTATAGGCCACAGGGTAGCCCAGGGAGTAGCCTCCCCTTATAGTCCATAATAGTGAGTCCCCCTGGGCGTATGACGAAACGGAAGAATGCTTTTTAGCGAACATCAGAACTCTATCCCTCCAGCCCCCACCCCCCCCCCCCCTTTCCCCGATGTATTAGTGTGCAACGTGCTAAAGTGTGAATTTCCACTAATTTAGGACCCGCGGTTTTGTCGGCTTAGTTTAAATTCCAGGTCAGTTATTCCGCCGTTTAGTGTAACATTTGTTACCGTTATTGTAGTTTAAGTATCGTCGTTGACTGTTCGGATATATCTTCATCGTCAGGTATGTTTGTGTGTTTTGATTTCTTTTAGTATATTTCTTTAGTTTTTTTGGTATACCTTTTCTTTTTTTCTCATTTTGACGTCTGCACTGGAACATGTAATTTGCTTGGGCGAGTTGCGTTTGTCTCAAGTAAACAATACCCCTCGAGCGAATGTATTTCCAGCAGGGGTGGCTAACTTTGGTAAAGCTATGTATCGGCCCCTAGAAAGGTCAACCCAGGGCACCCTGGATGGATTTTTTTTGTGCAGTGCCCAGGCCTCATTTTCTTGGCCGCGCGTTGATCTGGCCCGGCTACTTCGGCGGGCATACTCTTGGCCTTTTTGGATTACTTCGTTCGAGTTTGTCAAAGTCTGCGGGATTCGTTTTTCTATCTGGTAAAGTTTCATTGGTTTCTATATCTGCTGCTATCCTATTACTTCGATCCTGGCATGTTTATTTTCTGTTGGAGTTCGAATTTCGTGCAAAAGGTTGTCTTGAATGAGAACATGGCGTCGAAGATGGCATCTCGTTCCTCCCACGTTGTATATTATTATTGTATATAGAGTGAATTTAAACAAATTATCACGAAACTTCGTTGGAGCACTAAGGACAACAACAACTAACTGCAGAGTAAGTTTCACTGATCTTTATTTAGTATTTCCTAGAAATTTTAGGATCGTATTTTTACCCCATATAAACACTGAAATTCTACTGGAACGGTACTGTGGTATTATCACAGAGCCTGGGTTACCTGTGGAAATAATTGTTTGTGAGGCTTAACTGGTCGGGTGTTGTAAACTTTCATTGTATGTAAATGAGTCTTGTGATAAGCATGTGGTGTATTTTTGGCGATGATTGAAAGGACGCCCCATGATCTCATCACGTTTTTTATCTCTGGCAATGATGTAATTTCTCTCGAATAGAGGCCCTTGAATTTTCGTGTAACTATACACGCGTATAGCGTGCGACCGCAGATATATTTCCGGTCGACGCTAACACGCGTATTAAATCAATTCAGAAACAACTCGTCGAATACGATATAAAAAGTAAATATCCTGAAGAATTCTCGACCGTCGATAAGGTAGGAAGTGTAAAATCTTTTCAGAAGTCAATCCTGTTCCGTGTAGAATCGCCTCCTCATTTCGTATCTAATCTCCAAGCAAACGAGACTGGTACCGGCTTTAAGAGCGTTCTCACTTCCCGTTGTCACTGTGTTGCCGTCAATGGCTGTCCAAGCTCCTAATTCATTGTACATAGTTAAACATCTTTCCTACTGGTTCGACCAGTGCTACATGAAATCTCCAATGCAAGCGATTGATATTTTTGAAAATGATCTTTAACGTCACGCCTTCCTTCGTAGGGAAGGAATGCGTGACAAAGTCCAATGAGTACCTCTCCCTGGGAGCCTACCAACGAAATTCGCTATGGCTCATGCAAAGTCAATGATAGTGCTACATGATAAATTTTCCTCTATGATCTTCGTATACATGTGATCTAATAGCCCACGTTCGATATATCAGAATTCTAACATGACTCCAAGGCTTTTTGGTCGTATAGGACAGTCACGCTGACGTCACCTATTGTAATATTAATGTGCCAACCAGGGCCCGGTTGCATAACACGCCCCTATCAATGACGGGTATAATTCACTTATGTGACTGCACTTACGATTTTCGTAAGCGTTCACTTAATGTCGTTTATGCAACAGAAATTGCGGGTGTTGCATAAAACCTTTTTTACGGTAAAAATAGTACGTAAATTGACGGGACCTATGTCGGTCCCGTATCCTTACTGTTTTTGCTGAAGTTAACGAGATCTTTCACTGAAAGGTGAAAAAAAACTGTTTTTTTACGTAATTTCATTCGCGATGCACTTTTTTAACGCGTGCTGACACTTTAAAGCCGTTGTTAAGAAAAAAGAACAACAACAAACATTTCCAGTTGATAATGAAGTAAAATAACGATTGCATACAAACTTAATTCAGTGAGAGGCGTAAAAGTGTTTGCAGCGCCCTGACACTTTACACTCACCGATGGTTAACTTAAAAAAATAGAGTGAGTCACATTCATAAAGTACTTTAACAAAGCTACAGGTGGCAGATGGGGAAGGTAAGGGGCTCATCGTACACCAAGCCAAGCGTATACTTCTACTCAAATGTCACAGAATGTCCTTTGCCCAGGTCCTGTGGAACAAAAGCTGTTTGCTTGCTTGTAACCTTAACTGTATCTGGATCGTTCACGATCAACTTTTTGACAAGCATAAGTAGGCCGTACGTTGTTCAGACGTCGATCTTGCTCCATGGTTCCTTCTAGGTATATCTCAGAAGTCGTCAAAGGGCGGAAAATGTATGCTACGAAGTCTCCATTGCCATGCACAGTTAATAGCAAATTCAATCTTATAACATGCTGACTACCTCTCTAAGGAGCGTTTTTGTAACAGGAGTTTATGGAAAGCTGGGGTAGCCGACATTTTGAAAAAAGTGGAGGAGGAGAAAGGGCGGGCGCAGGATGCTGATCTTCACAAAGTTTGGTCATTTGGAGGGACCAGATGATCATACTGATCATATGCCTCTTGCCCCGGCGTGCCCAATCGATGGAAATCGATCATGATAGGAAACCAATCGATATCATCTGAATGTAATCGATAATAATGAATCGATTGGTTTCACCAATCGATGAAAATCGATACGTACAATGCAAGTCTTCTTGATTTCATCGATTTTAATTAATCAGCCTTAATAACTGAACGATTTGCCCCGGGCGTAAGCGGCTACGTTATGCATCCGTACGTGTGGACCCTAGTTAGTCTTGCCTAAGTCTTGCGAGTCGTCAACTGACGGGCAAAATGAACGTTTTATTAATAGAGCCTGTAGTGAAGGGCTATCAGCAGTGCCCATTTACAGTAAGGATGGGTGAATCATTTGTTCTCGAGAAAAAATCGGCGCCCAGGGAGGCACTCCGAGTTGTGAACTCGAAGGGACAACTGGGGCATATTCAAAAAGAGCTTGTGACAATTCTATGGCCGCTATTAAAAGGGCGTTGGCCACGTATCATGGTTTTCAACTGATCAGACTTTCGAAGAGAGTTTTCAACACACTTTCAATCAATTTTTTCGCATTTTCGCCACATCTAGATGGAACGCAGCAAGTGAACGACAAATCTCTTTTAAGAAAGAAAAAAATTACAATAGGTAAGAAATTCACTTACTAATAAGAAGCTCAAACGTATCTGAAATCATTATTAAACGATTACCACTGACAATCTATATAATCGATGAAAATCAATGAAAATCGATGCTCACTTTAGATCTTCGATTTTTATGGATTTTTGATATTAATCGATTAGTTACAGTTGATTTTATCGATTATCGAATTTTATCGATTGGGCATGCCGGGCTCTTATGTTGTTGTCGGAGTTATGTAGATTTTCTGATGTGATGATTACTTGGAGGGAAATAAAACAAGAAATCGGATTGAGATTCAGCGATTAATAATTCATTTTTATATTATCATTATCATAATCGTTGTGGTTATCGTTACCGTTATCGTTTTCGTTTTCGTCTCCGTTATCGTTTTCGTTTTCCGTTTCGTTTTCGTTATCGTTTTCGATATCGTTATCGTTTTCGTTTTCCGTTTCGTTTTCGTTTTCGTTATCGTTATCGTTATCGTTTTCGTTTTCGTTTTCCGTTTCGTTATCGTTATCGTTATTGTTATCGTTATCGTTTTTGTTATCGTTATTGTTGTCGTTTTCCTTTTCGTTTTCGTTTTCGTTTTCGTTATCGCTATCGCTATCACATCATTCTCCTCAGCCTTGAAGCCAAGTATGATACTTTCTACAGTGGAAGCTCTTGTAGGCGGACACCCCGGAGACGAAAAAAAGTTGTCCGTTACTGGAGCCGCAAATTTTAAAATTAAAACAGTAAACGGAACTGGAGCTGGGCGCTTACGAGAACTGATGATCTCATAAGTGGCTATTAGAGATGTAGGGGTTAAATGGCCGCTTACAAGAGCTTGCTCGACTCGAATAAACATTGGAAATGCAAAAAAACTGCTCCTTGGTGTTTGGCTATACTGTTGTTTTCCCAATGTTTTAATTCAGTCACAAGCATAAAATTCAAGTGATGTTTTGAAGTGCTCGGACATGTTTCTGAAAAAAGAAAAAAAAAAAAGAAAACACCGAATCTGATATAAATTCATCGTGACCAACGGCGAGATGAAATACAAGATTCAGAGGGTAATGCGTGGACGGAAGTTGGAGGTAGGAAGTTGCGCTTTGAATTAGAATTCATTTCAGGTGTTAGCTTAAAGGAACTTAAATACAAAGCTAAAACTCGTAAGCCTTGAAAGTGACCGCGGCCACCTACGGTTAAGTTAACTTATAATTCTTACTATGGAGGTTTTTGTTTGCCCATATACAAAATTCTCCTCAAAGGTTCGAGTTAGGAAAAAGATATCAAAGAGCGCTTAAGGTTGGTTTTCACTAGCGACGGAGTCGGAGTCGGAGTCGTAATCAGGAGCGTAGAGCTTATGATCTGGCGAAAACAGCGTTCTGATTCCGCTTACAACTCCGTCGCTTATGTTCCACTTATGATCTACTGAAAACCAGATTGTCGGAGTCAGAAGCAGAAGGGGAAGAACTAAACCAATCACAAAACGTGGGAACGTGAATTGTGATTGGTTTAGTTCTTTTTCTGGCTTTCACTAGATCATAAGCGGAACATAAGCAACGGAGTCTGTAGAAATGGAAAGAAATGGAAAGTGATTCTTCTGATTCCGATTCCGTCGCGCTTATGACTCCGCTAACGATAACATGTTTTTTGGTGATTTCTACAGGAAAAAGTTGGCTCAACTAGTACAATTTTCAATCCATGACAGATGACAGAAAACAGTTTCATTCCTAAATATAGTCCCAATTAACAAAACTGGTCCATTATTGTCAAAATTCAGTTCACTCAAAGACACAGTTTAACTTTTAAGAAAGATGGCAAATAGCTTAACAGCTGTAACTGTAAGATAATATGCGTATGACGTCCCCGTATTTTTAATAGTATTCAAAAACACTTCCTTGTGCTGCAAGCAAACTACGCTTTCCATTCAAGCTTCGATTCCTCATTTGTTAATTTGCAACTGCCATGAAAAATACTAACAAGAGAACCCTGACATTGTTATCTTCTTTCCAGATTGTGATATCCGTCTGTTTTTTCGTTCTGGGATTAGTGGACACTCTTGAAATCCGCTATATTTATGTTAGCCACGTGTTTTCGCCATGTTGGATTGTTCCTCTGGTAAGTTAGTGCTTCTGATTCTTGTCTGTTTTTACACTTTTCAATGACTTAACTCTTTGTAAGATTATATCTCGTCATGGATAAAAGTGTTACTGCTCGAATGATGGTACAAGAGAAGCGAAAACCTTCCGAACTTTTTGCCGTGGGATCTTCACGCTTATTTCGATGTGTATGTTTATTCATTAGGAGTGGTCGTCTCGCTTTCACATGTACTGTGATCAGGTCAAACGACAGAATTTTGCGAAAGCTGATAGTTGTTATTCACTCGGTTCAAAATGTGGAGATAATATGCTGTTAAATTACAAATCGTTCTGAAAATTCACTTAAAAAGTTCTAAGTTTTTCACTGCCAATGTCTCGATGGATAGTGTCGGGATGTCTGTCAACATCAGGAAGGATAAAGGTTGGGCGGTGAAACGAACACTCCGCTCTTTCTTAATGTGCGGTGCGGAGTAGGACTGGCACGAGCGCTCTTTCCGAGCTTCCGGTGTACCTGATGCTGGCGATTTTTTTTTTTTTTTTTTTTTTGCAAACCGGAAATCCTATTTTATTTCTGTAATTTCAGGCTACATTGTTAAATACATAAATTCGTTTCATGACAGTATTAATAAACAGTTTCATATGTTTATGTCTATGTGCCTATAAGTCAAACTTTGAAAGTGTTGAATGACTCCTCCTTCCACTAAATTTGACCTAATCGTCTTTCGTCGTTTTGTTTGCAAAAGCTTAACCTTCTTAACCTCAATTTTTACATATATTAAAGGGGGATAAATTTTATATAGCATAACAAAAATTTAGGTCGATATATTTGGATAAGTAGCGTTGTACTACTTCAAACTCTGTTTCTCTGGTGCAACGCGCCATGGCGATTCTTGCAATGCGTAGCAAATCCGGCAACCGTATGTGAAGAAAATTTAATGAAAATTAATTGTAAGGTTTTTTCCCGTTTTTCCCTATGAAAGAAAAAAAAAGTAAACAGCAAAAAACTGAGGGGAAACTTAATTTGAAGTTCCAAAGAAACAGAAAGACGTATGAGATGGTTTGCCAAAATAAAGGGAAGCGTGATGTTGATTTCAATTAACTAGGGCATAATTAACTTTGCACGAGTTGCACGAATTTATAAAATACACGTCATGTAGTTTTTAAACTCCATCTGCTGTCTTTTAATACTTTTGCCATGGATGAGGTTTTTCTTCGTGTTTTAGACAGTTTTTAGTTTCTTTTGGAAGAACATCGACATTGGCGAGTAACAGAACGGAAATTTATAAATTGTTAAGGAGGCCGGTCATGGAAGAAATTAATCAGGAACTCATAATTTGATCCAAGTCCACTTCATCACACCTTTTTGCTCGGACGCGCTAGTTTCACCGCCCAACCTTTATACGCCCTGGTCAACATTATACTTCTCCGCTTTGCGCTAGGTGTTTTCAGCGAAAGGCCGGAAGCTCGTTTATGTTGGAGAAAATACAACGATGGTTACATTAACTAGTTATTTTATACAGCCTTGCTCATGTCAGTTTCTGCTTAATTGTAAACGGAAATCGCACCAAATACAACAAGAAACATCTCAGAAGTTTGACCGACGCCGTTATTATTTGGATTCTTCTACAAGATTTCAACAATTCCGTTCGTGCGTGAAGTGTTAAACCTTGTTACATGACGTATCCTGCGAGCAGAGTCCGCTAGTTGGCTTGTTTGCACGTGCCAACTTCTCCAATATGAAGGACTCGAACGACTCCGCACATATAATACTAAAAGCAACCATGATGCCGGAAAGAAACCTCTTCTCGAAGGGTATACACGATGACGATGGCAATAAGAACGCGAGAAGACAATGTTTGTTTAAAGAACAAAGCTATAGCACTGCAAGTGAATAACACTTTTCTTTCGTTACCGTCTACAACGGTGAAACTTTCTAATGCGACGTTTTATGTTATAGAGAACATGACGTGACGTGACGCAAACTAATCTAAAAAGTCAGCATTCTAAAAAGACAGTCTGCACGTAAATGCAGTTTTTATGCCACCAGGCCCAGAAGCGCACTGGTTCTTGTAACAAACCTCTTTTCATTCACTCGTTACAAATTTAAATAGGTAGTGATAACTTCTGTATTTATCTTTGGTTTGGTCTTGTTGGTGTCTCTTCCGGGAATAAAGGGGGACAATGGAAGTCAAGTTAGAATTTCGATATATCGAACGCTGGCTCATATACAGTTATTTCAGTTTTATATAGTTTTGGCTTACTGTACATACAGCTGTTCACATATCTGCTAACAGTATTCCCATTTAGCATTTTAACTAAATCTCTGATTTTTCGACGAAATACTTGAATGCATATAAAAATAATGTAGGTATATAAGTATGTATTTAATTCTGTTTTGTGCGTTTGCTGTTCAGACCCTTGCAAATGGCATCATGGGACTTGTTTTAAGCCAAAGCCGTAAGAGATCTTCAAATCTGGTAAGATTTTCTCGATAAACACTCGTAGACGTGTGACAGAGGAAAACATAACCTAAAATTCCGAAAGAGAAGACTTTCCATAAGCAAAGACCCACCCACCCACCCCTCTCTCCCCTCTCCCAGGCTTGGCCAGTTGGAAGTACCCTGGGCGCATCGAGACACCCCTCCCACGGCTGAAGACTGAGCCTACCCCTCCCCACTTGACTACCAACACCACAAAACAAAAGAGATGCAAGCTAACGCATTAGAAAGTGAAGTCCCTGCGAAAGAATTGATCACCTCATAGAAGAAGAGCAACATTATAGGAGGAAACTGGAATTAGCGCCTCCTTGAAATGAACTTATTGAAGTGGCAGATGCTGGAAAGAGCAAAGTAAAACGGCTGTCGTCGCTGTCGAAAAGACTGAACAAGACGAAACAAGTCAATAGAGGATGTGTACTATGTCCCCTTCAGGCTAAATATTTCCCTTCCCCTACACCCCCCCCCCCCCCCCCTCCCAATATCTTTTATCAGGAATAAAGGGGCACTTTATTCAAGTCCCCAGAGAAAAAAATGTATGCGGGATCCCATAACCCGGAGTTAGCAATTTCCATGTACTCGTGTCACTGCGTTCTTACTAACCATGGCCAGTTTATTTTAGGGACGATTTTGGCGCGAATTTGGAGTATTTTGCCAAGTCCCACAAACCAGTCAAAATGGTATTGACCTTTAGTTCTCCTTATGCAGGCCTTATTCTTCGAATGCGGAAACCGCTCTATGTAAATCTAAAAATAAACCGATCCGTGCAAACGCCGTGACTTAGGCCTAGTATGAGAGTTGCTAGCTCCATGTTATGGGCTCCTGATATGTGCCTACTCAAAAGTGCAACTTCTTCATCTGGTTGACATTACTGAGTCATCACTGATTTCAATCTCTTTAGATCCATGCTGTTTGGTCGGTTAGCGTGGCATGTATTATCTACTCCGCTATTACAGTATCTAGATACCAGACTAGGGGTATCGAAAGGCTGACGATTATCGCCACTGTCCACCACCCAGACTACTCCAGGGGGTTTTTTGTGAAGAAAAACGTCAAGCCGAAGTACACTGAACAGGAAAATGATGCACTTGCTGTATTTAGCATCATCATTGTGTTGTCTGTCATTGAAATTATCCTGGCTGCTGCTTTGGCAAAAGTCAGCGATTCAAGCCACAAGGGGGCTCAACAGCCCACCATCCCAAAGTACGCTATGCATTATCAGGTACGGTGAAAATGGCATTGTGACATGTAATTATACCATGAAACACACCGTTTTTTTCTTCGTCTAACTATTATACATGCGTCATAAATGGGCGGGGGGAGGGAAGGGGCATAGATATGGCATCGCTTAAATCTTTGTAAGATTTTGTATGAGTGGGTCAGTTCAATTTACCCAGTTACAGCGGCCACAATTGCACTGACCTGGCAGCGGCAACTTGGAAGAATTTCGATCTGGCCTGTATCTGACGAAATATTGAAAAAAAAGGTAGACTTATAACCTTGCTTTTTTTCACTGTTTGTTCCCAAAGCATTTTGCTGACTAGATCCATTAGGATCTGACATCTTTGTTTTGTACGTTGGCATTTGCTATTTACTTTCAAGATATTGTTTTACTGCATCGTAGAATTTAACTTCGAAATGAAATCGCGAAGTAACTTTCTTCGTTTCTTTTCCTTTACCAGCAGCCAGTGGGCCAAGCCAGTGGGCTCCCGGAACAAACCAATGCAGACACTGGGTCATGCGTATGCCTAATTACAGCCCAGGACACACCAACTCCTTATCATGAGGTGTCCCCTCATTAGAAGTAAAAGACGCTTTCTTTTTTCTTTCTTTTTTTGCGGAAATACTATTCTCTTCTCGAAATATGCTTTGCTGCTGCCATGGCCAAATCAGGTTTATTGTTAACGTTGATCTAGTGTGAGCTACCAGTAGTGATTGTATTTACCTTTCATAGATTGTCAATAAAGAGAATTACTTTGCGTTGTCTTGAATACCATCTTTGACGAAATGTACTTGGGACAGTGATGCAATATTCATTATTATCTGTAATTTCTAGATACCCTCATGAAATTACAGCGCTTTCATTTTAAATACCTTTGCAGTTGTCAGGTTATTTAGAATTTTAATTAGTGCTTGTTATATTTAATATCTTTCTATCAATTACTTTAAAGTTGTAATAATTTTAGGTTGTTATTTTACTCCTTTGTATTGCAAATAATTTGTTTTGGGGGGCTCGTCTGCCTTGACGCTGATGATGTTTCCCTGAATAAATAAAGGTATTTAACTTTTATCTTGAATATATATCAGCCATGGTGAGATTTTGCTTTGGAAAATGATAGTATTTCTAAACTGCCTTGATACTGAAAGCGGAGTCGTAGAAATGCCAGGAAAAACTGACTGATAAGTGGTACGAGTGCCAAAAGGGTGCACTTTCTCTCACTACCTTAAATAATAGACGAGTCCACCTTTGTCAGGTCTACGTTGCAAGACAACAGAACGAAAACCAGCCGTTACACTTTATTCTGCCCTAAATGGGAGAAAGTTGGGCACAATTATCACCTGAGGTTAGGCGCTAACTACCGCACTCAAAAATGCGGCATTATTTTTAAGTATTAGTTGTTGGTAGTTAGTGATTTTTAAACTAGCTCAGTTAACAATTTATTATCTATTTCTGTACATATTATTTTGAGATTTTAAGCAGCTCTCTAAATCAGCCTTATATGTACCATTTGTTGTTGCAATGAGTTTCTTTTAATATACAGTAATTTTGATGAGCACAGTGAAAACTACAAATTAAATTACATGCATGTACGTAGTCCATTCTGACCGGTGTCTATTTGCCTTCGTGACCTATATACCTGGCGCCAGTTGTTCAAAAGTTGGATTGCGCTATCCACCGGATAAGTGTTAGCGAAACCAATTGCGCTAGTCCATAATAGAGAAGAATACTTTTTTCAAAAATCAGAACTCTCTTCCCCTCAGATGCAATTGTATGCCACGTGCTAAAGTGCGCGCGCGCGATGGCGCGTGCTGTCTAATTAATTAGGTACGACGCGTACTATCCTATTGCACTCTCCTGTTAGTGGTGAGATCTGGACCAATCCGATTTGACAATGTTGTCGCTTATATTCATGATTAATGATAGATGGGTGAACATATTTTGTTGGTTATAACACGCTCACGCGACACACTTATGCACACGCTAAGCGTGTATTAAGAGTCGGGTATACCGGAAAGTTTTCGTTTGAATCTTTTTGAAAACGCGGGATTTCTACAAGTGTGAGTGACGTGCATCAACGTATGTTCCGCGTGTTCCGCCTGTGTAATATTACTGACCGGATATGCTTCCGATTGCGTGTCATGCGTAGATGGTGGTTTTTTTTTTTTTTTTTTTTTGACGTGTTCTCGTTTTGGGTTCGTATATACACTGTCGAGAGCGAGGTAAAACGCGAAAACGATGGGAGAGGGGTGAGGGGGAAAAGAGAAAAACCGCCGGTTTTTCTTCACTGCTTTCTCCGCTCGCCCCCTCCCCCATCGTTTTCTAATTCGAAAGCGAAACGATTGTGAAACTTTTGAAGACAGATTTGGATCTATACCTTAATCTATACCAGTGCGACTGCTGAAAATTTGCCAAATATCATTTATACTACGTGGGTAGGAAAAATGCCTAAGAGTTTTTCCGGAAAACCATCTAACTTTTGTGCGATCTGAATAAAAATGTCAACTGCGTTAGTACGCAGGAACATGAAGCTCGTGACGTCAAACGTAAATTACGTTAACGTTACTCTTCCTGGTATTTGTGAACACCGCTACGAACTAGTGCTTTTCAATAAAGCTTCCTCATTCGCTAACAAGCAACTGCAATGGAAAAATCTAAGAAGATAACTCTGGCATTCCTGTCTCTTTTCCAAATTGTTATATCAGGCCTTTTCTTTGTACTTGGAATGGTAGACGGACTTGAGATTCGCTTTGTTTATGTCAGCCTAGTGTTTTCGCCCTGTTGGATTGTTCCTCTGGTAGGTTCTGTGTTAAATTTTTTTCAAGCACCGACATCTTTGTAAGAGTATGTTTTGTTGAAGGTAAAGACAATATCGCTCTGGTGCAAGTTTTTTTTAAAAAAAAAAAAAAAAAAAAACGATCTGTTCAAACGCTTATTAGCGCAATGGGGGTAAATTTTAATGTGGGTTTCTTTTTCTTTTCTTCAAAAGCATTTTCTCGGATTGTTCTTTCTGGTATCCAATCATTAAGTCGTATGCAAAAAGGAGTAAACTGAATTTGCTTTTTAAGCTTTCAGTCGTGTGATGAATTCAATTTTCGCACGTTCGTCTCGCGTGACTTAGCATCTGAGTCAACACTTATCTGAATTTCATGATGCAGTCACACAAGAGAAATCAGTTTTCAAAACCGTGCAAAAAATGTCAAGGGTCCGTGCACACTTCAGCCAATCTAATTTTCTATTTTTCCAACATAAATGGAAAAAGGAAATATTACTTATCGTTATCATATTTACATATTTAAAAGTACAGAAAAAAATAGAAAAAAAGAAAATGGTCAGGAAAATTGATCATTTTTTCATTTTCCTAATTTTGAAGTCCGCTTCAAAAATTCAAAAAATACTGTTAACGGCTAAAAGCGATATTTTGCTATTTTTTATTTTCTCGCTATTGTTAGAAAATGAGAAAAATGAAATAATCTCCGATTCTTAACTCATTTTTCTATTTTTCCGTTTTTCGCAAAAAATAGAAAAACGGAAAAATAAAAAAAATAATATTTATTCCCACCATTTTTTCATTTTTTCCATTTTGTTCAAAAAATGAAAAAATAGAAAAATAGCATACCTATCGCCTAATTTTCCATAATTCCATTTTAACGAGAAAAATGAAAATATGATAAGCGTTGCGAGCAATTTTCCATTTTTTTTTTTTTTTGGATGAATAGAAAAACTTAAACGATACACCCTTTCAGACAGTTTCATTTTTCATTTTATTGAAAAATGGCGCAGAAAAGTGAGAAGTTATGAATATTTAACGGTGAAGAAAGGAAAAACCTAATTCGTATCCACTATCGACTCACTAATTTGGTTAGAAGATTTACACAGGGTCGGCGGAGATGTGGATGAATTTTTTTTTTTGGGGGGGGGGGGGGCGGCTTAGTTTTCGAGATGCGGACGTAGTTCCATTCTCTTTTGATCTCGATTTCCCCTGAAGGTTTGAGTTGTCGGGAGTCGACTGTGGTCGTGGAAATGAAGAATATGAGAAAGGGTACGAGGGAGGAGGAGAAGGCGTGAAAATTGGTACGGGAAAAGGGGGGGGGGTTAACTCGACGGTTTTCATGCCAGCAACACTATGGTCCCAGCACAAAAAAAACGGTTCGTGAGAGATATTAAGGGGAAAACAAGAAGGTCGTTGGACAGTCACAAGCACAAAATAAATAAAGAGCGCGCCAGTGAAGAGGTCAGACGTTTTTAAATTAAATAGTTGCTCAAAAGTAGACTGCTTAGCCTGCCGAAATAACGGATCTTGCCGCAGAACGGGTGTTTTAGGATTGCAAGAGTAAAGTATATTGAACTATTATTATGGAGGAGAAAAATAACGAGGCGCCTAGTATACACTCGCTGGAAAGAACATCTTAATGCTCTGGCCCATACATTTGCTCATACATGTGTTTAAACATTGGATAGCGACGATCCACCGGATAAATCACTATCCAGCAGCGTGATCATTTTTCATGTATTTTAGGGAAACCAATTGCGTTATCCACTGGATAGTTATCCACCTTTTAAGCAACTCAGCCCTGGAAAGAGGAGAGCAAAGAGCAAGTATGGGGAAACGTCCCACAGTTTAAATGCGACAGGAACACTTTATGGTTACGAGGTGTTAGATCAGGTCACAGAGTGAGTCCTAAGTAATGAGGTAAAGGAATCAGCTAATCAAATCCAAAACTGAATGAAACTACGTTCGCATTCCGAGAACTAAAGGACCCAAACCCACCCTCCCCATCCCACGCCTCCGCCGACCCTGTGTAAATCGTCTAACACTAAAACTAGTGAGTCTAAAGTGGATTAAGTTTTTCTTTTCTTTATTGGCAAATGCTCATGATTTGTCATTTTTATTTGCTATTTTTCATTAAAACAAAACATGAAAAATTGTCCGTTTTTGTTTGTTTGTTTGTTTTCTATTTATTGAAAAAATGACAAAATTGTTCGCAACACTTGTCATTTTTTTCATTTTTCTTGTTAAAATGGAATTATGGAAAATTAGGCGACAGGTACGCTATTTTTCTATTTTTTCATTTTTTGAACAAAATGAAAAAAATGAAAAAATGGTGGGAATAAATATTATTTTTTCATTTTTCCTTTTTTCTATTTTTTGCGAAAAACGGAAAAATAGAAAAATGAGTTAAGAGTCGGAGATTATTTCATTTTTCTCATTTTCTAACAATATCAAGAAAATAAAAAATAGCAAAATATCGCTTTTCGTCGTTTACAGTATTTTTTGAATTTTTCAAGAAGCGAACTTCAAAATTAGGAAAATGAAAAAATGATCAATTTTCCTGACCATTTTCTTTTTTTCTATTTTTTTCTGTACTTTTAAATATGTAAATATGATAACGATAAGTTATATTTCCTTTTTCCGTTTTTGTTGGAAAAATAGAAAATTAGATTGGCCGAAGTGTGCACGGACCGTCAAAGCTTAACTTTCTGTGTTCATTTAGAACAATTTAATACGTTTCTGATGATCTACAACACTAAGAAAAATTTTCACTTTTTGGCAGGGGCCAATATTCAAGACAATTAATTTCGTTCGTGCGTAAAGTATAAATTGAAGTGTTAAGAAGCTTGTCATTTTACGGACTTAAAATGAAAAGACATTAAATTTGCAAAAACATACTTAATTGTATCTGATGAATGATTGTTTCTTAGGTATTTTGATCAGTAAGGTTTAGTGTCCAGAAGGATATTTTGCGAATTTCCTTCCAGCGATTTATGCGAAATTATCTTGTAACGTGAAATCATAGTGAAATTGAATTGCTCGCGGCGCGCAAGGCGACAAACACTTGCGATACCTCCTGTTAGAACGATAGTTAACCCGTTAATTGGAGATTAGAAGATACGCAATGACAAGTGATTTCTGTATGACTTCTCGTAGAGATAGCAGCTGAGATAGTAGGATCCAACCTCGGTCCCCATGCCAGTTCGCGAAGCGAATACTCACGACCGGTACAAACTTGACAAGTGACGTCACATCCGAAATCGCCAAGAACGATTGGGAAGGCTGAGTGAACTTATGATCAAAAGAATTATGCAATTATGTTCGGATGCATGGTGTAAATACTATGACAACAACAACCGATCTGTATATATTTTATTGATTACTCAAGTTCATGAAATAATTGTTTTTATACTACTACATGAGAAATTCTGCAATCTGATTGGCTTCCTACATGTGAAAATTACAAACCTTTTGTGGGTAGTAGTGTAAACAAATAATAGCATGATTTGTACGTGATATTTGGCATAAATACCACTTGTCAAATTTCAAAATTGACTCAAATAACAATTTCGAAATATCACTCGTGGTATTTATGCCAAATATCACTACAAATCACGCTATTACCTATACAAAGTAATTAAATATTTCATTCATTCTGTAATTTTGCTCTTTTGCTACTTAGGTTCTTTCAAACGGGATTATGGGACTGGTTTCGATCATAATTCACAAGAGATCTTCTCTTCTGGTAAGATTTCTCGACAAGGACATCAATTAAGCCTTCAGGAGAACAAACAGCACCTAAAGTAACGGTTTTTCTAAAGAAAAGCATTGAAATTTGTCTTAAAGCAACTACTTTCCAGTAGTAGGCAACCATGGCTCTTGTAGGCCACTTAAGTTTTTGTTGTTGTTTTTTGTCTTAGTTTTCTTTCTTTCTTTCTTTCTTTCTTTTTTTTTTTTTTTTCATTCATTGAGTCTTTGTTGGTGCTCAGTTGTCAAAAGATGGAACTAAAAGACTGAGCTGCGAAGTTTTAACTTATTACCGCCAAATACATTTAAATACTCGTTTTACCCGAAAAACAGAGTCCCCACATTCAATTTCACGTAGATAAAGGTGTTTTAAACTATAAGGTTTAAAAAAAAATTGAACCTCCACCCCTACCAAAGAGGAAACTTACAATTGTAAATACTCCCGATAAAAAAGCATTAAAATTAAAATAAAAAATAAACCCAGCGTAAACACAAATTCTTTTATTTTAAGGTGGCCAGATAGGGTCTTTCAGGGTCAAAACCTCCCAAGTATTAAGGATAAAGTACGTCTTTATTAGCAAAGATTTCGAAAAATTACCACCACGGCCGCCTTGATGTTCGAAAGTTATCTGTTGAAAACGAAGCGCTAGTTTTGAAATGTAATTTTAACTTCATGGTACTTTCAATCGTTTTTTTAACGTGTGTGAAAGATCACTGAGATAACGGCGACGTTGCTCAAACTTAAGGGGTATTGACCTTGCCCTGAAAAACTCTATAGAGCCCCCTGAACACCATTAACGGACTATCGGAAAAACTTAAACTAATGGATATTCAAGCATTGATAATTTTTTCTGAAAAGCCATGGCCTTTCAGAAATTTTAACTCTTGAATTTGATTTTGTTTAGATCCATGCTATTTGGTCGGTTAGCGTGGCATGTATCATCTACTCCGCTATTACAGTATTGAGGTTTCAGACTTGGGGGGTCCAATTGCTGTTGTCAAACAAGATTTTAGGCTACTCCGAACACTCCGGCGAGTACTTTGTAAAGAGAGATTTCAAGTTGAAGTACACTAAACAGGAAAATAGGGCACTTGCTGTATTTAGCATCATCATTGTGTTGTCAATCATTGAAATTATCCTGGCTGCTGCTATGGCAAAAGTCAGCGATTCAGGCCACAAGGGGGCTCAACAGCCTGCCATCCCAATATACGCTATGCATTATCAGGTACGGTAAAAATGGCATTATGAAATCGCTTCGTTCAACATATAACGTAAATGGCCGCTTATGAGCTCTGGGCTTATACTTCTTCGTATGAAAGGGCTCATGTTTGGGAGGGCTTATAAACGGATGGGCTCTCAGTCCACTTAGGGCATGACTATCTAATTAAATATACATATTTTGATAAAATGCTATTCAGAATGGTTTGCTTCTATCAATGATCCTGAAAATTGAACTACAGATGTATCTCAATGGCCTTAGCAATATGTGATATTTTAGAAGCTCAAATTTTGGTCACGTGACTGATAATCGAAAATTAACGGTCCAAAAATTTACTCTAAAATGCCGGGAAAGGTTAATGAAAGAGAAACAAGTTCTTTCAGGTACATTTCAAAGGCTATTAGAAAGGTTCTAGAAAATTCGCTTTGTATGTGTCTTTACGTGTTATAGGGATCGGTAAATAAAGGGAGAAGGGTCACGGGGTGACTTATTAATTAGTTAAATAGCTAATAATATTGATTAGTTAAATAGCTAATAGGATAAATAATATTTCCAATCATACAAGGCAGATTACGATTTACACTGTTTATGTAACATTTTTTTAGTGACCATTCCTAAGATTAAGGTTTGCAACCCTTCCCCGTTTAGGAAAACGTGTTTTGTGACCTCATTGAGGAAGCATTGTCACGTGTTGTTTGAATTCACGTTTCAAATGTTTTTTTCGTTGAGCCACATCTGAAGTTCACTTATCAGGATCACTGACTGATGGAAGCAAACCGTTCTAAATAGCATTCAACAAAATATGCATATTTAACTAGGCAGTCATGCCTTAAGTGATTATGCGTAGGCTTATACATGTTCGTGGTGTTTTGGGAGGGTTAATAAAAGGAGGGGCTTATATCCGAAGGGGTTACTGAATAACCGGAGTAGAAAAAGTTCTTCAAAATAAGCTTTAGCAGTGCTAATAAAAATACGTTTTGCATTTACTGGTTTTTAAGTGCATGAGCTTCAAAACGTCATAAGAAATCGAATTCATTCCAATACATTTGGAGAAGGGGCTTATATCCAGTGGGCTTATAATCGGATATATTTGTTTGTATGCAGGAAGATGGGCTTATAAGTAGGGAGGGGAGGGGGGGGGGGGCTCAATTTGTGGGCAGCAGTTTACGTAATGTGTTTAGTTTGTCTACCTCTGATGGCCACTGTCCATGATATGAATAATATAAAATGCATAGCCTTTGCTGACGAACAGAAGAAGAATTGAAATAACATTTAAGTGATTGTCTTTGCCTCTTTTCGTTCTACAGCCAGCTCAAATCAGAGACGTCCGAGGACAAACCAGTGCAGGTTTTGAACCCGCAGACGTAACTGATTGTGCATCCCCTTCTTCTCATCAAATAATGGTTCCCGAAACACGAGTTACTTATGTTGGAAGTTATAATCATAATGAGAGTAATGGCGAGGGGTAGGTTTAGGCCGGAAAAGCCTGTTAGCATAAAGTTCAAGCTAAAACTGTGGGCTACGATAAAACATTAATTGTACATACAAAAGCTTGTAGATTTAGGGATTTATCTCCCGAAGAAGATCTCCCGAAGTAATTAGCTCAATAATAATTTATAGGCTCCAGAACTTTGTATATAGCTCTGGGCATGCTGAGTGATATTTAAAGTCTGTTCGAGGAACGGGGCCCAAAAAGGCTGTATATTTAGTTAGTATACAAAATTCAAAATTCAGAGCAAAATCACTATTTATGGTAATATATTTTTGATAGCAAGACGTGCGAGCATTCAATTCTCACCCTTCTAAAACTGCGAATGGGCTGGAGGGGTAATGTTGCAATTGAAGTTGTGGTGAGATGTACAGAGTTCAAAAGATGATTTTTAGTTTTTAAATATATTATAATTCAACATCTTACCTTTTTGTTTTTTATGTATCAGAAATGTGCAGTGTTAACTCACATCTTTGCTAAACACAAAAAATGGATAGACTGTTTATGTAGCTTATGACGTCATACCTCGTAAAACGGAATTTGAATGTAACCGAAAAACTGCCATAAACAGATAGTGGAGAGAAAAGGACCTGGCTATATCATTTTTTTCATTCTCTGCAAAGAAATCGAAAGAAAATGTTTTTGGAGGTGTGTGTGAGAGAGAAAGAGAGACACTCCCCTCCTCTCACCCCCGCCCCCTCCCCTTCCCCCAAACGTACCCTTCTTGTACATCTGGGGGTTAATAGGGAGGGCGTCTTTATCAAACCTCCCTTTTTTACTCATTACTGTAACAAAGGAAGGTCTTTTGTTAATTGAAGTAAAATAATAGACATGAACTGGTTTTTTTCTTTTCCCGGGACTAAGTTTGGTGTGTTTTCTTTATGGGATCCTTCAATATTCAAGACTCTGACGACTGCCTCGAACACGAAGATCGACAAACGAAAAGAAAAAGTTTATTCAATAAATATGTTGTCTATCTCTTTGCAACTTATTTACCGGGGAAGGGGATCTACATCACACTAACTGGCTTAAAGTCGTTTTTAGCGCATGCGTGAAAGCTATAGATAGCGTGAATGTGGCTTGGTGATGGATGAACTCCTGCAACAATGAATGTTGAAATCTCGGGCGATTTTTTGGACTCCTTTTCCCGGGCATCATAAAAACTTAAAATGCTTCCCTCATTCTTGGGAAAAACAGTGGTGGCGTGGCGAAAAGTCAGCTGTTTTTTCAGGCTACTCCTGCTTCACGTCGACACATCTACAATCTACAATATTCTGTCCCGGGCTTCAAGGTGCAGTAAAAAGCGATGCGAAAAACGCGCCCCCTGCCTAGATCAAGCGCGTTTTATTTTCGCTTGGCTTGTTTTATTTTCGCGATGTCCCTACTGTCTGAGAGCCTTGCACAGGCTTGTTAATAACGCTCTAATGTATCTAAAAAAACACACAAGGATGTACCCATTATCGCGTTCGTCAGAACACATCCTAATCAGGTGTTCCTGTGGCACTAAGGCAGAAATTTTCCAGCTATCAAGGGCGACTGCAAATTAGCCGCCCCTATTAGTTTTATCAGAGGCACCTCGGCCGGGAAACTGGACTCCCATCGACTCGATTTCGTTTCCGTAATTTTCCGTAAGTGACGAACGCGGATCCGTAATCAATGATTACCTCAAGTATTAGAGAGTTTTAGCTTCACGTATTTACGGCAAACGGTAAACGTCTGATTCAACTGAGTTGAGAATTTGTCAAGATAGAAAATGAGCAGATAAAGACAGTTCAAAACAATTCTTATAGATAAAAGGTTGAGTGAAACTACTGAATTCAGTATATGTAAAAGATAAACAGTAAACGACAGTTAAAAGGGAAAGTTGGTCACGTGGTACAAATTCGCCTTTGCAGTTTGACGTATACTAGAAGCTAAAACTCTCTACTGTAACAAATGCAACTGGTTACTGTGCGGAGTGCCCCCAGAGTCATACCTATTGGAATAATTTAAGGAACAAACCTCTTTTTGGCTGTACTCAAGAACCGCGTTCTTCAGTGATTACCTATAATTAATTCTCTAGTTATATTGAACATGTTTCCATTTGTCTCTCGGAAACAAAGAAGTCGGAACATTTAAGGAGGTTTTAAGGACTGACAGTAACTGAATACCTCAGGCTTCACCTCTGCAAAGCCATGGAACGTGCTCAAAAATGCAGCCTGATCGCCCTCTCAGTTGTACAAATTATTATGTCTGCTGTCTTCTTGACGCTTGGTTTGGTTGACGGGTTGAAGATCCGCTATGGATCTGCAAGCCTATTGTACAAGCCGTGTTGGCTTGCAGCCCTGGTAAGTGGTCAAAGAACGTGAGTACAAGCTATGTCACCTTTTAAAAGTATCAAGTCCTCACTCTAAGTCCCCTGTTTTTCATTTTTATGTGCCTAAAATTTGAAACAGTTTACCTAGTAATCATTCAAATACGTTTAATCTGTTTCCGCTCTTTTAAGCAACGGTTTGAACATTTGTTGTTGCACAGTCATGGCTGTTTATTTAGCAAGGGGCATAAAATATAACTTTGAGTTTAGGAAAGTCTTAGTCTATATACAATTAGTCGGAAAAACAATTTGAGCTAAAAGATTCTAGTTATTTCGGCCAGTCATTATATTTCCGCATAACAGCAATTGCAGCGTAAGTACTAGGCCACCACGTAGCACAATCATCAGTTGATATTGCCTCTGTTGGCTCCTGTGGTCGGGCGCCTGGTATTTTATGGTCAAGTTGTAAACCATGAATAAGATTCTTTGTTTATTTTACAAGAACTGAGACTCAAAAATTAACAGACAGCCCTAAACATATTCCCTCTTAAGTCTTCGGTCACTTTAGTATCTCTTGCTGCTTGACCGATTGCTAATTTGAAGCGCGCTTTTCTTTAAATAATTAAACATTTTAAGAATGATATTTTCTTTTCGGCTGAGCGAAGCAGCAATCCAAAGAATTCTCTCTTATCTTTATTTCTAACAGCATGCTTAAATGATAACTAAAAAAGATATTTTTTGTGGATGTAAATACTTCCTAGTTAAGTGTGTTAACTGTCGCGGATGCAAATATTACTTCTCTGACGTCACAAGCCTTTTTTGCCTTCAGGAAGCAGATCTTACTCTTAGGTTTTGAATTTTTAGAGAGAATCCAACATTGGATTCTGGCGCAAAGATTGTTTGAATCGGGTCACAATGAAAGAAAAAAGCCTCTTAAAATGGATTCTCTGAGAGTGTGCCAGCGATGCAGGCGACCAGCGAGAACGTGACGGATCCCATGTTCTCGCGTGAAAGCTACTGGCCAGGTGCACCGCTTTTACCTGTTTTGACCTGTTTTACCAGTTTTTTTTTATCTTTTCCCTAACAGTCTCTTCCAGTTGGAATCATGGGACTGGTCTTAGCCCGCTCTCGCAGACCTTCTCCGATGCTGGTAGGCAAAGCTGTATTATAATTATAATCACCTAAGTAGCCATCTAACAGGATAATTATAACAGTTTAAAGGTTCTTGATCAAAAACAAGATGATAATAAGAGTGTTCCTCGTCTCCTGGTACCAAAAGAAAAAAAAATATTACATTACAGAGTACACAGACCCTCGGACATACGAGCAATTCCATATCCCCTTCTGGGGGGAAAGGGAGGGGCGAAGCCTTTCTTGGGGTTCCTGCTATGTTATAGTTAACAATTATTGAATGAGCCTGAACCTGATATTAAAAATTATGCAGAACGAAGTGGATAACAGCCTCCGAGATCTGCGTAATACTTCATATCATTCGGTGAAAGCCGAATTCAATAATTGTTTTATTATTCATTCAAAATATTTCCAAGCTCTTAACAAACCATCCGTCCTCGTAGACTTCTTTAAAAACATTTGCCTGATTTTCCGCACCGTTGGAGAATATGAATAATATAGCTATTACTTCTCAAAATCGTAGGTGACATTCATTAAGCAATAGTTTTTACGTATCTTGCCTTTTGATTTTTTTCTGTTCAGTTTTAGTCATTTATTCGGCTATTTCTTCTTTTGATAGCTGTCGCCCGGCAGCCCAGCTGTTTCGACACATGCTAAAAAAAGCTACAGTGACGCACCGCTGCCATGGAACGAGGTTGCGATATACTATCGTATCGATAGGAGCCAACCAGAAACGAAATCTGCAAATTGGTTACATTAAACTCAATATAGGCGTTCTTTTGAAATGAGAAAAATCTAAGGTCAAAGGAAGCAAGGTGTCAGGGGGATTTTCGAATTAAATTGTGTAATTTTGGCTCCTTTGAGCATTTTCTTCCTGTATTTAGTTTCTTCGCGGCAGAAGTGAAATCTTAAAAATGGCTGGGCAGCTTATTAGGGGACATTCTATTATACCCATCTAAATGCATTATTGTTTTCCTTGATTTTTTTGTTCACTTTTTGCTATCTTAGATCAAAGCCATTTGGTCTGTAAGCGTCCCTTGTATTGTCTTCTCTGCACTGGTAGTTTTCTCATATTATCACTTTGGATTAGCAACGTTAGTGCGAAGTAGGTCATTCCCCTCGCAGACTGATCTCGGCTTTTTGCACGAAGACACCTCGTTGACTAAGTACACTGAAAAGGAAGAAGAAGCCTTGGCTGTATTTGGCATTATTGTAATACTGTCCATCTTAGAAATGATTGTCGCCGCTGCCATAGCAAAAATCAGCGACACAAGTTACCAAAGCCCACAGTCCTCTCCGATGTATTACATGTACTCCCAGGTTAGTATACGGCGTAACTACAGTGCTAACCCTATAACATGTTCATGTGCTTAAGGGGGCATTACGGGCGTTTGTTGGGGGAAATGATGTTGATTTGGGAAGGAAATAAGTTAAGGTGGAAAAGTTATACACATAAACAGTTAGTCTGCTAATGGGATCATAGGCACCCGGCGGTGGTGGTGGACTACCTTGCCGTATTTGTCTACTAATTATTCACTTCATATTTTAAATTCTAACAACCCCCAAATCCATTATTTTCCAATTTTTCCAAAATTTTAAACATCTCCTCTCCATTTTTCATACACTAAAAACATTCGAAAAATCATCTACAAAATCTCAAAAAACTATTGAATTAAGGACTGCAACTAAATTGGCCCATTTTTTGATTAAATGAAATCGTGGCTAGATATTTAAAATAAAGGGTGGACATCAACGAAAAAAAAATGCTTTTTACAAGACTTCCCCCTTAAATATCTGAATGCAGTGTTAGGACACTTGGGTCATACAATTCTTCGGATAATTACAGCAGGAAACTAGTCAACCTATTTATCATTTCAGTGTATGGTGTTTAGTTAATATATTATATCTATTTATTCTACTCAAAACCTACTAAAAAACGTCCTTAGAATTAATGTCAGATGTGGGTCAAATTCTTGTTTGGAAAGAGCGCCCAAGTTAAGAAAGCAACGAAAATCCTAGGGTGTCATCGTGTGTTTACGTCCTCCATTAAGCCATAACAGGGGCGGATCTAGGGGGAGGGTGCAGGGGGTGCGCACCCCTCCCTGAGATGACCTGCGGTTTTCTAATACAACTGGTATTCTGCAAAAAAAAAAAAAAGAGTGTGGTTTATTGGTGTTGAAGTAGAGCAAGAGACGAGTGCACCCCCTCCTAAAAAAGATCCTGGGTCCGCCCCTGCATAATAGGAAATCTATAACTTGAACGTATTAGTTTTGCAGTGAAGTTACAAAAGAACTGCAAGTTGTACAATTGCAATATCGGCACGTACAAACTTCTTGCTTGGCTTAATAAACCCATTGCTCTCTTAGACATTCTCTGTCACCTCCATCGTCAATGCTAGAAATTGGCCTATTTTGCTAAAACGAGGCCAATGAAGGAGGATCAAAGGATAGAAATAACAATGCATATTCAGTTTAAACTGTCAGTTTGTGATCGATGCCAGTGGACGTTGCTATGCCAATTAACGGAAGAATCATCATAAGCTCAAACTGAAAACTTTTTTCCTACAGCCTGGCCAAGATGGATTTTCTTTTCCACAAGGGATGCACGAAGGGGTTGTGAATCAGAATCACCATGGAAGAGGCATTACTAATTTCGCTGCCTCCCACTAAAATCAAGGGAGTTATTGGCCAGTTTGACGCTGGGAATTTCTACAAGACCCTTAGCAATAAAACTTGTTAGAATAGGACAAGTTACTATCTGTCAAAACTACAGTAAAAACCCACATATAAGAACCTAGAATTTTTGAGGTCAGGCTGAACAGGTTCTTATATTTTAGGGTAGTTTTTCACAATTCAGGCTGATTATAGGTTCTTAATAGGTTCATATTTTTCAGAGGTTGTCGCAGTGTAACCATTGGCAGAAATATTGTATCACTAATGCATAATAGTTTATGGAAAACATATTTCTCGTGAAAATCCAAACAAATGTAAATCAAAGAAAACATACAAACGGTTACTTTTTGTCAGAAGTTTCTAACACAATTAACATCCGGAATTTTAACCATCAAAATTGGAGTGATTTTTTTTGGGTACGAACCTATTTTTCTTTGCCAGGCTGAACAGCTTCTTATATTTTTGGGTATTTAAATGCCAAATTTCAGCCTGTAGATTCTTAAATCACCAGGTTCTTATGTGTGGGTAATTACTGTATTTGTGAATGATAGCGACATCGAAAGCTTTTAAAGACTCGAAATTCAGTCTCTGCTGCTACTATATAATCCGGAGATAATTATTGTAGGAATTCTTTTTTTCTGTTCCCTTCAAAAGAATGCTTAAAAAAGAACCTTGTTTGAAATAAAAACAAAATGTTGCCACTTCGGTAAATTTGATAATGCTCCAAAGATTCTTTTCATTTCACCAGTATCATTAGTATCTGGTAGATGGAAGGGACTGTCCATTTATTATCGTTTTTGTGTTCAACCCTTCAATATTCTCAAAAACATGAATTTATAGATCTTTTAAAACCGATCATACCACCTCTAATTACTTAGACTTAACAAGAGGAACAGCTGGAAGAAGGGCTTTAGTAAAACTACGCCGATAAGCAATAGAAATATAGGTAGATACAATCAAACTACGAAGTCTCCCGGAGGATAATAGGCATTGACCTTTTTGTGGATCCAATCTGATAGAAGACGAACTGTGTTCACTTTCTTTTTCGCTGTCCTACATACTCTATGATTAGGAATAATTGTTACAATAAAATCAAGACTCTGATTCCAAATATTACCTAGCTACCTGTAAACGTTTTGATCAATGAGCTGATGAACTCCTCTCAGCTACTTTATCAATATACAATTTATAAATATATTTCAGCTTTCTTTGATGTTCCTGACAAATTATTACTAAAGTAACGTAATTGCCCTATGATGTAATTTTGATTCTTAAAATAACTTTTGCAATACTGTATGTACTTATATGATCATGCAAATATAACTCGTTGTTGTTTTAAATTTTGTTGTTGTCGAGTTGTCTTCATCTTTTTCACATTATGTCCTACTCCTTATTGCTTTATCTCGATGTAAATTAAATAAAATCGTATTTTTCAATGCTTTTTCCAACTTCCATAAAAATACCGTTTTGACAGTCCTCCCGATCCTCACACAAAAATCCCATGGAATGCAGGTGGTGCGGACTTTCTGTAGCTTTAAAAGCCCATAACCCGGAGCGAGTAACTACCATACTGGGCTTATGACACAGTGTTTTTACGGACCAGTTTATTTTTAGACACATTTTAGGGCACTTTTACCCACGAAAATAGAATCTCCACCATGTCATTGAGCGCATGCGAAGTATAAGATATCAAAAAGGAAAACTAAACTATATTAAAAGGCAAAAAATATCATTTTAGGTCTGCCGGTTTTGCTGGTCAACTAGTTTGTGGAATTTTAAAGATATTCAAAATTCGCGCCAAAACCGTTCTAAAAATAAACTGGTCCTTAAAAAACGCCGTGACACGAGCGCATGGAAGTTGATCTCTCCGGGTTATGGGCTCCTAGCCTTTGCAAAGAGTGCGGGTAGGGTGTTATGTTTTTTTTTTATGTCCAATATGATACTCAAAATTCCTTCAAGTCTAAATAACCCTCTTCCAGACTCCAAGATAGTGGGGAAAACTGAGGGAGGCATTTTACCTAGTCAATAGCTTGTGGCAACGACCTGCTTCCGGCGTCCTCACCCATTTCTTACTTCCTCTTTTAAAACCGACCGTTTTCTCTTTTATATGACTAGAGTAGTTTCTTTTCTAAGCAAGTGCACCGAGTCGCATACACATTTAAAATCAAGAGATAAGACCCTGAACTCTTACCATCCAAACCAAGAGAAAGAAGAGAAACAAGGAGGTGAAAGTGAATTGTAAACTAAGGCCTGCATTTATATACGGAAGAGAAGAAAAAAACAATTCAGTTCAAATTTACCCATCTGTCTTGTTATACCTGTATTTTGAAATGAAAGTGCATTAAATCTAAACAGAGCAAGAAAAAGTACGTACTTTGCGGGGGTTCTCGGTGGGTCTGAAAATTTCATTTTCTGCTAACCAGCTGGAATAAGAAATTTAGATTGGCACTATATCAGGAAATAATCAGTCTGGGAATTGCAATATTGCTGCAAAGTTTGGTGCTTGTATCAATAATCTTATAATTCTTTAGCTAACAAGCCGCCGGAGAATATGGGTTCACTCAAATTCCTCATGTGCTGATTTCATTACTCAGTTGAAATAAAACTCGTCACTGTTAAAAGTAACATTTGCCATTTATCTCACTCATAAATCGGGAAAGTTCATGAACACGCAATAGGCATAAATGTCTATTTTCCTGACCCTATTGAGCGCGTTTTACCAGTACTCGAGAAACGAGAAACGAGTACCACACTACGAAAGCTCGCGCGCGAGACACACGCGCCAATTGAGAGACTGGGTTTTAAAAGAAACCAATATGGCGGCGGATTTGATCACGCATAACACATGCAAGGGAAATTGGATCTAAAGTAACTTAATAAGACTTCTGGAAATCGGATTTGAGCTTCAGCAGTTCTTTTACTTACTCTTCAACACTTGGCTTTATTTTTGGCCTAAGAATTCTCGCACGTGGCATGGCAGAAGTCGTGAGAAATCTGGCACAGGTCGTGTGAGGTATGTGAATTTAATGGCTTTAACTTAAGCTTAAAATCAAGCCCGTTATGCTGGAAATAATGGTCTTACGAGCAAGTTATATTGATAATGGTAATCAAAGGATTAAGCTTATCGCTTAGATCATCAAGTAAGGACAGGAGATCTGGTACGGTCAAATTAAAATCAAACATGAAATTTGGCAGGTACAGAACAAACGTCACAGGTCACAGGTCACAAGTGCAGGTCATTGCTCTGTTGATAAATAACTGAGATAAGCAGTTTTCCCTTAAGCTAAAACTCTATTTTGGATTTTGATTCCTCATGGAGAGAGTTTATAATGTCAGTTATAGAATGTGCGTAGAATGTGCATAATGTCTGTTATTGAATGTTTGGGATAGAGTTCACCCCACAGGTGGTGGTGTATTTATTGCTACTTCAAGCGACCTGATAAGTTGCCGAGAATCTACTGTAGAAATCGATTGTGAAATCCTCTGGGTTAAGATCAACATAGTGGGTTGAAGACCTTGTATGTTTGTACCTTTTATAACCCGAATGAAGGAGACGGCATAAGCTTAGAAAACTTTGAGAGATCACTCCAACAGATTGGTCGCAATACCTCATCACATAATTATCTAGATAGCAGGAGACATGAACCTCCCTGGATTTGACTGGAAGCACATGATCACGGCTTAGTCCAACTTATAACTAATCCTACACAGGGAAAAAATGTCTTAGACTTGTTTATATCTAACGACGACAGTGTTATCATCAAGACTCAAGTCATCCCAGGTTTTAGTGATCATAATGCTGTGTTTGTTGAGGGTAATATCAAAGTAACAATCAACAAACAAATTCACAGTCCTGATGGTTCCCTTATATAGAAAAGCAGACTGGGATGGTCTTAAAGAACACATGTCTAAATATTTAGACTCTATCGTGCATTCTCCTGACTGTGATCTCTCAATAAATGATTTGTGGTCTAGTTTTCGAGAGGAATTGACCTCTGGTATCAAGAGATTCAAACCACATAGGTTAACAAGCTCTAGAAATGGACTGCTATTACATGTATATGTGCCCCCCTCATTGAAATGCCTCATGAGGAAACAGTATAAACTGCATGCAAAATAATCCTCGCTATAAGATGCATACTGGCAGTATGTGGACAAGATTATTACCCCAATGAATGATGACTTAATGGGAATAAAAAAAAAATGACTCTGGGGCTTGTTTAAGCACTCCAAATCTGACAGCAAGGGGGTACTACCTCTTAAACATCAAGGTAACCAATGCGGCCAGTAAGGCGACCGTTTTAACCAGCTATTTCCAATCAGTTTTCACAAGCTATGTACCAGTAGTATAGGTTTAACAAGGGCATTGAAAAGTTTATTCCTTGTCTCAACCGCTGTCAAAGAATCAATATTCGAGAGTAATCGTTTAATTGTGAAGGCAGTTTTGGTAGCCTTTTTACTAAGAATTTCCCTTGCATAGGCATAATGACCAGATGATGTCATTTCTATTCCTAGGCATTGTTTGTTTGTTAACAATTTCTATAATTTCATTTGCTTATTTGAAATCTGCTTTGTTTTTGTTTTGTCCATTACCGCTAAATATGATGATATTAGATTTTTTGGTATTTATTTTGAGCTTCCATTCTTGAGCGTGTTTACAAATTACAGCCAGCGATTGTTGCAATCCTCTGGTGAATTACTTATTACTAACAGATCATCACCATTAACATCAGGCAATTTAGTGATTGATTACCTAACATTACGCCAGGGCAGTTATGTGCTCTAAAATACTCTGGCAAGTCATTCATAAATGAAGAAAAAATTAATAACACTGGGCTTAAGATAGCCGTCCCTTGCCGTATGCCCTTGTTACATAAGAAGCTCCCAGTCATTGTGTTTTGATTAACCTTCACACAGCTCCTACAGCTGTAATTGATGGATACATCGATTTGATGACCTTTAGGAATTTTCCTTTTATTCCTTCCTTTTGTAGTTTATGTCAAGTTCCAGATTGCCATACACGATCAAAAGCCTTTTCATAGTCACTAAAGCCAACAGAAAGTTTTTCATGTTGTTTGGTGTACTTATGAAGGAGTTGTTGTAAGATGAATAAACTATCTGTTGTTCTAGCATTTAGTCTGAATTCAAATTGTTCTGGGTTGAGAATGTTATGGATTTGGATATATTTATTCAACCTGGATTGTAAAGTTGACATGAACAATATATTATTTGCCCAGACAACTTGTCAAAGTGATTCCTCTGTAATTTGCTGGGGACCTTCTATCACCTTTCTTTTAGTAATAGGTTTTATCACGCCAATATTCCAGTCAGTAGGAAATTTACCGTTAAAGATTTTTTCTTATGAGGGAAGCAAAAAATATTATTGTCCATGTTTGATCATTTCATTTAGAGTGTACCGGTATTTTCATTTGTTTCATTGTTATCATTAAGTAATAATTGTCGAAAATAAATGGTTTATTGAGTGTGTAGTGAGTGTTTATTGATTAACTGAGTGGCTAACTGATTGAAAGGTTGATTAACTGACTAAACACTACATTAAGAAGGCGAGAAGGTGCCCACTTGAAGATTTTTTAACATCAGTGAAATTCTTAAATTGATGAATAATGAGCTGAGCACTAATATTAAATAAATACAGTAACCTGTGTATGATTCCAGTTTCCTTTTTTTGTCAGGGCTTTCTCTTCTGTCTTACCGGTAACTCTAACTTTAACTTCTTTCCCTGGGAATATACTTTAGAGACTGAGTGTGAAATCCTCTGGATTGATATCAACATACAGTACATGTAGTGGGTTGAAAGACCTTGTAAGTTTGTACCTTTTATAACCCGAATGAAGGAGACGTCATAAGTTTAGAACACTTTGAGAGATCACTCCAACAGATTGGTTGCAATACCTCATCACATACACGTATTTATCTGCCGTGGATGGCAGGAGACATGAACTTCCCTAGATTCCACTGGAAGCACAATTGCCTATTTTCAATGTGTTGTTTCCCTGAGCTAACCTGAAAATTTGCTGTTTGTCTTGATGATCATGACTTAGTGTAACTTATAACCAATCTTACGCGGGGTAATATTATTAATGTCTTAGACTTGTTTATACAATCTTTCATCTAACAACGACAGTCTTATCATCAAGACTCAAGTCATGCGAGGTATTAGCGATCATGATGCTGTGTTTGTTGAGGGTAATATCGAAGTAACAATCAACAAACAAATTCGCAGGATCATTCCCTAATATAGAAAAGCAGACTGGGATGACCTTAAAGAACACATGTCTAAATATTTAGACTCTATCGTGCATTCTTCTCATTGTGATATGTCAATAAATGATTTGTGGTCTAGTTTTCGAGAGGAATTGACTTCTGCTATCAAGCGATTTATACCACATACATGTACATGTAGGTTTACAAGCACAAGAAAATCCATGCGATAGGGTCGTCGACCATACCCCTAATCGTACGCCATCTATTTATGCCACCCATTTCAATTACAACTGCTGGTATCGCTAAGCTATTATAGACAACCTAAAGCCACACAAGGCCACTGGGCCTGATGGTCTTTCTTCCATAGTCCTCTCGGAGCTCTCTCTTTAGTTTTAACAAGGTCTACGAGTCGAATCCACAACTTCTACGTTCAATAAGAATGATCGGTGATAGGATTAAGAGAAAGTGATCTGAAAATATGTTGACTCAGTTGTATTGCAATTAATTCATGGCGTTATTGCCGTTTTTAGGAGTCAGTTTAAGTGATCATATGCCAATTCCCTTCTAGTTTGTTTTTAACAGCTTCGTCGATTTTGTGATTGTTGCAGGATTGAAGGAATTTTTGAGAGATTTTTCCTTCCTGTATGAGACAATCCGTGGCTGGTTAAAGATTTGTTTGAGCTTACAGTAGGTTGCTGTTTAATGATGTGCAAGTGTTTCATGAGAATCTTTTTGAGATTCAATGTGGCCAGATTGTAGGTAGTAACAAAATGGTAAAATCTCTTTTTTGTGTTTTGTTTTATTGTGAAGAGCCCCTTTTCTTTTGGTGAACTTAACTACGGTCAGTATTTCTTTAATGAGCATTAGAGGGTAGCCTCTTTGACAAAGCCTGTGTTCAAAGTCTCATTTGCTTTGTTTAAAGTTCTCTCTTGACTGTAGTTCTTAAAAGACGTAGCGCTTCTCCTCTAACCTATTTGAAGTTTGAACGGTGGCAAGATGAGAAGTGTGTGTATTGAAAAGTTTCAGTAGGCTTTGGTCAAGTATTATTTTTATGAGTTGAAAAGCAAGGTCCCTTTAAAACCTCAGTATCAAGAAAAACAGTGCATTCCGATGATATTTCACAGTCAAGTAAACTTGATATTTGTAGGGTGGAATGTGATAGCGAAGTCAACAAACTTGTAAACTTCTTTGGTTGAAATGTCCCACAGTGAAAAGATATCATCAACAAATCTCTTCCAAACAAAGGTTTATAGGGCCTAGCCATTGGCAGTCATTTTTCTCTGTCCGCCTTAAAAATAACAGAGAAAGCAACTGCCCTCTTAGTTCCCATAGCGATGCCTTGTGTTTGTATGAAGTGTCTTTCATTAAATTTGAAATAATTCTCTTCGAGTGTGTGCTGTAAAAGTTCCCGTAATCGTTTGTGGAAATTGGCAAATTATGCTCATAGCGCTTTTCATAATGATGGCAAATAATGTCAATACCCTCTGTTTGAGGGATGTTTGTGTAGAGGTAACTCACATCTAGAGTGGCTAAAACCACATTGTTAGAGATGTGCGTGTTTTCAGTAAGGTTGATGAAATCGGTAGTGTCTTTCAAATACTGTATGACTCCTGTTTTTGGGCGATAGGTTGTAATAGCGAGTCAACGAAACTGGAGATTTGATTATGTTCAGTAGGGCCGCTACTACCAGAAACGATTGGTCTGCAGCCGACTGGTATTTTCTTATGGATTTTTGTCTGTGTGTAAAATTCTGGTATGAGTGGTTGGTTAAGGCCGATTGTTAACCATTTGAGTCATTATGTCAATATTGCCCAAAAGGAATAGTTTGTTAACTATTCGATTCACTTTTTGGGCAGTGTTTAGCAGAATAGGATTCGTAAGAGGCTTGTAGAATTTATCATCAGATAATTGTTGTGAGCCTTCTTCTATTTTTTGGGCAGTGTTCATAGTGACGGTAGTTGTTCCTTTACCAGCTTTTTAAAGATTGATTTCGCTATTACATGTAAGTGAGCCGATAGCTTTTTTCTCGTTTGCTGAGATATTACAATGTATCTGTATATAACCCGAATCAAGGAGATGTCATAAGTTTAGAAAACTTTGGGAGATCACTCCAACAGATTGGTGGCTATACCTCATCACATACATGTAATTATCTGGATAGCAGGAGACATAAACTTCCCTACATTTGAGTGGAAATGCAATTGCTTATTTCCAATGTAAATGATTTAGCAACCTCTTTGTTGCCGAGAATAGGTTCCTTTGATTGTAAAGCGCTATTGATCAGCACACGTAAATACGCGCTATATAAATTGGTAAATTATTATTTATTATTATTAATGTGTCGTTTAGTAAGAGGCTTGTAGAAAAATCATCAGATAGTTATTGTGAGGGCTCCTTCTTCTATTTTTTGTGCTGTGTTCATAACGAATGTAGTTGTTCCTTCACCAGCTTTTTAAAGATTGATTTCGCTATTACATTTAAGTGAGCCAATAGCTCTTCTGTCATTCGCTGAGATATTACAATGTATCTAAAGGAGTGTGGAAAACTATTGAAGCAAGTTCCGCCAAGCTTCGTTTGTTCCAGGTAATGTTCTGAGGCAACTGAGTTTTGAATTGGTGGTAAACTGCCTTGTGGATTTAACGTGGAAGGGATGTGCCAAGGTTTTCCTTTTGTCTGTGAACATCATATCTTAAACGCAGTGTTCTACAGTAGCAAAATCATTGAAATCCTTTAAAAAGAATTAATTTTATTGGAGCTAGGAACAGGAGGGGTTGGTATAAATTTAAGACCTCAAGAAGTTTAACCTCATTTTAAGAGAGAACTTAATTAGAGAAATTTTTGATATATGTATTTCTCGTGTTGAGTTCTAGTGTTGTAGGTTAAAGAAATTTTTAGGTTGTTGCATCTATGAGAGCGTTTCTTATTTATCTGACCCTTTTTAGTATATCGACTTTTTATGAAACCCTTTGAGTCAAGAAAAGACACACAAGTATACTGTTGAACTTGTTTTTTTACGTTGACTGCTTCACTGACTTTACAAAACATTTTCTGTAGCTCAGATAGTTGAGCTTGCATGGAAGCGAGATTACAAGTTTCTTAGGTGCAGTTTTCTACATCCTGGGCCTGGGTCTGGCTCTGTTGGCGGCAAGGTTTCCTGGGAACTCTTCTGGTCTGGATACAGGTCTTGTAGTAACTGCTGTTGGGCCTGGATAGCCTCATTGTTAGCTGTTACATGGACATGTAAGTTCTTTTTCTGCTGTTTTATCATCAGCATTAATAGTTCCGCTTGGGCTAGGCGACCAATCTGGTCCAAGGTGGGCTGGAATTCTCTGTCGAACTGTACAACATACATAATTATGGGGTCTCAACCTGTATTGTAAACCATAGGGGCACGTAGAGTTCTTTGCGTGTTCCCTCAGGACTTGTAATGACCTTTTGTATTTGGCTCGTCTGGTTTTCAGCGTAAGAAGTCGATTGCAGATGGTTTTGGTGCCCTCTGTCTGATATGTTTTTGGTTTCTTGGAGGCTGGAGCCCTGTGAGTCTGGAATCACTGTTTCTGGACTGTCAAGATCACGTGATCACTTGGATGACTTGATCGGTGATATTGTGGGAGCACTGCTATCCACCATACTGCGTAAAATGGTAATCATCTCCTGGATGGTCAGAAGCTGTTTGTTGTTGTGCCATGGTAGACTTCCAAATAGAACTCTTTGACGCTAGACCAGTTTCGGAACCAAAATGTTGGCTCCTTTGTCAGTTGCTTTTACAGCTTTTTCCGAAGAGCTCAGGAAGAGAGCTTGTATACTTTAGCTAAAACTCAGATTTCAGATTTTGATTCCTCATAGAGAGAGTTCATAACCACAAAGTCAGTTGTGGAATGTGCGTAGAATGTGCATAATGTCAGTTGTGGAATGTGCATGGATTTGGATTGCTACCACCCCAAATGTTTGGTTGCTATAACTTCTTTCCCTGGGAATATACTCTAGAGACTGAGTGTGGAAGACCTTGTAAGTTTGTGCCTTTTATAACCCGAATGAAGGAGACGCCATAAGTTTAGAAAACTTTGAGAGATCACTGCAACAGATTGGTTGCAATAGTCCTCATCACATAATTATCTGGATAGCAAGAGACATAAACTTCCTGTATTTGACTGGAAGCACAATTGCCTATTTCCAATGTGTCATTTCCCAGAGCTAACCTGAAAATTATTGCTGATTGTTTTGACGATCATGGCTTAGTCTAACTTATAACCAATCTTTCGTGGGGGTAA
Organism: Porites cylindrica; assembly: GCA_964035525.1. Taxonomy (NCBI): domain Eukaryota; kingdom Metazoa; phylum Cnidaria; class Anthozoa; order Scleractinia; family Poritidae; genus Porites; species Porites cylindrica. The sequence continues at coordinate 1,898,338 of OZ037781.1, read as the reverse complement.
TTAATGTCTTAGACTTTAACCAACGACAGTCTTATCATCACGACTCAAGTTATCCGAGGTATTAGTTATCATGATGCTGTGTTTGTTGAGGGTATTAATATCAAAGCAACACTCAACAAACAAAAATGCAGGATGGTTGCCTTGTATAGAAAAACATAATGGTATGCCTTAAAGAACACATGTAGACTCTGTCGTGCATTCTACTGCCTGTGATCTGTCAATAAATGGTTATTAGTGGTCTAGTTTTCGAGAGAAATTGACTTCTGGTATCAAGCAATTTATACCACATACAAGCACAAGAAAATCTGTGCGATAGGGTCGTCGACCATACCCCTAACTGTACTCCATCTATGTATGCCACCCATTTCAATTACAACTGCTGGTATCGTAAAGCTATTATACACAAACTAAAGCCATACAAGGCCTGATGGTCGTTCTCTCATAGTCCTCTGGGATCTCTCTCCTCGGTAATAGATAATCCCTATCATCCCACCAAGTACCAGAGGACTGGAAAAAAGTCTTGGTATCACCCATCTTTAAGAAAGGAGATAGTGACAGTCTGGCAAACTGCAGACTTTCCCCTGTATCTGCAGTGTTCAATGATTCATTTTGTTTGTTTTATGGACTATTGTCAGGGTTAGGTTCATTGTTAAGGATGTTTTGTTTTCTTTGATTAAGTCAGCTGGGAGTAATAAAAAATTACATTACATGAGAAATCTTGGAGCCCATAACTTCCACTGGGTACAATGAAAGGCTGATAGTGTTTATTTTGTCTGTGAAAAAAACAATGTTTAAAATGTTTACAGTTGGTGAAATGGCAACCAATTCTCCTCATGCAAATGCAGAAACTGCAACTCTACAAAGCTGTCAAAAACAGACTTTGCATCAGTTTGCAAGACATCTGCTGTTATCCTTAATCTATTCCAAATGTGCTGAAAGGTGTTAAAGTAGGGAAAGTTCTAACAGAAGTTGAAACATGTTAATTTAATTTTTGTCAATCTGATTTTCTTTCAGTAATGGACTGCTTTGTGTCACAGATCTTGGAATCTTGATGAAGAGGAATAGCATGGCAACCTGAGAGACAATGTAATACGATCAGAAAACAAGATCAGCAAGAAAAAGCAGCCCTGGCCACAAGGTAAAAAACTCTTCAATTGTTTTTTTTTTTACAGTAATACAGTGTATTTACCAGTATATGTGACATACTATATTTAGTAGATTCAGGTGACTCCAACTTAATTATCAGCAAATTAATTTTTAGTATTTTTCTAACCTGTTTGCATCGCATCAAAAATTATTTATTAACAGATAATACGTTATCTACACACAAACATGTAAAGTGATTAACTAATGAAATTCAAATAATCAAATTCCCTCCTCCCCAGGACGGGAAAGGTGTGAAATGCCTGGGGTATGCCTAGGGGAGGGGGAGGGGGAGGGGGAGGGGGGGGGGGGGGTTCGGTTGAAGCTTAGATTTGACTGATGCAATGTAGATACATGTAACTGAGATAAACAGTTTCCCCTTAAGCATAAACTCTATTTCGGATTTTGATTCTTCGTTGAGAGAGTTTATAATGTCAGTTGTGAAATGTCTGTAGAATGGGCTTAATGTCAGTTGTGGAATGTGCATGGATTTGGATTGCTACCACCCCAAATGTTGGGTTGCTATAACTTCTTTCCCTGGGAATATACTTTAGAGACTGAGTGTAAAATCCTCTGGGTTAATATCAACATATTGTACATGTAGTGGGGTGTAAGACCTTGTAAGTTTGTGCCTTTTATAACCCGTATGAAGCACACGCCATACATTCTGTATCCCTAGTGATATGTGTTCTCCTACTTGGGAAACACATACATTAGTCCCTAGTAATATGTGTCCTTTCCCTGGGAAACCCATATCCCTAGTGATATGTGTTCCCCTACCTGCGAAACACATATATCCCTAGTGATATGTGTTCCCCTACCTGGGAAACACAAAACCCTACTGATATGTGTTCCTCTACCTAGGAAACACATATCCCTAGTGATATCTGTTCCCCAACCTGGGAAACACAAATCCCTAGTGATATGTGTTCCCCTACCTGGGAAACACAAAACCCCTAGTGATATGTGTTCCTCTACCTGGGAAACACAAAACCCTAGTGATATGTGTTCTCCTACCTGGGAAACACATATCCCTAGTGATATGTGTTCCCCTACCTGGGAAACACAAAACCCTAGTGATATGTGTTCCACTACCTAGGAAACACATATCCCTAGTGATATGTGTTCCCCTACCTGGGAAACACAAAACCCTAGTGATATGTGTTCCCCTACCTGGGAAACACAAAACCCTAGTGATATGTGTTCTCCTACCTGGGAAACACATATTCCTAGTGATATGTGTTCCCCTACCTGGGAAACACAAAACCCTAGTGATATGTGTTCCCCTACCTGGGAAACACAAAACCCTAGTGATATGTGTTCCTCTACCTAGGAAACACATATCCCTAGTGATATGTGTTCCCCTACCTGGGAAACACAAATCCCTAGTGATATGTGTTCCCCTACCTGGGAAGTAGAAAACCCTAATGATATTTGTTCCCCTACCTAGGAAACACATATCCCTAGTGATTTGTGTTCCCCTACCTGGGAAATAGAAAAACCTAGTGATATGTGTTCCTCTACCTAGGAAACACATATCCCTAGTGATATCTGTTCCCCAACCTGGGAAACACAAATCCCTAGTGAAATGTGTTCCCCTACCTGGGAAATAGAAAACCCTAGTGATGTTTGTTCCCCTACCTAGAAAAAACATATCCCTAGTGATATGTGTTCCCCTACCTGGGAAACACAAAACCCCTAGTGATATGTGTTCCTCTACCTGGGAAACACAAAACCCTAGTGATATCTGTTCTCCTACCTGGGAAACACATATCCCTAGTGATATGTGTTCCCCTACCTGGGAAACACAAAACCCTAGTGATATGTGTTCCACTACCTAGGAAACACATATCCCTAGTGATATGTGTTCCCCTACCTGGGAAACACAAAACCCTAGTGATATGTGTTCCCCTACCTGGGAAAAACAAAACCCTAGTGATATGTGTTCTCCTACCTGGGAAACACATATTCCTAGTGATATGTGTTCCCCTACCTGGGAAACACAAAACCCTAGTGATATGTGTTCCCCTACCTGGGAAACACAAAACCCTAGTGATATGTGTTCCTCTACCTAGGAAACACATATCCCTAGTGATATGTGTTCCCCTACCTGGGAAACACAAATCCCTAGTGATATGTGTTCCCCTACCTGGGAAATAGAAAACCCTAGTGATATTTGTTCCCCTACCTAGGAAAAACATATCCCTAGTGATTTGTGTTCCCCTACCTGGGAAATAGAAAACCCTAGTGATATGTGTTCCTCTACCTGGGAAACACATATCCCTAGTGATTTGTGTTCCCCTACCTGGGATACACAAAACCCTAGTGATATGTGTTCCCCCTACCTGGGAAACACATATCCCTAGTGATATGTGTTCCCCTACCTGGGAAATAGAAAACCCTAGTGATGTTTGTTCCCCTACCTAGAAAAAACATATCCCTAGTGATATGTGTTCCCCTACCTGGGAAATAGAAAACCCTAGTGATGTTTGTTCCCCTACCTAGAAAAAACATATCCCTACTGATATGTGTTCCCCTACCTGGGAAACACAAAACCCCTAGTGATATGTGTTCCTCTACCTGGGAAACACAAAACCCTAGTGATATGTGTTCTCCTACCTGGGAAACACATATCCCTAGTGATATGTGTTCCCCTACCTGGGAAACACATATTCCTAGTGATATGTGTTCCCCTACCTGGGAAACACAAAACCCTAGTGATATGTGTTCCCCTACCTGGGAAACACAAAACCCTAGTGATATGTGTTCCTCTACCTAGGAAACACATATCCCTAGTGATATGTGTTCCCCTACCTGGGAAACACAAATCCCTAGTGATATGTGTTCCCCTACCTGGGAAATAGAAAACCCTAGTGATATTTGTTCCCCTACCTAGGAAACACATATCCCTAGTGATTTGTGTTCCCCTACCTGGGAAATAGAAAACCCTAGTGATATGTGTTCCTCTACCTGGGAAACACATATCCCTAGTGATTTGTGTTCCCCTACCTGGGATACACAAAACCCTAGTGATATGTGTTCCCCCTACCTGGGAAACACATATCCCTAGTGATATGTGTTCCCCTACCCTGGAAACTCGAAACCCTAGTGATATGTGTCCCCCTACCTGGGAAACACAAAACCCTAGTGATATGTGTTCCCCCTACCTGGGAAACACAAAACCCTAGTGATATGTGTTCCCCTACCTGGGAAACACAAAACCCTAGTTATATGTGTTCCCCTACCTGGGAAACACAAAACCCTAGTGATATGTGTTCCCCCTACGTGGGAAACACAAAACCCTAGTGATATGTGTTCCCCCTACCTGTGAAACACAAAACCCTAGTGATATGTGTTTCCCCTACCTGGGAAACACAAAACCCTAGGGATAATGTGTTTCTCTTTGTGGGAAACACAAAACCCTTGTGATATGTGTTCCCCTACGTGGGAAACACAAAACCCTAGTGATATGTGCTCTCCCTACCTGGGAAACACAAAACCCTACTCATATGTGTTCCCCTACCTGGGAAACACAAAACCCTAGTGATATGTGTTCCCCGTACCTGGGAAACACAAAACCCTAGTGATATGTGTTCCCCCTACCTGGGAAAAACAAAACCCTAGTGATATCTGTTCCCCCTACGTGGGAAACACAAAACCCTTGTGATATGTGTTCCCCTATGTGGGAAACACAAAACCCTAGTGATAGGTGTTCCCCCTACCTGGGAAACACAAAACCCTACTCATATGTGTTCCCCTACCTGGGAAACACAAAACCCTAGTGATATGTGTTTCCCTTACCTGGGAAACACAAAACCCTAGTGATATGTGGTCCCCCACCTGGGAAACACAAAACCCTAGTGATATGTGTTCCCCCTACCTGGGAAACACAAAATCCTAGTGATATGTGTTCCCCCTACCTGGGAAACACAAAACCCTAGTGATATGTGTTCCCCTACGTGGGAAACACAAAACCCTTGTGATATGTGTTCCCCCTACCTGGGAAACACAAAACCCTAGTGATATGTGTTCCCCCTAACTGTGAAACACAAAACCCTAGTGATATGTGTTTCCCCTACCTGGGAAATACAAAACCCTAGGGATAATGTGTTTCCCTTTGTAAGAAACAAAAAAACCCTAGTGATATGTGTTCCCCCTACCTGGGAAACACAAAACCCTAGTGATATGTGTTCCCCCTACCTGGGAAACACAAAACCCTAGTGATATGTGTTCCCCCTACGTGGGAAACACAAAACCCTTGTGATATGTGTTCCCCTACGTGGGAAACACAAAACCCTAGTGATATGTGTTCCCCATACCTGGGAAACACAAAACCCTAGTGATATGTGTTCCCCTTACCTGGGAAACACGAAACCCTACTCATATGTGTTCCCCTACCTGGGAAACACAAAACCCTAGTGATATGTGGTTCCCCTACCTGGGAAACACAAAACCCTAGTGATATGTGGTCCCCCACCTGGGAAATACAAAACCCTACTGATATGTGTTCCCCCTACCTGGGAAAAACAAAACCCTAGTGATATGTGTTTCCCCTACCTGGGAAACACAAAACCCTAGTGATATGTGGTCCCCCACCTGGGAAACACAAAACCCTAGTTATATGTGTTCCCCCTACCTGGGAAAAACAAAACCCTAGTGATATGTGTTCCCCCTATGTGGGAAACACAAAACCCTTGTGATATGTGTTCCCCTATGTGGGAAACACAAAACCCTAGTGATAGGTGTTCCCCCTACCTGGGAAACACAAAACCCTACTCATATGTGTTCCCCTACCTGGGAAACACAAAACCCTAGTGATATGTGTTTCCCCTACCTGGGAAACACAAAACCCTAGTGATATGTGGTCCCCCACCTGGGAAACACAAAACCCTAGTGATATGTGTTCCCCCTACTTGGGAAACACAAAACCCTAGTGATATGTGGTCCCCCACCTGGGAAACACAAAACCCTAGTGATATGTGGTCCCCCACCTGGGAAACACAAAACCCTAGTGATATGTGTTCCCCCTACCTGTGAAACACAAAACCCTAGTGATATGTGTTTCCCCTACCTGGGAAACACAAAACCCTAGGGATAATGTGTTTCTCTTTGTGGGAAACACAAAACCCTTGTGATATGTGTTCCCCTACGTGGGAAACACAAAACCCTAGTGATATGTGCTCTCCCTACCTGGGAAACACAAAACCCTACTCATATGTGTTCCCCCACCTGGGAAACACAAAACCCTAGTGATATGTGGTCCCCCACCTGGGAAACACAAAACCCTAGTGATATGTGTTCCCCCTACCTGGGAAACACAAAATCCTAGTGATATGTGTTCCCCCTACCGGGGAAACACAAAACCCTAGTGATATGTGTTCCCCTACGTGGGAAACACAAAACCCTTGTGATATGTGTTCCCCCTACCTGGGAAACACAAAACCCTAGTGATATGTGTTCCCCCTACCTGTGAAACACAAAACCCTAGTGATATGTGTTTCCCCTACGTGGGAAATACAAAACCCTAGGGATAATGTGTTTCCCTTTGTAAGAAACAAAAAAACCCTAGTGATATGTGTTCCCCCTACCTGGGAAACACAAAACCCTAGTGATATGTGTTCCCCCTACGTGGGAAACACAAAACCCTTGTGATATGTGTTCCCCTACGTGGGAAACACAAAACCCTAGTGATATGTGTTCCCCATACCTGGGAAACACAAAACCCTAGTGATATGTGTTCCCCTTACCTGGGAAACACAAAACCCTACTCATATGTGTTCCCCTACCTGGGAAACACAAAACCCTAGTGATATGTGTTCCCCCTACCTGGGAAACACAAAAGCCTAGTGATATGTGTTCCCCCTACCTGGGAAACACAAAACCCTAGTGATATGTGTTCCCTCTACCTGGGAAACACAAAACCCTAGTGATATGTGTTCCCCCTTCCTGTGAAACACAAAACCCTAGTGATATGTGTTCCTCCTACCTGGGAAACACAAAACCCTAGTGATATGTGTTCCCCCTACGTGGGAAACACAAAACCCTTGTGATATGTGTTCCCCTACATGGGAAACGCAAAACCCTAGTGATATGTGATAATAAAATAAAATAAAATAAAATATGTGGTCCCCCACCTGGGAAACACAAAACCCTAGTGATATGTGTTGTACCTACCTGGGAAACACAAAATCCTAGTGATATGTGTTCCCCCTACCTGGGAAACACAAAACCCTAGTGATATGTGTTCCCCTACGTGGGAAACACAAAACCCTTGTGATATGTGTTCCCCCTACCTGGGAAACACAAAACCCTAGTGATATGTGTTCCCCCTACCTGGGAAACACAAAACCCTTGTGATATGTGTTCCCCCTACGTGGGAAACACAAAACCCTTGTGATATGTGTTCCCCTACGTGGGAAACACAAAACCCTAGTGATATGTGTTCCCCCTACCTGGGAAACACAAAACCCTAGTGATATGTGTTCCCCCTACCTTGGAAACACAAAACCCTAGTGATATGTGTTCCCCCTACGTGGGAAACACAAAACCCTTGTGATATGTGTTCCCCTACGTGGGAAACACAAAACCCTAGTGATATGTGTTCCCCCTACCTGGGAAACACAAAACCCTGGTGATAGGTGTTCCCCCTACCTGGGAAACACAAAACCCTACTCATATGTGTTCCCCTACCTGGGAAACACAAAACCCTACTCAGATGTGTTCCCCCTACCTGGGAAACACAAAACCCTAGTGATATGTGTTCCCCCTACCTGGGAAACACAAAACCCTAGTAATATGTGTTCCCCCTACGTGGAAAACACAAAACCCTTGTGATATGTGTTCCCCTACGTGGGAAACACAAAACCCTAGTGATATGTGTTCCCCCTACCTGGGAAACACAAAACCCTAGTGATAGGTGTTCCCCCTACCTGGGAAACACAAAACCCTAGTGAGAGGTGTTTCCCCTACCTGGGAAACACAAAACCCTACTCATATGTGTTCCCCTACCTGGGAAACACAAAACCTTAGTGATATGTGTTTCCCCTACCTGAGAAACACAAAACCCTAGTGATATGTGGTCCCCCTACCTGGGAAACACAAAACCCTAGTGATATGTGGTCCCCCTACCTGGGAAACACAAAATCCTAGTGATATGTGTTCCCCCTACCTGGGAAACAGAAAACCCTAGTGATATGTGTTCCCCTACGTGGGAAACACAAAACCCTTGTGATATGTGTTCCCCCTTCCTGGGAAACACAAAACCCTAGTGATATGTGTTCCCCCTACCTGGGAAACACAAACCCCTAGTGATATGTGTTCCCCCTACCTGGGAAACACTGAACCCTAGTGATATGTGTTCCCCCTACCTGGGAAACACAAAACCCTAGTGATATGTGTTCCCCCTACCTTGAAATGCTAAACCCTAGTGATATGTGTTCCCCCTTCCTGGGAAACACAAAACCCTAGTGATATGTGTTCCTCCTACCTGGGAAACGCTAAACCCTAGTGATATGTGTTCCCCCTACCTGGGAAACACAAAACCTTAGTGATATGTGTTCCCCTACCTGGGAAACACATACAGGGCTGTAAGTTTAGAAATCTTATAGAGATTACTCCAAGAGATTGGTGGCTATACCTCTTCACATAATTATCTGGATGAGACATAAACTTCCCTGGATTTGAGTGGAAGCACAATTGCTTTTTTCCAGTTTGTCCTTTCCCTGAGCTAACGTTAAAATTCGCTTGTTGTCTTGACAATCATGGCTTAGTTTAACTTATAACCAATCTTTCGTGGGGGTAATTAATGTCTTAGACCTGTTTTTAACTAATGACAGTCTTATCATGAAGAATCAAGTCAACCGAGATATTAGTGATCATGATGCTGTGTTTGTTGAGGGTATAAATATCAAAACAACACTCAACAAACAAAAACGCAGGATGGTTGCCTTTTATAGAAAAACAGACTGGGATGCCTTAAAGAACATTTGTAGACTCTTTCGTGCATTCTATTGCCTGTGATCGGTCAATAAATGATAATTTGTCCTCTAGTTTTTCAAAACCAGTTTTGCATCAGTGTGCAAGACAACTGCTGTTAGCCTTAATCTATTCTTTAAATGGAATGAAATGTGTAAAAGTAGGGAAAGTTCTAACAGAAGTTGAAACATGTTAATTTGGTTTTTGTCAATCTGATTTTCTTTCAGTAATGGACTGCTTTGTGTCACAGATTTTGGAATCTTGATTAACAGGAATAGCATGGCAACCTGAGAGACAGTGTAATACGATAAGATAACAAGATCAGCAAGAAGACGCAGCCCTAGGCACAAGGTAAAAAACTCTTCAATTGTTTTTTCTTTCACAGTAATACAGTGTATTTACCAGTATGTGTGAAATACCATATTTATTTGATTCAGGTGACTTCAACTTAATTATAAGCAAATTTTGGTATTTTTCTAACTTGTTTGCGTCACGTCAACTTATTTGTCAGATAATTCTTTATTTGTTTTATAATGTTATTATATACTCACAAACATGTAGATTGTTATTGTTTGAATGGTTTTTAACTGACACTTTGATTATTTAACTGACTGCCTAACAGTTTAAATGGTTGACTGATAATCAAATTCTCTCCTCCCCGGGACGGCAAAGGTGTCAAATGACTAGGGTATGCCTGGGGAGGGGGAGGGGGGGCGGGGGAGGTTGAAGAATAGATTTGACTGATACAATGTAGCTACATGTAGCTGAGATAAACAGTTTCGCCTTAAGCGAAAACTCTATTTCGGATTTTGATTGTTCGTTGAGAGAGTTTATAATGTCAGTTGTGGAATGAGCGTAGAATGTGCTTTATGTCAGTTGTTGAATGTGTGTGGATTTGGATTGCTACCACCCCAAATGTTTGGTTGCTATAACTTCTTTCCCCGGGAATATACTTCAGAGACTGAGTGTGAAATCCGCTGTACGTGTAGTGGGGTGTAAGACCTTGTAAGTTTGTGCCTTTTATAACCCGAATGAAGGAGACGCCATAAGTTTAGAACACTTTGAGAGATCACTCCAACAGATTGGTTGCAATACCTCATCACATAATTTTCTGGATAGCAAGAGACAAACTTCCCTGGATTTGGTTGGAAGCACAATTGCCTATTTCCAATGTGTCGTTTCCCAGACCTAACCTGAAAACTGGCTGATTGTCTTGACGGTTATGGCTTAGTCTAACTTATAACTAATCTTGCAAGGGGATAATTAATGTGTTAGACTTTTTTATGACTAACAACAGTCTTATCATCAAGACTCAAATCATCTGAGGTATTAGTGATCAGTTTGCGGCGTGAAAATGCGATCTACCCCTTGTGAAGTTGTCATGTTTTGTCCAAAATGCGGCTTAAGAAAAGAGATTTTTTCACAAGCCCCGCTGAGAATAAAATAAAAAACCCAAAAGGTTATTTTTTCGCAGGAAAAAACATTTTTTACGACTTTAAGGTTTTATTCTTGAGGTGATGTTGATTGAGCAGGTTGTTGCCGGTTCTGACCAAAAAATAGAATATACCGCCGGTAGCTTTTACATTCCAATAATTGATTTTGTCACTTCTGGCGAAACATCCGATGGCGATTTTATTTGGCAATCTTTTCTGAAACATCACAACCTGCTAAATTAAAAAATATACATATTGCGTGACACATCACAAAAAATAGCAAAAAACCCTGACAAGGAGGCAGCTCTGGAGGCCATTTTCCCATTTATCCTCTGGGACAGAGGTTCAAATGCCGTTTCACCTCTGGCAGTGAGGGTTCCCATTTAACCTCTGGGACTGAGTTATCGTTCGAGCACCTCCAGTACTTGCTGGGCCGGAGTTTGGGGTCCGTCAGCAAGCTCGACAGTCCCCCCCCCGTAAGTCTACGCTGCACGGGTTAGTCAAACAGGCTTCAGAGAGTTGGCCATCTCTCACCGCCCTATAACCCCACCAGCGCAATCAACCTAACTTTGCCTTAGAAAATCGACCTATATATTTAGATCGAAACCTCATTTCGCTCACTTATGGTACGGTTCTTCACGGACGCATGCGTTTTTGGCCCCAAAAAATTGTTTGGACTTTTCGTTGATTCATACACAACATCCCCGTTCAGTTCAGCCATGAAAAATCTGGCTGTCATTTGTAAAAGTTGTTTTTCTTCAAAATCTCGGCTAGCCCGGCGTTCCACAAACTCTTGTTACGAAAACGCACCTTAGATAAGTGCCTAATATGTTACATGTATAAGATTAAATTTGCTATTAACTGTGCATGCCATTGGAGACTTCGTAGTATACATTTTCGACCCTTCGACGACTTAAGAAACATCTAGGAGAAACCATGAACATAAATCAAGATCAACGTCTGCACGTCAAAACTTTGATAATGAAGGAACTGGAGACTGTTAAGGTTACAAGCAAACAAACAGGTTTTTGTTCCACACAACTATGCAAACGACATTCTGGGAAATTTGAGTAGAGGTATACGCTTTGCGTGGTATACGATAAGCCTCCCCCGCCGGCCCCTTACGTTTGAAAATGCTCCGCTGCCTCTTAACTGGGTCCTAAGAATCATTTGTATTCGTAAACTAAAAGAAAAAACGTAAAAAGGTCTGGAGATTCAGTCGAGAACTGCCGATTGTTTGCGGCAGGCCTCTGGTGTCATGTTCTTGAGGAGCGCTCAGTGAATGCTTTTTTGGCAATGCAATTTAATAGTCAAAGATTTCTCGTTGTAGAAATTGTACCTCGTAAAATTTTACTATTGAGAAGACCATGAAATAAATGGAGTTGTGTAAACCCGTCTAGTCAACCATTTTGTTGTAAAGTTTAATAATTATTTTTTCTCGTTTAGTTTCCCTGTTTCCTTCACATTTACAGGAAGCTTGTTTCTTCACTAGCTATTGTTCAATGGCACAAAAAGACGGGAAAACAATCATTAGTGATTTATTTCTAGGATATATTCAGTTTTAATTATTTTTGATGAAGAGGACACGTTTTTTGTGTCTATGAAAATCGAGTCTGATTTGAGGAGTTTCGAAAAGAATAACTTAACAGAACGCGCTAGTTGCAAAACACAAAATGAAGTCATAATTTTCCAAATTTGAATTTCGTTTTGTTTTTACAGTAAAATTGCCTGCAACTGCTGAAAAGAAGTTCACAGTTGTATCAATTTTGCACGTGTTTTTCGTTCCTTTTCCATGAGACAGAGAAAACAATAAAGTTACGTAAGTCAGAAAATAGTGAACATTGTTTAATTATACGCAAAAGAATACCGCTAAAATATACTTCAAACGTCTTGTTACACATTCTTTTAAGGAGCAACCGTTTTTAAGTTCATAAATAGCCCTTTGTTGAAGATCTTTTCCCGGTGTTACTATTTTTTTTTGTCGATTCGACAGAATACCGATAAAATAAGTCAAAGCCTTTTAGTTACACATCTCTAAATGTGACCCTTCGTTGAAGATCTTTTACCGCAGTGTTTTCGTCGTTTTTGTTGTATTCCGCGGTTTGGTTATTTATGCTTTCTTCTTGCGCTTGTATACAAACATCTTTCTTCTTGACTTGATAGTAAACGGCTCTAACACACGATGTACAACTTACGACTTATAATCGGCTTCTTGATCCGCAAGAGACCTTCCAACTGGTGATCTTTGTTCTGGGGTTTTAAATAGGTATGGAGACTTTTCTCGACCCGTGCAACAATACTGGGGCCAATTGTGTGAACAGTACTACGAGGAAAAACTGGGGCATATGGTGTAAGTGTTGCATAGCTTTGGGGTAGCAAAAACGTTTGGCTGAACATTTCGTATTGGTATTGATTTTGTTAAAAATGACGATTGTTCAGATGAGGCAGGACAACAGTGTGCCAGGCACATGTCGTCACAGTGAATTGCACATTGCGATGGGCAGATAGTGCTCAGGTGACTGTGTCGAAATATTAGGAGAATAGCGCTCTTGACAACAATGTTGTTGGCATGGCAATTTATCCCAAATAGCATACAATGACATTAAATGGAATGAAAATATAGCTCTCTGGTGCAAAAAAATCAAAGCTTATTGGAACAGATAGGATTAGGAGAACTCTGGATGAAATCACACTATGCGGACATAGGAATCGTAAACATGATCAGGCAACGACTTAAGGATATCGAACTACAAAGATGGCTGAGTGAAATAAATAACGACACCAGAAAAGATGCTAACCAAAGCAACAAAATGAGAACCAGCCGGTTATTCAAAACGATAGACAATTACAAATGTGAAGATTACCCACATCAGGTCGCGAATACGCAACACAGAATAGCTCTAACAAAACTATGACTTAGCAACCACAAATTAGCCATAGAGACAGGACGTTATTCGAGACTGTTTAAGAAATCTGCAGAAAGAATTTGCGCAATTTGTAAAATAGAAATGGAGGACGAATACCATTTTCTAAATATATGCCCTGCTTACCGGAAAAAAAGATTTTCGTGAAAAAGAATATAGAATAAGAATAAGCAGAATGTCACCCAGCAAAATATTCATGTTTCTAATAAACCCCCCCTAGCAGAAATGCTAAAATACAAAAACTAATAGCAAAACATATATTCGAATGCTTTGAAAAAAGGAAAGAGGAAGACGGAAAAAAGTTGATACTCTAGGACTTAATTAATAACTTATTAGCCATATATAGTTAGGAATTTTTTGTTGTTTGTAATTTTAGTTATTTGGAAATAGTTGATATACTATTTATTGTATAAGACTCCAAATAAATAAAATATGTTTGTTTGTATGTTTGTATGCTCGTAGTCTCACTTAGGGGTGTAAATTTTGGATTTTGGTTTCACTCTGGGTGTTCTGGGCAAAACATTATTATATGTAACCATAAAGGTCTCTTTTAGGGTTGCACGTGAAAATATAATATATTTTGTCAGTTTGTTTTATTTACTCAATTCATGTAATCAAAGTTTCAACGGGCATCCCCACCCCTTTCATATGGGAGTCTCCCGGGGCCTTGTACACGAATATACATTGCTTGCATTTGGAGCAGGCATTTGAAACTTTACTGGAGGAAATGAAGCTTGATACAGATGTCCTTGATGAAACATTTGCTTTACAACTTGAATTGGTCTTTTTCCAAGCATACAGTCGCTTGCTCAAATATAAACATGCTGTGTTGTGTTACAGCTATATGTCTTTGTAAAATTATGGACAAATCAGTCATGGGTTAATCTTTTGTTTTCTGTCCCGCGAGACTTGATCCTCCACCCGATCCTCAATAGCTTTTTCCCGATTCTTGATTCTCAATTCGTGCAGGAATGAAGAATCGCGAATTGCGTCGAGAATCAAAACTCGCAACAGACTGTCAACTTACTTTTGAATGGTACTGTAACTGTTTGAATGGTTGATTCACTGATGAAATAATGTTTGATTGATTACCTGAGTGGCTTGATTGATAAACAAACAGGCTTATACTGTTTGAATGGTTGATTGACTGACAGGCAAACTGTTAAATTTATTAACTGACTGGCTCACTGTTTGAATGGTTGATAGGTGGACTGATGGACTGACTGACATTTGTTGATGTAATTGCAATTTTTTGTTATTTTTCTACAAATTGCCGTACAATTCTCACTATCAATTTAGCAACAGATAGTCAGTATGTTAGCCAATTATATTGCAGAATTTGTGATTATATTACTCTTCAGTACACCTTACTTTTGACTTAGCATTTTATCTATCTTTAGAAGCATAATACCAGTGATACCATTGCATTATAGAATGTATTTGTACTTTTAAATATTCATGTAGAAATCTCTTTCTTGCTTTATAGGAAGCAACTACCAGAATGGTAGACTGATGGAGGTTTGCATTAATGATTGTGGAGTAGTGTTGGACACTAGATGGGAACAAATCAACTGGCTGGATGACATAACATACACCAAGTACAAGGCAACTGGATAATGAAGAGGGCATACTGAAGGGCAAACAAGACAGCTGGCTGGGCAATGGAGAGGGTAAACTAGAGCTGACTGCTCGATGACATCACCTAGTACAAGAAGTGTCAATGGAGAGGATGGATTAGACGGCAAGTGATATGAGACATCATGTGTGCCTGGTTCAAGAGGTGGGTTGTGGATTGAGGAGAGTCTTGCAACACCTGGTTTGTATTGTGTGATAATTGCATTGACTAGAAATCTTAATTAAAATTATCTTATCATTAGTATCTATATTAATAATAGTAATAGTACTTTTCTAATTCCTGATCGCAAAAATGATTTAAAAAATTTCTGGCCCTGCCCGGGAGGCCTGAATGTGGGGTACAGCTGGCCTGGGGTTTTCCTCCTAGGAGCTAGTGGACGTACGGGGAGGTTTTTCACCCAGCTGTTGTTCCACAACCCCCATTCACTCAAGATTTTCTTAAACAAAAGGACAGAACTTTAATATATAGAGCATAAAAAATGCACGTCAATCATTTACTTACCCAATTTTTGTATGACTGAAATAACTTCCATATAACATGTCTGTAGGTCTGGAGTCCAATTGTTTTAGATTGAAACCTTTTCAAATTTCCAAAATCTTTGCAAATATTGATATGATCTCTGGGGTCTATAAAAAATTTTTCTGGGAAACAGTGGAAACTTAAGAAATTATATTTAAGCATTTTAAGGGGGGTTGCTAGAAAGTAGTGTGAGATGTCCAGAAATTTTGATTGGCTTTTATGGAGAAAAAAATTATTTTGGGGGATCTTCATTATTGTAGGTTAGG
Organism: Porites cylindrica; assembly: GCA_964035525.1. NCBI lineage: Eukaryota > Metazoa > Cnidaria > Anthozoa > Scleractinia > Poritidae > Porites > Porites cylindrica. The sequence continues at coordinate 1,882,443 of OZ037781.1, read as the reverse complement.
TGAAATTTTCAAAAATTTATGCATGTAGTCGGACGTTTTTCAGTCATGTGATAAATTGGAAGTAATTTCTTGATTGTCAAAAAAAAATTCATTAGTAATACACATTATTAGTCCAGTGTGTGTGTGCCACCATTGTACAAACAGAGGCCATTGGGAAATGATAGTAATTTACCAGCATTTTTACATTTGGGACTGTTTTCATTGAATAAATCACTTCTATACAAAGGATTGTAAAGTTTTGATCTTTAATTGGCAAGTCATTCCTAGACACATGTTTGTACAACCACTTATTGATAAGGTTTAAAGCTTTCATCACAAGATTCCATTGAGCAGTGGTTTTGTTTAACACAACATCTTAGTAGTAGCTTATGACTGTAGCAATAGGAGTCAAACAATCTCATCAAGCTTGGGAAAGGTTAGGGTCACATTTCAAGGACAGGTTTTTGTTTCATTATTTTGAGGAGTAAATCAGTCTGACAATTAAGGGGGGAGGACACTTGTGAGGTTGCTGTTGGAAGGTTGCTATGGTTACCTCCTTGTGCCTTCCTTGATAACTAAACATCCTTGAAATCAGTTTTCTAGACATAAATTCCCATGCTCGTCTATTAGTGATGAATTTAATAATCAACCAATGGGTTATATCAGATGTTATGCTTATTTTCTAAACTTTGCTGAATTAACTTTGTTTCATATTATGGCTGATGATAAACAAAAGTTTCATGCATTTCTTGAGCAACAGGAGAATAGAACCCTAAAATAGAAAAGATTTCCAGGGAATTCTTCAAAAATTCAAGTTGCAACGAGAAAAAAAAAGGAGCCAGATATTAGTGTCTGCTGTGAGTAAGAGAGAATTTACGTTCCTTTGTCTCTCCAAGCTCTTGTTCAAAGTATCAATGGTTATTTCCAAGAAAATAGAGTAAGATTTTGTGCTTTCTGGAACCAGAGCCATGGATAGGATAATATGTTATTGCATCATTTTACTCTTAAGGAAAGCATGTCAGTCTTATTAATGAAGGTAGGAAAAATGACATAGTGGTATTTTGGCCTGAAATAGAGTAAAGGTACCCAGGACACATGCTAGACAATAATAATGTTATCATAATTCTACAATAATTACCTTTCTTCAATACATTAAGGTTACCACATTTGTCAGCACATCAATTAGGTTACCACATTTTTCCCGTTTGGTTTGTCAGTATTCTTTACTGCTATGGCAATTTTAATTAGAGGGTTTACACACTGCGTTCCCTCAGACGTCATTTCACGGGGTAGCAGGTAAAGGCATTGCAGAATGTGAGCTGTTTTCTCAAGTTACATGTTTAGATTTCTTTGCCGCTGACAACTGGTAACCTGGTGTTTTTAACTGCTCATTGGAATCTTGTTTAACATCACTGGGAATACTAGGTGGGATCAGATGTTTTCATCATTAATAATTAATAATTGATCAATAATTAATCAAAAATTATTGACAGCATGTTGAAATCAACACATTGCTACCAAAATTGTACATATTTGAAGGACAGGCATTTTCTGCCCTCCTGACAATTAAGAGCAACACTACTTTTTACTTATTCAAGTAATCTGGGAAAAAATCAGCTTCAGGTCCAGGTTTTCTCACATTAAGACAGCATAACGTTGGTAGCACTGTGTTGTTCCTGTTTTATAAGCAAGGTGAAGCAGTTAAAAACTGGAATGTCAAAATTGGATGAAATGATTTACTCTTTTTGATGTTCTCGAGGGTAAAAATAATTTGCTTGGGCGGGACACAAAGTAAATCCCAAATTTAGGACTGAAATGCAAAAGATTTAGTTTTTGTCACAGTTCTTATATAATCAGGATTCAGCCTGTTGGTACCCTGGGAGTAATTCAGGGAATCATGTTTAACTTTGAAATTGTTTGCTTTAAAAACTTAGTTGTTACAGTTAGGTGGGGATGTGTTTAGTTATGCTTCCCTTGCTTATATTATTATCATCATCATCATTATTATTATTATTATTATTATTAATTTTATCATTTATTATTAGACCATTGGCACAATTGCTTCATCCAACTGCAAACTACCAGAGGATTCTTTAGTTATTCAAGGAACCTTTAGTTATTAAAACTTTGATTCGTTTAATTTCTTTGGGATCACTGAATCTAATTATGGAACCTAGGGGAGTTAATAGGATTTCTGGTAGTATTTTGTAATCAAGTGAAGCCGTTGTAAACATTAATGGTCTATTGAAATCCTATATTATTTACATAGCAAATAGCAAGCCCATTAGCATCACAAGTAGGACTTTTAACAGGCATTAAGTAGCGTTAATTAAACCCTCACAAGCATAAATCATTTATTGTTAAAGACTAAGTGATTCTGTATTGGCAGTAAAAAAGGGGTCAATTTAAATATATTTGATTGGACACATACACAGATAAAAATGAGCTTTAAGGTTTAAGTTCATTATCCCATACAACATACTACAAGGCATAAGTTCTTGCTGCCTCTGCCTACTAAGAATCAAACAGGAACCAAAGGGAAATAATTTGACAAAACCATAAAGTACTGAAAAACTGTTTTTCTTGCAAGGTCAACTTACAATGACACAAAGTACTGGGTGTCAACTCAGTGCCATTAATAAGGTTAGATTTTATCAAAGACGTAATATATATTTAATACTGTTTAAGGTCATCGCTGGTCTGTTTGTTTCAGCTGTCATCTCGTGCAAATCTAGAAAACAAAATAGCACCTAATTTCACAACTTACACAGTTGCAGCTTTGCAATGGTTTTACGGTTTTACCATTGGAGAACACGAAGAACTTTTAGAATAGCTTTCAAACATCCTAGCAACATTATTCAAGACAGCATAATTAACACTGCAGGCTATTAGTGACCATCACATTCTCTTAATTATGTTCAGATAATTATTTTATAATGCTTGTCTATATTTCTTGGTGTTACATAAGTTCCTTGCTTAAATATCGTGTTGTTATTTAGTTGTTGTTGTTGTTTTTTTTACTCTAGGTTTTTGCTTCTTAGCAGTAAAAACTGATAAAAAAATTAGGGTTATAAGTAATTTTTTCAGAATTTTACTGTAACACCAAGTAATATAGGGTTATTATGTTTTTAAAGTGCTAATGGGCTTGCATTTTCTACTTAAAATTTTAGCTTCTTATTTAATTTCAGATCTAAGGTGGCACACTCACAAGATTAGGAGCCCATCACTTGGGAAAGTTCATGTTTAATCTAGCCAACCTCGCTCCTGCTGGGCTGTGGAAGCTCTGCCTCTGAGAAGGTGTGAATTCTGATGTCCTCTGAGATATTCCAATGGAGAAATCCTGGGAAACTTTATCTGATCTTGTAATTCATGCTGGGGGCAGTTGGGCACTTGGAAGATTTGGCCGTTTGTTCCCAAGTGGGGAGGACAGTGTGGAGGAAGGTGAGAGTTTGCTTCTTATGTTCTTGGGGCTTCATTCATTTTGTCATAATACTACCCACACCTTTTTCCAAAAAAAAAAAAACAGTAAGGTGCTTGCCTGCAAACAATATGTCTGGGAATGTTCCACTGCGGTAGGATGAAAAACGGGGGTGCTAACATTGTGTGACTAACGAAGTAGGTGAGTGGACGGAGGATTCGAGGACAGAGGACTGGACACTGAATCTCACTGGTGTGGTGTGGGTGGATTTTTACAAATGACATCAAATTGAGCTGATAGTCATAAAAATCTCTCTAATGGGGGGCAACTGGTAATGGAGTTCTCTTCTCAACCTAAAAATTTCACATCTATCTCAAGCTTGCTTAGGCCTAATAATAAATAACCGTTCAAACCATCGCAGGGGATATATGCAAATCAATTATTATCTTAATTATCATTTCATTCTCATATTTGCGGCTTGAATTATCTAAAACTGATCAGAACTAAGGTTTTATTACATCAACATCTGTTGTTTTTTTGTCTGTTGTTTTTGTGTCAAGTGGAAACAACAGTCAAACAAACGTGGCTGTTGATGTTAGACCAACTTCTCTTTGATATTATTTAAACCTTTGCAAAGCAAAATAACTAAACCATTTTAATTTAGGATTCAATTATTATCCTAATCATCAGTTCATTCTCATATTTCCGGCTTGAAATATCTAAAACTGATCAGAACTAAGGTTTTACTACATCAACATCTGTTGTTTTTTTGTCTGTTGTTTTTGTGTCAACTGGAAATAACAGTCAAACAAACTTGGCTGTTGATGTTAAAGACTAACTTCTCTTTGAGATTACTTAAGCCTTCGGAAACCTAGATAACTAAACCGTATTAATTTAGGATCAAATTATTACGATTAAATTAACTTGGTTAATCAGACTGCTCTGGAAGTCTTCTCTATTTCCTTTTTTTGAACGGGACAGATATTTGTATGTTTTTGGGCAAATGGGCCTTGCAATATTGTTTGATGAACATTGAGGTAGAAAACAAGCTCTCCCAGACTAGACTATACAAATTTGGATATTACAAAGCTTCCATACTGAGATTTTTACACAGGGGTTAACCAAAGATTTTGGTGAAAAACTGCAAAAAAACTGGGTTTTTTTGGCAAAATAAGTCTAGAAATAATGTCTGGTGATCATCTGGTGAAAAATCAAACCCTCAGCCAATCAAATGTGTGAGCAATTTCATGATTAATAAGTTGTTTTTTCTTGCAACAAATCATTCAGTCTGTATAAATTTTTGTCCACAGTCAGTCAGCCAGTCAGCTATGCAGGTAGTTAGTCAGTCAGCGAGTCAGTCAGGTAGTCAGTCCATCAGTCAGTCAGTCAGCCAGTCAGTTAGTCAGCAAATCAATGATTTTGGTCAAAAATTGCAAATTTCCCTTTTGTTTGTTTTAGGGAAAAAATAGGCCTTGAAGTAGTGTTTGACGATTATCTAGTTAGAAAAGAAGTCGTCCTAGACTATAAAATTTGGGATATTACAAAGTTGCCATGCTGAGATTTTTTCATAGGGGTTAACCCACGATTTTGGTCAAAAATTGCAAATTTCCTTTTCGTTTGCTTTTTTTGGCGAAATAAGTCTAGAAATAAAGTCTGATGATCATCTAGTTAAAAATCAAGCCCTCAGCCAATCAACGGTGCTGGCAATTTAATGATTAATTGTTGTTTCATAAAGTGCTAAGTTCAACCATTCTTTTTGTTAACATTTTTGAGTTGTTGAGTTGAGGTTGCCACTTTGAGTTGCATATCATTAATTTTTTCTTTTCATCAACAATCTAAACTTAATTCATTGCTTTCTGTTGTAAACCTTTTCCTTAAACTTTCTAGGTACAACTGTAGTGTAAATAAGGTTCTTTGAACCAGAAATTGACTTGGCTGACTGGTAATATGAAACTTGCAACAAATCATTCAGCCTGTATAAATTTTTGTCCAAAGTCAGTCAAAGAGTCAGCTATGCATTCAGACGGTCAGCAGGTCAGTCAGCCAGTTAGTCAACCAGTCAGTCAGTTAGTCAGTCAGTCAGTCGGTCAGTCAGCCAGTCAGTCAGTCACCCAGTCGGTCAGTCAGTCAGTCAGCAAGTCAGTCAGTCAGCCAGACAGTAAGCTAGTAAGCCACTCAGGCAGTATGTTAGTCCGTCAGGCAGCTAACAAGTCAATCAGTTAGTGATGCTGGCTGTATAAGCCACAAAGTAGATTGCATGTCTGATCTAAACAACAGTCAGTTTTACATCTCTTCATCTTCCATGTGAAAATCTTGAGAACTTTGAACAAAGTTCTAACCATATTGCCAACAAAATTTAAAATTTGTTATGGTTTTCAAATTTTAAATTTTACAAAATATTGTAAATGAGATTTTAGTGATCAGCCCATTTTTGTTGTTTCATAAAGTGCTAAGTTAAACCATTCTTTTTGCTAACTTTTTTTTGAGTTGTTGAGTTGAGGTTGCAACTTTGAGTTGCATATTTTTTTTCTTCAACAATCTAAACTTAATTCATTGCTTTCTCTTGTAAACCTTTTCCTTAAACTTTCTAGGTACAATTGTAGTGTGCATAAGGTTCTTTGAACCAGAAATTGACTTGGATGAATGGTAATATGAAACTTCAAATTATGCGTATTAATGTAAGCTTCCAGCATAATGCATGAATTATTTATCATCACATTGGAAAAAATTAATGCTAGGTTGTTTCTCCTTTTTAAGCCAAAATGTTCCCTTGTTTTCCTTCACTTTTCCACATGTTTATTGACACGATGATTTTGAGCTTTAATCAAAGTTTTCAATATCATTGGTTCACTGACAATATGGCAGCTTTAAATTTTTGCAAAGACTTTGCAATTGCAAAAATTGACACATGAAAATGATGTAAAACTGCTTTTTAACTATAGCAGAACTTAGCTAATATCTATAACATAGCTGTGGCAAAACAGCTGATCAAAAGCAAATTAATACTTATCCAGGAGTAAAATCAAAAATCTATTAGGCATGATTAATTATCAAGCCCAATGTTTTAAACTGAGTGGTTCTTCGCACAATAGGATTACGAAAATGAATTTTTACATGCATTTTCATAAAATAAGATGAAGGCTGTGATAATTTCAGAAGCCAGTCAGAAAATCAATGTGAAACCGCTACATGTAACCTACTCTCGTGGTTCATTGAAACTCTCAAGATAAGTTTCAAGTGGAATGAACACATAAAAGTGCTTTGGACACTAAATGTTTTCCTTCATTTTGTGTAGACAGTGACTTTGATTGCCTTTTGAGCTTCAAATACAGACTGTTTTTCCTGAAAAAGTTAGGGTCAAGTGAAGTTTTCCAACTACACTAAGCCAGATGCTCTGAAAATACACATTTGATGCAACTCACTTTTTTAACTTCAATTCTTTGAGGTGTTCCCAATTCTGTTCAAAATCATTGCAACGTTTCTGCACAACAGCAACTAAAGTGATTTTGCCGTCAACTACATAAAAGGCATCAGCTGTTGATAATTTTGCCTTGTATGTTTTACTTACTAATTTCTGCAGTTGAAAGATTGTATTAAGAAACCTCGTAGCACAAAAAACCCTGCACAAAGAAATCTCCACATGCCTTGTATCATGTGAATGTTGTAGCAAACTACTGGGTGTGCGCAAAGCAACCAACCCCTTAAAGATGCACTTTATTGTTAACTCCTTTAAAGTGCATTTAAATGCATTTTTAATTTTGTGTCCTGGATAAGATTAATAATTGACTTTTGAACAAGCAAGCCACATTTTGTTTATCTGGTTCACTCAAGAGCTGGATTACAAAGCAATCTATACAGCACTTACGGTACTGAAGACCACCTCTAAAGCTTAAAATAAATGTTGAAGACTTGATCCAGTCTGTTTGTGGCATAGTGCATCTGATCTGGATAAGAAAAATATAAGCGTACATAAGCAACAGGTTAAACCAACTAAATCAAGTTACAATCATTAAGATTACAATAATAAATTATTCTGTTTTTTCAGTTCATTTATTATCTAAGAACCACTAAAGTTAAGTGGATTGAATGATAATTATAGAGAAAATTAATTTTAAGGGCCTTCTTTCTCCAGTGACAAAACAAAAGTGCTGTCCAATAGTGTGTTTCACATGACGTCACGAAGGCCGTATTGGTCTCCCAAAACAATAAAACAGCGGCCATGTTGGTGTCCCAAACCAGTCCTGTGGGAGTTAAACTCTTTTCTTATATGGAAACGCTTTCTTTTTTTCCAATAAATTTGAATAGACGCTGGCCACGTAAGTGAAAACACTCTATAGTTTGGCTAAGTAGAGCAACACATCAGGCTAGCATGTTTGCAAAACTGCAAGACTACTTCAGGCTAGTAAACAAAGGAATGAGGGGTGAGCAATTTTTAAAATTTTCATCTCACCCTGCCCAATCAAATTTGTTATTTCAAGGGTTGAATAAAATCTTAGAATCTAATGGGCAAGAGCAGCTTGAATTACAGAATGTCTGATAAAGATTTTTTGCCAAATAAATAAGTTGGTGCCTCAAGCCTTTTTGTAACAGATTGTAGCTATGATAATAAAAATTAACAATTTATAATAATAATAATAATAATAACTTTACTCATTGAGGTTGCTAATGTTAACTGTCTTGAATTTAATAATTACCCACATCACATTCAGAGACTGGTAAATTTGAGGACGTAGAGTAATGTATGGTACATGTAAAACTGTCATGAGTCATCCCTAGTCAAAATCACAACCAATTTACTACATGATTAAGTACATTCTACTTTGCCATGTTAGTAGTATTACAAATGAAAGTCACAAACCAACCTATGAACTTGTGATCTCCATTCTGTGGCAGTAAAGTCCTTTAGTTTGCACAGCTGCCTCCATCATTGGAGCCACTCGTGAACATGCATCTGAAGGTCTGTTCCACCCTGTTCAAAACAAATTACCACATTAATTTTAATATCAAAAGATTTCGCCTGAATAAGGGTTGTGGAACAACAGTGGGCTAAAAATAATACCTAATTCCTGTAGAAGAACTTGCTTTTAAGGGAAAAACCTCAGCTGTTCCTCAGATCAGGGCTGTCAATAAGGGCAGGAGGCCCAGGATTTTCCCCGGCTTCTAAAGGGCATAACTAAGGGTTTTCAATAGTGTACTTCAGGCTAGTAAACTTAAACATCTTGACAAAGGAGAAAGGAATTTTTTTAAAATTTTCAGCTCACCCTGCCCAATCAAAGTTGTTATTTCAAGGATTGAATAATAATAACTTTACTCATTGAGTTTACCCACATCACACAGAGACTGGTAAATTTGAGTAAGTAGAGTAATGTATGGTACATGTAAAACTGTCCAATTTACATGTAACTAAGAGTCATCCCTAGTCAAAATGACAACCAATTTACTACATGATTAAGTTACACTCTACTTTGCCATGCTAGTTAAGTAGTACAAAAATGAAGGTCACAAACCAACCTATGAACTTGTCATCTCTATCCTGTGGCAATAATGTCCTTTAGTTTGCACAGCTGCCTCCATCATTGGAGCCACTCATGAACATGCATCTGAAGATCTGTTCCACCCTATTCAAAACAAATTGCCACATTAATTTTAACATCAAAAGATTTCGCCTGAATAAGGGTTTTGGAACAACAGTGGGGTGAAATATCTAATTCCTGTAGAACAACTCAGTTTTAGGAGGAAAACCCCAACTGTTCCTCAGATCAGGGCTGTCAATAAGGGCAGGAGGCCTAGGAATTTTCCCGGCTTCTAAACGGCATAACTAAGGGTTTTCAACAAGAGCTGGCAGCCAGCTAGCCTGAATATCATCCAATTACTGCGAGTCGTTATTACTCCCTCAGAAACGTCTGAATCGACCGGTTGATAATGCCGTCCAGTGACGTCACTACTCCTTGACCTTTACTTTAATTCATGCAAAAAGTAAAACATGATTTTCAAGTGGCAAACCGAGAAATATCGTTTGGAAATGTCTGCATGATACAGAACTGCTTTATTTTTTTTAATTGTAATTCATGTTTAACGTGCAAAAAACTACCAACTGCATGCAGTACAACTCTGAACCAGTTGTACTGAATTCTATATTCAAATTCGGTCGCAACCATGCAATGAAATAAACACACACATGGAACACTTACGCTAGTTCAAAAACACAATAATTTGCTTTAATTGAAAAGAAGCTATTTCGTCCTTAACGAAGAAAAACAGAAGGAAACAAGAAAGAAAAGGTAACAGAATCATTACACTTGACGGTGAAAATAGCCAGGGTTCTCAATAGATTTTTAAGTAGGAGGTGATCACTGATAAAGTAGGAGGCTCTTCAGCAAAGCCAGAGGTGTGAAAACAAAGCAAAGAAAAGCGACTTAAACACAAAGTAAGCGGCTATAAATCCCAAAGTAAGCGGCGATCAATCGCCGGGTGCCGCCTTCTATTGAGAACCCTGAATAGCAAGAAGGTTGAATTATGTAACATTGATCTCAAAAAACTTTGCGAAAACAAAATCACCAGCCGCCCAAACCACAAAGTGGCTCTAAATAAAAAACCTACTGACTCTCTGCAATGATTCTTCGTTCTTCATGTTTAGACAATCAACCAATCAAAATCACTACCCAGTTTTCGGGTAGTGAGTGATGTCATTTCTTAATTAGTCTTAAATTTTACATTGTAGTCAGACGACGATCGAATAGTATCCCATGATGCACCTCGATTCATGTTATATTATCACAGCATACGTGACACATCATTATCAGTAATCTTCAGCACGCGTGAAGTGAACATCGATCACAGTGCTCGATGTGGATGGTTTCCAAACATGTTTCGGTTCAGCAGCTTCTGCTTTTGAGATTATCGAGTTGGCTTATATTCATTGTGCTTTAAAGGAGAATTTCAGTGTTACTTTGACTAAGAAGGGTTTTACATGTATTTCACTAATCTGTCCAGAACTCCTTTGTGCGCTCGGTCGCACTGTAAACACAAATTAAGTATAAGACTCGGCAATTGATAAGCTTCGCTAGGTTCACTAGCAGAACCCAGGCCAGAGGAGAACCAAAACTATGACTGATCTATAAAGTGGTTCCAACAAAACAGCCGCTACGCTGTGAAGCTAATTACCAAAGGAGAATTTATTACAGCATCGCGCTCAAAGGAGCTGAAGTTTACAATGGCAGTTACAAATAAAATTTAACCTATCGATGCGACAAACAATATTCTCTGAAGCACAATCTACCCGGTACTGACTCAAGCAACCATCAAGGAAATTTCCTGGCCAAAATAGTCAATACTGATCTGTTCTTTTGAATAAATAAAGTTTCTGATGTTTCTTTTTCAAATTCTGAGCAGGCCTGTTTACGCTGTGCTGGCTTGCATGCTGCGTGGTACCTTTCTTTAGGTTGTTTTCACACTGAAACACACCATTAAGCACCGCTCCTTCTTCGAATTAAAATAATTATAGAAAGATTCCTTTTTAAAATAACCTCTTTGAAAATACAAAGTGATTGCTTCGGCATAAATATTAAAGCGCCCTAGAAAGCGCCCAACAGATTGTAGCCTTCAGCAGGCTTTACACATATATTATAACAAATTGCGTTGAAATGTGATAAAAGATTCGAAATTTAAGCCATCTTTGGTCGACAAAAAGGTCTTCAAAATGTGGGTACTTCTGGGTACTTCTTAGCCTGTACAATATTCAGGACTTCATTTTGCTGGCGTGACGTCCACATTTCGAGGATTTCAACATATATTCCAAAAAATCTTGAATATTCATGACCTTGTTGTGGGTCACTGAACACTTTGTGATGGGAAGACTACTTGAAACCGTGAAAATAAATGTTTCTGTGCGGAAACTTCGCTCTTAAGCCATTGCAAATCGAAGAAATCATGTCAAATAACAAAATAATGTAATTTTCTTACTTTGACTGGAAATCGAGTGAGAAAAAAGCCGACGAGAAAACGACCTTATTTCATGATGGAATCATCCATGACTGCGATATTGCGTGATGCTTCTGGAAAAATGCATCATGGGATACTATTCGCTCGTCGTCTGCATTGTAGTATATTTATTTTATATTGTATGTAGAGAGCGTCCTCGATGGGGATAACCTCTGCCGTTTCCTTTTATGTATTCTTACATAATAAAATAAATATTTGATTTGATTTGATTAATTAGGCCCGTTGATTGAGACGTTACTGAGGGAGTAATAACGACTCGAAGTAATCGGATGAAATTCAGGCTATTTCACGTGAACTGGCCACCTACTTTTCGTTGGAAATTACTACAGTTTTTTTTTTACAAATAACATGATTTCAAACAGTTACTAAAATAGCCAGTGGTTCATACTGTAGCTATTGGCAAGAAGAAATAAAATAATAACCGGTAAATAAGAAATTACTTATTTGCGGTCACTGAATAAAAAAGCCAAAATTTAATGATGTCTGTGTGCTGTTCAAAAACTCTAATTTTTGCTCCAGAATGCTGGAAATGTATTCTAAAAGGCCTAGATTTTGAAAATTTTCTGGGGGACATGCCCCTGGAGTGCCCTAGAAACAAGTGTGAGTTTTTCCATCTCTTCCTAATCCAAAGCTTTTACCACCTACTTAAGACCTTATTGAAAACCCTGATAAGAAAACCTGATAGCAAACGAAAGAAAAATAAAACCAAAGGGACATGTTTAATAACTGTTCAATTACCCAGCCTGCAAAAACAGACCTTTCTCTTCGCTGTCGCCACTGGGGGACGTTTCATGAGGAAGAACGTCTGCACTCAGTGACAGAAATTCCATATTACCCTTCACTAGATGACATAAAATCTGTCCAGAATTTGATCATAAGCACTGATTAGACGACGGAGTGGTCACATTCTTTTAGTAAAGACTTACAGTGGAACAATAGATCGCAGTTAGTAAGTCAGTCAGTCAGCCAGTTAGTCAACCAGTCAGTCAATAAGTCAGTCAGTCAGTCCATTAGCCAGTAAGCCAGTCGATCAGTCAGTCAATCAGCCAGTCAGTCATTCAGCCAGTCGGTCAGTCAGCAAGTCAATCAGTCAACAAGCCAGTCAGTTAGTCAGTCAGTCAGCAAGTCAGTCACTCAGTATGTCATCAGCCAGTTGGCCAGTCAATCATTCAGCCAGCAGTCAGTCTGTCTGTCAGTCCGGCAGTCAGTCAGTCAGCCAGTCAGTCAGTCAGTCAATGATTTGGTCAAAAATTGCAAGTTTCCTTTTCGTTTGTTTTAGGAAAAAATAGGCCTTGAAGTAGTGTTTCACAATTATCTAGTTAGAAAACAAGTCGTCCTAGACTATAAAATATTGATTTTAAACAGTGGCCATAAAAGAATTTCTCAAAGGGGTCAACCCATGATTTTGGTCAAAAAATGGAAATTTTACCATACCCTTCACTAGATGAGATAAAAATGGTCGGACTCACCGAACACTTTTCAAACATTTTGGAACATCTGGGCAACTGAAAAAGCCTGGGCTCAAATTACTGCAGAATCCCAGATGTTTGACTACATAGAAGTTCAAAGTAAGGTAGTTTTTGAGCCGCCGTAAAATCAGTGTTGTCAGTGATGTTTTTGAATACTTTAATTTAAAAAAATAGTACTCATCCTTGGGTCTATTTTTTGGCGCCCCATTTGATGTGACAACATATATTTTATGCAGCAATTTTTTTCCAAATTGTGGAAATCCTTCAAGGCCGTGATCTAGAATAAACCCTGTAGTACAATTGTAACATTCACTCTTTATGGCTCAATTCAACAATGCCTCTATTCATGTCTCACTGTATGCACCGTGTGTTCTTGCAACTCTATTGTGTGCAATCGTCCATTGGCTTGCCTTTAGACATATTATAATTATGTCTAGCTATGAATCTATAGCAAGACAGCCAATATTTAATTGTAGAATATGTTCTTCTCTACAAGAAGCATTTGAGTTTTGCTGGAGCTCATTCGCAAATGAACACAACACTTAACCAAAATCGACCAGGAGAAATGTAAAATTGAACAAATTTGCATTTGGAACCCAAGCACTAAAGGATATAATGTGTAAACATTGATTTACATCATCAGTATGGAATTTCTGTCGCTGAGTCGCAGAGGTTCCGGATCCTTGCAAAACGTCCCAAGCGGCAAGGAGCAAGGATAAAAGGCTGTTTTTCACAGGCTAATTCCCTGCCAACTAATTTCATATACCCAGCAACTTGACATCTTAGCCAGAGCCCTGCCCCAGGTAAATGACTTCCTAGCCTGTGTCAGCAAACATCTCCAGAACTAAATCTTTTTCTAAAATTCTGCAAGTAACCAATGAGAGTATTACCAATGAAGGTTCCCAAACTAACCTATTATAACAACTTGTGATCTCTTTCCAGTGGCCATGATCTCCGTTATGTCAGCTACTCCTCTAATGTTCGAACCACTTAAAAACACCTGAAGATCTGCTACAATCCTGTTCAAGACAAATCACTGTTCTCCTCTTCTGCCTGGAAAAGAAAAAAAAGGAATTGACGATTGAGCAAAGTTTCATGAAAGTGTACATGATAATTTTAGAATTCCAAGATATTTTTAATGGTTGAACCTCTCCACAATGGCAACCTTGGGGACAGAAGAAAGTACCCATAATGATTGATGATTGGATCTTTTATCAGATTCTCTCAACTAATTTTTTAAGAAAATGTATGGAGATCAGTCTGGAGAATTTGTCTGTTGATATTGGGAATTAAAGGGGTAGAGAGGTGAGATAATTCGTCAGTGATACTACATGAACTCATGTACTTGTTTGCAATAGTTTGATGTAACTAGCAGTAGCCATTGGCGAGGAAGTGTGGGTGAAACAATTTTTATAATTATATAGGTGAATTTGATTGATATCAATTGTATCAATCAATCGGTAGATATCGATGACACACTACGTTTGGCTTATCAATTTATCTTAATTTTACCGATTTCATCGATTAATATCCAAAGATACATCTGTTCATCTGTTCATCCAAAATGATAACTGATTTCATGCAAACGGTGAATTTGTTGACAACTGAATTGCAATTGAGAGTCGAAGTATCAAACAATTTTCACTTTTTAAAAAAATCTTTAAAAAAATCTTATCTTTTCTTTAAAACCAGGAACCAGTTGTTCAAAAGGTGGATAACACTATCCACCCAACGAATTTCTATCCAATGGATTATTGGTTTCCCTAATACTTATCCTCTGGGTAGCGATTTATCCGGTGGATACCGCTATCCAGCGTTTGAACAACCAGGACCAGGTTTAAAATCGTCTTCTGATGGCCAATATTGGTCAGGTTTGTGAGAGACCACTATTTGACGATTTAGATCTGCCACCCTTTCAAAATAACATCAGTGTAGCAGTTCCGGGTGTAGATACATCCCAGAGAAGCCAATGTATAAAAATTGAAATCAATACACGAGGAGCCGCAAGCAGTAAAAATTCTGTCCTGTAATCTAATCAGTTAAATCATCAAAGTTGAGAGGTCTTTCTGATAATCAAAGCGGCCGCTCAGTTAACCATTTACACCTTCAGTGCGAAGACTGTCACAAAAACACCTTCAGCATAATTGCTTACCATAACAGTGGTAGGTGATGCGCGTCTGGTCGGTTTTAAAGAACTTGATTGTGACCGTTGTTTTCATTCAGTGGCTGTGCGCGTTGATATGCTAACGTTTAAACCAGACTGGAACATACAATTTTTGTTATAAAAGCAAAGCGGCCACTGAGTGGAAACTTAACTGTCCCAAAGTATTCAGTTTCATTCATGTACGTTCATTTTGATGGGGCCTGTATGATGAATTTACCACACGTACGTAAATAAGATCAAGATTTAAAACAAATCATTTTTTCTTTTGTGGAGTAAATTCATTTTCAAAAAGTGTAACCGGTAAACCGCTTTCTTCGCGTACTTGTAAAAATGAGCATTTAATATGTCGCGCTAAGGTGCTAAAATTTTCTTCTCGTGTATTAGATTTCAGTATCTTCATTTCGCGCCAGAATAAATTAGTTTGCGCGCAAATGGCTTCTAAAAAAATCACAAGGTTTGTCCCACTTCGAGTCCACTTTCTGGAGATACGCCGGCTTGGTAGCTGGAATACATTACTGAGGCGAAGATCTGTCATTTTTTTCTTCCCCGTCGTTTCTTCCCATGACATTTGTTTATTATTTGCAGTGAGAATGCACTGCATATCAGTGGATTTTACTTCATGCAGCTTGCTACTTATGAAAGAAGAGTGCCGGATTTGCTTTGTTCGCCTTTAATTCGTTGTCGAATGCAAAGTAAAAGCACAGACTATTGTAAGGTAAGAACTGAAGTTTTAAATTTGTTTCCTGGTGAAAATAGTGCACAGATTTCGTGAAACCCGTGAGTATTACCTCTGTTTAATATACCTAATGTGATGACTCGTCACTTTTTCGATGGGCGACAGGGAGACAAACAACAATTTCTTTCGCAAATTTAAGTATAATTTATTTATCGAGACCATTTGAAGACGATTTTCCAGTTCGTTATATGCTTCATTACTTGGCGGCTTATTTCGGCTACGAGTGAGGAGTTAGATGACAATGTTTGTCTTATAATTACTGACGGAAATTACTTTGTACTGAAACACATGAAAGCCATACTTGTTTAACCCTAGCAAAAAACTCTCCTATTGTGGAGAAACTTTTCCTGCATTTGCTCTCTGCAACCTCGTGGGAATAACCTGATGTTTACAGTAAAATCTAATAATCACTGCATTTCGGCTCTCCGTAATCTCGTGGGTAGAACATACCTGATGGTTACACTAAAATCTAATAATCACTGCATTTCGGCTCTCTGAAACCTCATGGGTAGAACATACCTGATGGTTACACTAAACTCTGATAATCACTGCATTTTGGCTCTCTGTAACCTCATGGGTAGAATATACCTGATGGTTACGCTAAAATCTAATATATAGATTTAGCCAGGGCTAAAAGCGAAGCTCCCATCAATAAATTTATATTTTAAATTAAACAATAAACTTGTAATCCACAAATCAGTTAAGTTAACTGATTTGTGGATTACAAGTTTATTGTTAACTTAAGGACACATTCATGTGACTTTTGAGGGAAAGGATAAGTTATTTTAGAGTGAAACATCTTACATTGAGTTGATGGCCTAAATATATGTACACCCAAAAAATAGCAAAAAATAACCCAAAAAATATCTTCGATCACATTCAAGAGCCATAATGGCTCTTGATCACAGCAGATTAGGCCTCGAAAACAAATTCTTGCAAAACAAATCAGGCCGAATTTTTTTGCGTTCGATAGGTTTACTTTACAAATTCTTACCAACAAATCTGAGGGTGCGTAAACCAACCTTTTATACTTTTTATACATCACATCTGAGGTGAAACAGTACCTATTTATCATACAGACCTCGGACAGTATATACGGTATTTCACAATTTTTCAACACAAATTGCACTCAGTCCATGTTCAGGACGATCAATCATGGGCTTTTAGCGAAACCGTTAAAAAAATTTCCAAAATCACTCCTACAGCCGGTTCTCATTTCTAGTGCGAGCTGTCAGTCAAGGTCGAGTGTTTGAATGAACTTTAACAGAGATACGCTTCAACATAATCACAAATTTATTATCATTATTTTTTGTTATTTAATGGGTTTAGTTATAACGATGTGTAATCTTATAAAGCGTTTGATACGCGCGACATTTATAAGTACTCCTGTAAGCGATGTTCATGAACGATGAAAACAAACGCCACGGACAAGCGATTAAAATTGCAAGAGAGACTACTAACAATCAATAAAAGAAATATAATTCGGTGAAACATTTACAGAGACAACAATTTTCATTCACGAAGACAAGTATTAAAGGGTCTCTAAAAATCCTGAGTCTTTAAGCTTAAGGTTAAGTTTATTTTGTTTTACTTCTTCAGCCGGCCTCCCGGTGTTTGCCTTTTTCAAACATGAACTCCTCGAAGCAAGAAAATCGCTCAAAGTTTTCTTTCTACAGCCAAATTTATAACTAAAATTATTCTTCGGAACGTTTTCTTTCTATTTGCCGTGAGAAAATATATCTGAAGGCCTTTTAAAGTTCTGTAAGCTTATATCAAACCTGATACTAAGTCAGATCATTGACTCAAATCTTACAAACATGCAAAAACTTGCCGCATAAACTGTGCTCGACTTCATGAAATCAAATAAAATTATAACAAAAACAAACATCAAATACAATAATTACTCAGGCTTACCAATCGAGAATCAGTTCCTGAAAGATATCAAGGAAGGCCACAAATGCTTGAGACTTGTAAACCCTCTTACGCATTAAGTAAGGTGAAAAACAAAAACGATGCCATCCGAAATCGGATTACCCAATTTTACAAGCGACGCTTTTCTCAACCAAAAACCCAATAAACAAACCAACCATGGATAACAGAAGACTCTTGTTAGTAGCTGTATTTCATTTTGTGCATCCAGTGGAAAAAGACAGCTAAAAACATCACAAGTTGACACAAAACTCTGTCAGCTTCAGCTGTCAAAGTAAACAACTTTCAAGATGCTGTATGAATTTTCCGCATGAACTCACCTGTCAGTGCGGCGCCATAGTGACAAAAACACAACACATTTCATATGAATCATTGGAAAAAATAGACTTGAGCCTGCGATCATTTGAAACTATTAATTTGTCAGCGGATAACTTCAAAAAAGTACTCGACTTCGATGGGTCGACACTTGAGCCCGCGGTACGGTCAGGTGATACTGGTCAGCAGATATCCTGTTTCGACAGCTGTCAATTGATCACAACATTGATGTGCAATTAGCCTTTCTCTTGAGCTCCCAAACTAGCTAGAAAGTGTGAGAGTAAACATTGGTTTCCCTGTGGTGCAGACGGATGGTCGGGCGTACGGTCACGTGATTACCAAATTTTCTCGGATGGGTAGATTACCACATTTCCTTAGCTATGGGGCTCCGTCCACGCGCGCACTTCGCGTGCGGGTGGAGCTCCGCTAATAATCACTGCATTTTCTCTTTGTAACCTCGTGGGTAAAAAATTGAATGCCTCTCTCCTGGAAATTTGTCCTCTCCTTTGACAAAGCAGTAAAAGTCAGTTATCTTTATAAAATGTGCCATGAAGATGTCAAAGAACAAAATAAGCTGAAGTTTTCTAGCTAGCCCGAAGAAAACCTATTCCTGAAAAGCAGCTCTGATTCCTTTCTCTTAAAAAAGAAAATGCATATCCCCGTGTACCAGATTTTTACCAGATTTGCTACACTGAGTGAGAACGTGACAATCACTTCAGATGCTTTCATTGACATGAGTTCCTATTTCGATATGTCTAAATTAAGCTTCGCCGCGTGATAGCTCTTCATTAACGAAAAGCTCTAAGTGATATTTTGTTGTTTAGGATCCCGAGGTTTTTAAATGCCTTCTCTCTGGCTTAACTGGCGAAGGTATTCTAGGAATTTGCCCTTCAATTCCAAATTCTTTGTTGTGCCACCAGATGCCGTGCAAAAATATCACCGCTTGCGGCTCCTCGGGAATTGTTAGCGTAAACTATGCAATCAAGTAATTTTTATCGATTGTTAATGGAAAACAGTGAAAATCTATCTAGGGAAATCTTTTAGCCTGAATTTCAGACATCCCTTTGACTGAGGGGGATGTCTAAAAGAGAACAACTGAGAACTGAACATTATTACCATAATGCTTTTGTTATTATGTACATTCATCAATGTTTTGCTACACTGAGTGAGAACGTGACAATCACTTCAGATGCTTTCATTGACATGAGTTCCTATTGCGATATGTCTAATTTAAGCTTCGCTGCGTGATAGCTCTTCATTAGCAAAAAGCTCTAAGTGATATTTTGATTGACGGGTTGTTTAGGATCCCGAGGTTTTTAAACGCCTTCTCTCTGGCTCAACTGGTGAAGGTATTCTAGGAATTTGCCCTTCAATTCCAAATTCTTTGATGTGCCACCAGATGCCGTGCAAAAATATCACTGCTTACGGCTCCTCGTGAATCGTTAACGTATGCAATCAAGTAATTTTTATCGATTGTTAATGGAAAACAGTGAAAATCTATCTAGGGAAATCTTTTAGCCTGAATTTCAGACATCCCTTTGACTGAGGGGGATGTCTGAAAGAGAACAACTGAGAACTGAACATTATTACCATAACGCTTTTGTTATTATGTACAAAATAAAGGGTTTTAAAGAGAAACTTGTGTGTGTTGTAGTTTCCACATTTCTCATTTTCATGTTTGTTGATTAGCTGTTACTCGTGGGTGTGTTTTCTTGGCTGCACTATCTAACTTATGCCAAAAAAACAAAATTGGTGGACTTCCATTATAAATCATTAAAATCATGAAAAATCAATAATAGTGATTTGACACAACAATTTAAGTTATCGATTTTCACCAATTTTTATTGATTGACGGCTGCTGGGGTTAATAATAGCCTACAAGTTCTCCAGGGCGCTCTGGTGGCAGGGTGGGAAAAGAAAAGAGAGCTTGCAACTACATCTCTGGAATTTGAATATCTGCACCAAAAAAATTGATCCAAAATGCTGATTGGCGGGGATGACATTAGTTATGTTGTCAATACCCTTGGTTCATGCTTGCACATGTTTTTCATTGTTTGTTTACATTCACGCTCATTTCAGCTTCGCACTGATTAAAGGAAATCTTACAGCTTAGTCACGTTGGAGAGCTTGCTCGCAACCTAAGAAATCATAAAATGTGAAAATTAAACTTGATTTCATCACACACATAATTTATTTGTGACATGGTCCTCTACACTAACTGGATCAGCTGACAACAAGTTGAATCAAAATACACGTATCCTCAAACAACGAAATTACAACACAAGAAGAAAACAATGGACAATGAAAAACCAAAGAGAATTAGAACTGCCCACATAGCTTTTGTGCAGAAAACAATGGAAGGTGCAACGGGGATCTTAGTCAAGCCGATCACATGGAAGATTCATCAAGGGAAAAACTCATGGGATTGAATTAATTTACCGTGAACAAAAGCCCGGAAACTATCCAAAAACTGGATGAAACAATTCTGGAAAACACTAGGCCGAATCTGCAATAACTCAATTTAGCCTTTACGGTAGTTTATGAGTACAGTAATGTGGAAAGAGGCTAGGATGTTGCGTTCTTGATCTCATTGACACACAAAAATTTTTCATCAGCCCTCCTCTTCCCCATTCCGCCTCTTTCTTGTTCTATGGTTTGTATTTTTCAGGCGGTTGATTGCCCTCTCCTTTGACAGCAATACACGTTTAATGAAAGTTTAAGTTTGAGTTTGTATTGGATTTTCAGAGTTTAATAAACAGGCTATGTGCAAAATTTCACATAGCCATTTTTCTCCACCATGTTGTTTGTATTACCTTTTCAAACGGAGCACAGCACATATTTCATTCTGATTAAGCTTTGCCATTTTGTGGGTAGATTGAAGCATAAATATAATATTCACTGGGTTGCCTCTCACTGAAGATAATTAGGAAACCGTCAATAATATTCGAAAAGATAGATTTTGTAAGCCACACAGTTGTTGATTTCTAACCACATGGAAGCTTTGAAATTGTTATGGTCAGTTCAGTGCATGAAACAAAGAAACTAAATGTATGCGGTTTGTATGACAATATTGAGATTAACATTTAAAGTTTGAAGGCACTTGGCATAGAATCGGAGTCTTTTGGAAATGTATTAGTTCCAGTCATAATGGAGAAAATATATTCCTTCTGCGTTAAGATTAATCATCAGTCCCAAGTTTGGCAGTAAAGCAAATTGGATTTTGGATGTGAAATACAAAAAAATCTGAGTTGGAGGCAAGAAAGAAGGTGCAATGCAGTGAAAACAAGTACAGGTGTAGTCCAACCAATTCTATCTCCATCAAACAGAAGGAAACAAACAGAATTTTACAACCTGGAGACCTGATGCTACTCCAGCCGAAGCAAAGAAACGAAACCCTTTAGCATAGTATACTTGGAATGCTGCGCATATTCTGGTACTGTGCAGACGTGAACGTGAATTTTCTAGCTCCACACTAGGAGTGCATATTTTGTTTAATATAGACACTGCCCACCTAGACTATAGCCTTTGCTATTTGTGGGCAGTGAGAAAATATAATATGTCTGAATAAACTAATAAATGAAATAAATGAAATGAATGAATGTTGTTGAATAGATTACAATTTTAAGTTATTTAACATAAATTTTGCAGTTTAAGTATGGTTAGAGATTAAAATAATAATATTAAATGAAAGCTTTCAAAATTCTATGGGACTTCAACATATAAACTTCTTAAATTTGAATAGAATAAATTTTGGACAGGGCTCAACTCTGAGAGGAGCAGTGACTATAATGATCAATTAGTAGTAAGATTTCAATTCATCGTTTTATTGCGACAACGCTGTTTCATTTGGTCAAAGAATGGCCACAATCATCGGGCAATATTCACGAATGACCATTAAAAGAACTGGCAATAAAAGCTAACTTGGGGTTGCTATGGTATTTACAAACAGTTGCTATAGTAAAAGTGAAGTTATGGTTGCTATGAGATATAAAAAGAGTAAAAAATAGATATGCTACGTGACATTTAGTACTGGCGATGAAAGGCATAGTAAAGGTGATAAAATAAATCGTGTGTTGCAGAAAGATTAAAGGATGTTAGCATCTTTATCATCTTGAGCATTCCTTATATTATGTTTTATGTAAAATACTGCTTTTGAAGTCGAGGAAAAGCAACCGCAAGCGATATTTCCTACACAGTTCTATAAACTCGAACTCGGTGTCATCGCTAACATAGAAAGCTGAAAGTTAAACAAAACGATCTATAGTTTCAAATGGGGGATTGTGTCGATGGTTTGGATCGTTTCATAGTACAGTGACATAGTCCTAAAAAGACAAACCGTAGAAAGCGTTGAATTCCTTGCATAATGGTTGTCAATGATTCCAATGAAAACAAGGCAACTATTTATTACTTTATAGTAGTTGAAAAAGTCTTGGGTGAAAATATTCCTTACTTTACTTTATATGAGCGCTTAAAGTTGCAGGTGTGGTCTAAACTTACACAGCTCATTTGGCAAACAAACTACATTCATTCCCCTTTTCTAATTGAAGCGCTGCTTATTCTTATTAAAACTGTACATGTTTCCTCACTTAACTGGTTACCTTTGCACAAGATAATTTTACATATACAATGTACTGTTTCAAAATTCACTGATCTTTATTTCACAAAACGAGCTGTGGTGCAGTACACATTTTAAAAAACCATGAACTGAATGAAGGTATTTTTAGCTTATCTTTTTTGCTTACACTTGTTATTACCTAGCTTTTTCTGCAGTCATTGTAAACAAGCAAGAACAAAACAGTTTTAGGGTTTTGAATGTACAAAACTATGCACCTAATTATTCTTGGTTTTCACATGACGTCACCAAAATTCAAACTAAGAAACTATCGCTTCTTCTGAGTTTCTACTTTCATGTGATACTAGAGCACCTTAAAACCTTTATACAAAAAAATTTTCAGTTCAAAAGGGTTCTTTATTTTGCGATGCAGGACGCTTGAATTTCAAGGCTTTTGCATGATGCGGCATTTAGCTGGCAGCCGGGAAAGCTCTTATGTGGGTTAAAAACATTATGGATTTTTGGAGATTTTGCTATCTAAACATTCCTTGTGTTAGAATGAATATTACTTTAACCTTTATGAGTTCCTCAAGCGGAGAATTCACGCACGAGTAGGAAAACTCAAAAACAGATGTTTCTGTTGGTTTCCGGCGGCCATATTTGTGCCCCTGAACGAGCCACAAACATGGCGTCTCCATACAAAGCTTTATAAATTTGGGTAAAACGTTTTTCCGAATATCTAGCATATGAAAAATTGCACAGACCTGATTCTTGGCAAGGCTTTTTGTATATTTATCCTCTTTCATTTCTCAGATTCTAGACTTTTCTGTATTAAAAGGTTTCCATTTTTACTTCTGCTTTCTCACATGAGTGAAAACCGAGAATAGATTATCGATGAATCACTGACAAATACAGAAAGCGGCACAGCTATTCTGATAGGCGTTTTATTGTACATAATAAATTTTCGACTGAAATTCAGTTTGACTGTACTGTGTAAGGCCCAATTCAACCCTCGAAACTTTCATACACCAAACTCAAGACCTATTTAGGCCAACCAAAATGATACAAGTTTGATGGTTGACTCAGACGTCAAAATAAATTAGTGGGACTAAATTCATTTTCACAAGGTACAATGGTCTACAATTCTTACCAGTAATTTATGCATTAGGTTCAGCGCATAAGAAGTTTGATGTTTGAGATGAAGGTGCTCCATGACAATCGAAATTCCCATGTGGGCCATTCAAACTTAATTCATGGTTTGACCCAAACTAGATATGTCGGAATTAACCCTTGATCTACCTCCAGCGGCTGCTGGAGGTAGATCAGGCGGCTATGACAACATAAATATATATAACTAAAGATATGAATGGTAGGATTTCCGTATAACTCGATATTTACAGTACATTTTAGCTCATTATGCATGTAGTTTTCATACAGTGTCCATAATTATATAGAATCGAAACATGTAAACATGTTGAATGTATCGGGATTATAGAGAAATCTTACCAGAGATTTTCTTACTAAACAAAGCAACGAATGTTTCTGAGCAGTTGTTTAAGCTTACCTGTATACATCATTGTAATAGCCAAGCAACGTTATGGTACGGTCGGACACAGCGAAACAAGTGGTCAACATTTCAGCGACTTGCAGTTACGCCGGCAGATAAGTTGGTCCAAAAATGACACAGAACGAGGATCGAAACATTTCCAAAGGTAGTAATCATAGGAAAGTCCATTTTGCGCGAGATCTTGACCAATAAATGTAGCATTTTCCATCAGCAGTCGACGATCATGTCTTCCACATTGCCATCGTTGGGTTCTCGTTCCCAGAATCCTCGCGGCACTGTAGATTTCCCGCGAATCGCGCGATTTTCAGAAAAAATCGCGCAATTTTCGTTTTTCGCAAAATTAAGTGATAATATTAGTTATCCACAGACTTTGGAACCACGAACGCGCTTAGATCGGATCTGTACATCATCGGATCGGATCTGCACATCAGACACCTCTAGGAACAAAGTTTTCCATTGTAGCCACATTTCGTTAGGGTTACGTACTACCTTGAGATCATGCCATGGTTGACCTAAAATATCAGAGCGAAAGCTATTACGATTAAAATCACGCTTAACTATTGTCTATATGTAATAGTGCTACAGTAATTCCCTTGATAACAGAGGGTGACAAAATCTTGCGGTAAGGGACGGACAATTAGAAAACTTATGGGGGGGGGGGAGCGGGTGAACTACAAAAAGAATATTCGCGCAAGGGACAGTTAAATGAAAAAAATTCATGCACGCCAATTAACCCCCAAAAATATTCGCGCTAGGGCCTATGGCTATAACACGAAAATAACTGAAAACGCAGCGAAAATAAAAATACTATAAAGGTAACGGAAACACTCCTGGCGCTTACATTATGTTTTCTATAACATCAATACCTAAAGAACATTGTCAAAAAATGGTCTCCTTTAGGGGTCAAAAAACGTTGGCCCACGCCCAGGTTGGTTTTCTTAAGGGGTTTTATTCAAAATTTCCGATGAGCATCCCCACCCCTTTCATATGGGAGTCCCCCCCGGGTTAAAAATTTACATATTGCGTGACAGCGTGACACGTCACAAAAAATAGCAAAAACCCTGTCAGGGGAGGCAGCTCTAGTGGCCCTTTTCCCGTTTAACCTCTGGGAGAGAGTTAGCCATTTTACCTCCGGCGCGAGGGTTCCCATTTAACCTCTGGGACCGAGTTAATAGGTCGAGCACCTCCCTGCACTTGCTGGGCCGGAGTTTGGGGTCCGTCAGCAAGCTCGACAGTCCCCCCCCGGTAAGTCAATTGTCTCCGCTGCACGGGTTAGTCAAGCAGGTTTCAGAGAGTTGGCCATCTCTCACCACCCTATAACCCCACCAGCACAATCAACCTGACTTTGCCTTAGAAAATTGACCTATATATTTGGATCGACAACTCATTTCGCTCACTTATGGTTTAAAACACTCATGGTCCGAACGGTTCTTCACAGACGCATGCGTGTTAGGCCCCAAAAAAATAGTTAGGAAGATTCGTTGATTCATACACAACATCCTCATTCACTCAGGCCCGTTCAGTTCCGCTATGCAAAATATGGCTATCATTTGTAAAAGTTGTTTTTCCTCAAAATCTCGGGTTGCTCAGCTTTCCACAAACTCCTGTTACAAAAACGCGCCTCAGACAGGTGCTCAGCATTTTATAAGATTGAATTTGCTATTAACTGTGCATGCCATTGGAGACATACATTTTCCACCCTTTCGACGGCTCAAAAAATATCTAATATCATATGATAATGAACGATCCGAAAACTGTTGAGGTCACAAGCAATGAAACAGCTTTTTGTTCCACACAACCACGCAAACGGCATTCTGAGAAATTTCAGTAGAGGTACATGTATACGCTTGGCGTGGTGTACGATGAGCCTCCCACCCTCCCCGCCGGCCGCAGTTACGTTTAAAAATGCTCCGCTGCCCCTGAACTGTGTCCAAAGAATCCTTTGTATTCGTAAAGGAAAAACGTAAGAAGGTCTGGTGATTCAGTCGAGAACTGCCGATTCTGTGCGGCGGGACCCTGGTGTCTTCCTCTTCAGGAGCACTCAGTGAATGCTTTTTTTACAATGCAATTTTTTTAATAGTCAAAGATTTCCCGTTGTAAAAATTGTTCCTCGTAAAATTTCGCTATCGAGAAGACCATGAAATAAAATGGAGTTCTGTAAACCCGTCTAGTCAGACCAATTTGTTGTAAAGTTTAATTAGAGTTGAATAATTATTTTTTCTCGTTTAGATTTTGTTTACTTCACATTTAAAGAAAGCTTGTTTCTTCACTAGCTATTTGTTCAATAACACAAAAAGGCGGGAAAACAATCATTAGTGATTTATTTCCAGTATATATTCAGTAAAGATGGGAAGGAAAGCCATTTTATTTTAGTTTTAATTATTTTGGATGAAGAGAACACGTTTTTTGTGTCTATCAAAACTGAGTCTTGTTTGAGGAGTTTCGAAAAAAATAACATAATAGAACGCGCTGGTTGCAAAACACAAAAGAAAGTTATAATTTTTCAGATTCGACTTACGTTTTGTTTTTACAGTAATATTGCCTGCAACTGCTGAAAAGAAGTTCATGTTGCATCAATTTTACACGTATTTTTCGTTCCCTTTCCATGGGACAGAGAAAACAAAAACGTCACATAAGTCAGAAAATAGTGGACATTGTTCATATGCGCAAAAAAATACAGGTCAAATGTAGACAAACGTTTTTATTTAACATTTTCATATAGCCCATAATACACGTTTATCCCCCATCCCCCTCCTTCACATTTTCCTCAATTTTACGTAAAACTTGGGGGGAGAACAGTGTTTATTTGACCTCGTCCACACACATACGGTTATTTTAGAGAACAGAGACACAAAAATGATAAAACAATGGAAATACGATAGCATACCATACTGGGCATGCGCTGTATGATGTATGACATCTTCGTACTAAAACATCTCCTTTTTCATCCGTTCTCATGCTGGAGACCATTTCCATGAGCATACCTGTGTTTTTGGTACCCGAAACACCGTTTACGCGTGAACCCGAAGGCTTAAATGGGGGGATAGAGGAAATCTCTGTTTTCAAAAATATCAAGGATCCTTAACTTTTTGTTTGTTAGTTGTTTGTTTGTTTGTTTTTTTCTCAGAAGAACACAGTAAGCATGATCGGTGGCTTAATAGTCTTACAAGATTCTGCAAACAGTGCACAGCTGAGTCCCTTTTAACTCCATACTTAGGCCATCATCGATGTTGCCTCAATGTTCTGTTTCAAAGCGAGGCTAGGTGCGAAGCGATTAGCCACTTGCGCATCTCCCATATACTGACTGATATACTATTTATTGTGTAAGACTCCAAATAAATAAAACATTATTAATTTTATGTATGTCTCATAATGCACCTTGTTCCCTCTACCCCCTCCCCCCCCCAAAAAAATTTGGATAACCTTTGTTTTTCTTTTCTCCTGAGTATTGCAGCCGTCCCAAGAGAAACTGAAGAAAATGATTGGGCAAAATGTGGGGGGAGTGGGGGCAAACAGGGTGTATTATGGGAGACGTGCCAATGGCGAATTGATCTGAAAATGATTTTTATTCTTCTACAACTAAAACTCATTTTCACAAGAATTGTTTTGTACACTTTGGAAGTGAGAGTTTTTGGAACTCAGAAATGGCATGTTACCTTAAATCCCAAGCCCCCCTGTACCTTCTTATGCAACTAGATAAACAACAACACTAACAAAAAACTTTAAAGAGCAGGAGACCATCCCGGCCCCAAGACAAAAACCAAAACAAGCTTAACCGATCATTAATTGTAAGGAAACTGCGTATGAGGCCATTTTGATTGAAAGACACTGTTAAGTACAAATAATCAGATAAACAGGTAAACAAACAAAGAAAAAATAGAAAATGATCCAGTAATTTTAAGCTACATGCAGCATTAAAGTTGATAAGGCAATAGAAAAATATCTTAATACGGCTGTTAATACAGACACTGAGAGACCATAGGAGGTCTCGGTATTAAAGGAGTGTCCGTATAAAGCAGGTTGAATTTAGACAAAATTTAAGGGCTTTCTTTTCCCAGGGACAAAGCAGACTGTTCCTTATGTATGTATGATGAGGTGTCCGTAAGCGGGTGTTGGTAAAGTGGAATTTGACAATTGCTAGTTAAATAAATTTGTTAAGCTAAGTGATTTGTGTGCCTTTGTTGATTTTTATTATATCTTTAAAAGCATTTTTGCCATCTGTTTCATTCCGAGTTACCAGTCATTTCTTTTTTAAGTGTGCCATGTTTATGGCCAAAATTTGGCCATGAACTGTCTGAAACTCTGAAATGAAAAAAAAAAAGCATGGAAATGCAAATTGAAATTAGGGTGTAAATCACTCATGATCAGCTCCTGTAAAAAATTCTAAGAATGCAAAACAGTTGTTTTTTTCTGATAATTGGTTTTGCAAAGGCGCGAGGTGGCGAGAGAGAAAACCCATCGCATTTCAATAATTATTCAGGCTGTTTTGCAGCCTACTTTGGCTCAGGGCCTGTTGACATAAAGGTGGGGGACCCCAGGTTGGTGAGGTAACATGTGGCGGGTTACCCCACCTAACATGTAAATGTGATCATATTAAAATGAAAGATTACAGTTGACTCCCGATAACTCAAACCTTCAAGGGAAATCGAAAAAGGTTCGAGTTATCAGTAGGGAGTTCGAAAAAAATAGCCGGAAGTAAGGAAAAAAACAGTTTTTACTGTATGGTGAACTTTTTAATCACATTTAATTGTAGAAATATCAAGTGAAAATTAAAAGATACCTCTAGATTATAAATCAGAACGTAACATAACAAAACCTTGCTTAAATAGAGCATGCTTTTTACTGTTTTCAGAAGTAAAGCTGTTTCACGTTAGATTTGTGACAAACAACATAAGCCTCCGATCAAGTAAATTATATGCCTACAACACGTCAATGGGAAGTTCAAAATTTGATGTTTGGGATGCCAGTAGACTTTTTTCCCCATTTTAAGGGCTCAAAACATGGTTCGAGTTATCGAGGGTAAAATTGTATAAAAATTACCTGAGGGGAAACAAAAACTACCGGGTACTTCGAGTTAGCAGGAGGTTCGAGTTATCAAGGGTTCAAGTTACCGAGGGTAAAATTACAGTAAATGTATGACGGAAATCCAGAGGAAATCGATTTTGCTTCGAGTTAGCGCGAGCTTTGAGTTAGCAAGGGTTCGAGTTAGCGGGAGTCAACTGTATATGGACAGGCAGGTTACCCCACCTAAGCGGGTTACCTCACCTACCTGGGGTCCCCCACCTCCATGTAGACAGGCCTTTAGATATGTTTTCATCTTGTTTGTTTTAACCTTTTTCATCAAAGTTGTCAATTTTTTTCATACAAGGCAATAACCAATCAAAATTCAAGATATATTTAAAAAATGGCAACACATCGTGAAATCTAGTTAAACAAATTCATTGTACAGTGGCTCTGTGACTCACTGCAATATATGGGCTATATAAGTATGTGCCGCTGTGAAGGGTATGGTTTTCAAGCAGTTTACTCTGTATATACAGCGGAAAGCTCTCAAAATAATATTTGGCCGGGTAGACTATACGGAAGCCTTGGTCTTGGCCCGCCTGGAGTCTCTTAGTGATAGGAGAGTAGGAGCTTATAAGGGGTTTATGGCTACTGCATGCCAAATGTCCCCTCAAGAACCGTCATCCCCTCTCCTGCCGCTATTGAGTCTCATTACAGTAAGGGTCCAACTTCCAAGACGTCACCATGGTCATACCTGAAGAATTAATGACTTTGTAACTTATAAATTTCAGTGAATGTATGTAAATGGTTAATTGTATATGACAATGACCTTACCCAACAATTCAGTTATGGCTGCGAGTGGGTGAAATAAACAGAATATCTATCTATCTATCTATCTATCTATCTATCTATCTATCTATCTATCTATCTATCTATAAATCAGAGCGTTTGGGTCTAGAATAGGGTATCAATTTTCAGGAAACTGATCAGTTGGTTGAAGATTTTATCTAGACTAGGGATTGTGGTATAAGGTTTTGTTTTGTTTGGCTAGATTGTGCTAGTGACCTCATGAATAGTTTCTGGAAAACAGCTACTCTAGGATAGGGGGGATTTGGGGAGTTTACTCTAGTAAAGGGTAGCAAAATTCAGTTGAACTAGCTCTGGTATAGGTTAAGGGTTCCAGTATCCCAGCCGCACATCCCCACCCAGAAATTTCTCAAGTCTCAAGTACCCCCCCCGCCCCGGAATTGGAGCCGAAATTACAAGTCGGATTCAGGAGTGCACGTTCAATTCAGCTGGCAATCTGGTCGTTGGAGGTAAAGAATCAAATGCTGCACCTTTGCCCGTACCCCCCCCCCCCCCCCCCCAACCCCACTCTCCGTCTTAACATTGATCCCTGCATTATTTATCAACAGAGCAATGACCTGTGACGTGTGTTCTGTACCTGCAAATTTCATGTTTCACTTTAGTTTGTACCTACTACCAGATCTCCTGTACTTACTTGATGATTTAAGCCATAAGCTTAATCAATTCCCATTACCAATATCACTTGCTCGTAAGACCATCATTTCCAGCAAAACAGCCCTGAATTTAAACTTATTAAATTCACATACCTCACAAGACCAGTACCAGATTTTTCACGACGTCTGCCACGCCACGTGCGAGAATTTTTAGGTTATAAATAAAGCCAAGTGTTGACAAGTAAGTAAAAGAACTGCTGAAGCTCAAATCCTAAATCCAGAAGTCTAAATCAGTTACTTTAGATCCAATTTACTTCCAACGGTGGTCAACAAACCGCCGCCATATTGCTTTTTCTGTTAGAACCCAGTCTCTCTATTGGCGTCACGCGCGAGAGCTTTCGCAGTACTCGTTTCGCGCTTCTCCAGTACTCGTGAACTTTCACGAATTATATGAGTGAGATTAAGTAGCAACTTCTAACAGTGACGAGTATTTCAACTGAGTAATGAAACCAGCACATGAGGAATGTGAGAGTGAGTGAACCCATATTCTCCGGAGGCTTAGCAAAAGAATTATGCGATTTTTGATACAAGCACCAAACTTTGTAACAATATTGCAATTCCAAGGCTGATCATTTCTTGATATAGTGCCAAGTTAAATTTTCTAATTCCAGCTGGTTAGCAGCGAATGCTATTTTCCAGACCCGAGACCCCCCGCGAAGTACTTTTTCTTGCTCTGTTTTTTAGATTTAATGCTTTTTTATTTCAGAATACAGGTACAACAATACAGATGGGTAAATTTGGACAGAATTGCTATTTTCTTATCTTCATTATATAAATGCGGGCCTTAATTTGCAATTCACTTGCACCTGCTTGTTTCGCCTCTTCATGATCAGCTCTTGGTTCGGATGGTAAGAGTTTGCGCTTTCTCATTTTAAATGTACATTATACTCGGTGCACTTAGAAAAGAAACTACTTAGTCATATAAAGAGAAGACTGTCGGTTTAATTAAAAAAAGGAAGCAAGAAATGGGTTGAAGACGCCGGAAGCAGGTCGCTGCCACAAGCTATTGACTAGGTAAAATGTAGTTCATTAGCTGATACAGTAGAAAATGATCACTAGTCAGTCTTGATTCGAACTTTCGCGCATTTTTTCTCGTTCCGTTTTCCCCACTATCTTGGAGCATGGAACAGGCTTATTTAGACTTGAAGGAATTTTGAGTGTCATGTTGGACAGAAAAAAAACACAACATTCTACCTAGCCTGAGAAAACAGCTGACATTTCGCGACGCAACCGACAGTTTCTCCGCGAAAGACGTCTGAGAAAAGATGACGCGTCACTACACAGATGGCTTCTGATTGGTTGAAGCAAATTTCACAAGCGGCACAACCAATCAGAAGCACTACCCAAATCTGGGTAGCGACTCGTCAACAACAACAACAACAACAACAACAACAACACTTTATTTCACCCCAAATATACAAGAAAAAAAAATTTATAACAATAGTACAGACAATGATAGGGGCGCTGGCTGCCCGAAATAACCTAAGAGTTAAAAATGTCAGGCAGCCAGTTAAAAGAAAAGATGTTTAAATGTTTAGGTCAGGGACACATCATCATCAGTATGGAATTTCTGCGTAGTGGTAACGTTGCGAATTGCCATCTGTTTTCTCAGGCTACATCCTTCCCGCACTCTTTGCAAAAGCCCTTTAATTGGTTTTTCTAAATCGAAGTGTCTCCCTGTCTTCCGTAGCCTCCCACGCAGACGTTCTGCTAGTGGGACAGGAACGCGTGATGAACCCCTAAGAACTACGTCTGCGTGGGAGGCTATGTCTTCCGTGCAGAAGTAAATGAGTAGCATCGAGGACTAAAACCCACTGAAACGGAAGTAAATATTTCTATAATGCCTTAGAAAGCTGTAAATCGGGCGCTTCGCAGTTGCAGTGGTGACCATTTACAAACAATGATGCAAATTAACTGATTTATTGTAATCGTGTTTCATTTCAATTATGGTATTTGTGACGTAATAACGTTTAATGAAAATAGTATCCACACAGGCATCCCAGCTTTATGTCTGACAAATTCCTCTGTCCTGAAGATCATAAATCTACCTACAAAAAATAAGAATATTTTCTTATTGTGAAATTAACATAATACACAACGTACTTGTAATAAACCAAGGCCAAGTTTTGCGGGAAAGATCGATTCAGACGCTCTTGCTTCAAAGCTGTACTTGGCGTATTAGTTTAGCCTGTTCTGGGCGCCAGTACGATAGAGGAGATCGAGTGGCGCGAAATGGAGAGAGGAGGGAAAAAGCAGAAGAAAGGAAGATGATAGGGGAACTCCTCTCACCACCAAACCCCCCCCCCCCCCCCGCTCCCGGCCTTTTTCCTACATACTTTTCTTTGCGCTGTTCCCACTATCCTGGAACAGACAGGCTCTATTAGTTTCAGGTGATCAGATTACAAGTAATAGACGGTCCATAAATGCCCACGATCTGGTTACGTTCTGTGCATTGCATTCATTCTAAATGGAAGTCAAAACGAATTCTGGCTACATACGTGCTGCGCATGTGTAATAGCATGTGTAATAGCAACATGGAGATTAGTATTGCGAGATCTTTAG
Organism: Porites cylindrica; assembly: GCA_964035525.1. NCBI lineage: Eukaryota > Metazoa > Cnidaria > Anthozoa > Scleractinia > Poritidae > Porites > Porites cylindrica. Next base: position 1,849,227 of record OZ037781.1, on the reverse strand, counting down.
TCTCCCGCAATTAACAGACCATTTTTCTTCTTTCAGGAAAAGTTAGCTGCATACCACTTTTAACCCCAGAGAATGAAACGTTAAAGAGCAGTGCAATTAACTATTTTCGATGCTTCTTCAACCACAACAGTTTTGTACTAAAACAAGAGGGGCACCCAGCTACCCTAAGCACGACGACGCTCATATTGACCATAATGATTAAGACGATGGTGTGGAGGAAGAGGTTCGAGGAGCATAGTGAGGATAGAGATCATTAGCTTTAGAAACTTATTTGTTTTCAGTTTCATTAACTTCACAGTAATTCTTTTTTTCTGGCGCCCTTAATGCACAGTTAGAATAATAATAAATAATCATATTATAATCTCACCTCATTCTGTCTTAGCACTTAACGCGCATGCAGCTCAACTTGCAGTTTGGCAACATCCAGCTGGGATTTTTAGTGCATTCTCCCAGTTTGGCCCAAGCAGGACAACTTGGATTAGAATCTTTAATTTTAGAGCTACAACTCTTCTTGCAGTTAACCAACATCCAGTCAGGGTTCTTGTCGCATTCGCCTGTCTTGGCCCAGTGTGGGCAGTTACCACTACTATCTCTACACGCCTGACCAAGGATTGTAGGTTTCGGGATCACTGGAGGCCGTGGGGTTGTTTTAGCTGTTGTTGTTCCTATGAGGACAAATTCATTTTCAACATGTCTGCTTTATATTAAACCTCGTACGAGGGTTCCCCTTAGAGTTCTTCAATACCGTTATTAATATTCCGACCCAAATGTTCCTTCAATCCCGTAAACCCCATCCCGCACCCCGAATCCCGCATCCCACATCTCACGTCCCGTAATCCCCATGGGTAATATCGGCATTCTGCATCCCCTGTACACTAGGGAGCTTAAGCAACGACGACGGCGACGGCAACGAGAACGGCAATGAACCAATAGGTTTTGACTGGCAAAAAAAAGCAACTTTGCACATGCATATGCACGACTACAAAGTGAAAATACATAGTTTCACGTTTTGTCGAGGGCGGGAACACAAAACAACAATTTTCTCTTCCTTTTCCCAAACTCTGAAACACTCCTTTAGAATTCAACTCCAAAGAAGTTTACCAACATTTGACGAATTAAACCAGATCAGATGGAATAAGCGCGATAAAGTTTGAGGCGGCGCCAATTCACTTTTTAAGTGTCGTTTTCGTAACCATCGCCGTCGTTGTTGCTTAAAGGTGATGTAACACGGGACCATTTTTACCGCAACACAGCGTTGCAATGCTGGAACAATGTTGTAACCATTCGAAACAATGTCACGACAATGTTGCCACGCTGTGTTGCGCTAAAAATCGTCGTTGCAAATCGTCCCGTGTAACATCACTATAAGACTCATTGACCTGAATTCATGTAACTATTCGATCCAGAATCTCTAGTCTATTCGCTCTAAGAAAAGTAGACAAGACATCAATGGCACTGATAGAGCTCGGAAAATCTTTGCTCGTGGAATTGGAAATCCTGGTCTCTGGAATCCAGAATACAGCTCAAGGATTTTGGAATGCAGCTAACGATTGGAATCGGGAATACAAGTCCCATTGACAAAGAATGCGGAATCTATCGCCGTGGAATCCAGAATCCAAACTATCCAAGATTCCTTTACCTGATAAGAGACCCATTGGACAACGTGACCCGAGACGCAAAGGCCGCGCGCGATTAATGAGACTAGGAACAAGGCAAAGGTGATACCATATTTCATAAAATTTAACAAACTGTTGCCACGCCTCTGCTACTAGTGTCTAAACAATTTTACACACCTCTGCAAACACGACAGCTTCTTTGGCAGTTTTTAATCATCCAAGCCTTGTTCTTCGTGCAGTCTCCTTTTGCGGCCCAGATGTGACAGGTATGGTAGCCATCTTGGCAACCTGCAAAAGAACAGAAAATAGAAATAACCATTCATTCGGGGACAACACCAGATTCATTTATATATATATTTTTGTCTAAGGGCCTGTTTACATCGAGCTGGGATACCCCAGGCAGGTGAGGTAACCACCTGTCCATATAATCTCCCATATGGTCACCCCACCTATCATGTAAACGTGATCACATTAAAATGAGAGATTATATGGACAGGCAGGTTACCCTACCTAAGCGGGCTACCTCACCTACCTCGGGTCCCTCGCCTCCACGTAACAAGCCTCTACGATGACTTCATATAATTAATCGATATATGCAGATATTTTTGGTTAGCTTTGGTAGTTATAGCTTTAAGCTATGTTCAGCCTGTACTGGACAGCTTTCATGCCTACTCGATAAGCTTTCTGGTATCGTATGAACACCATTTGATATGTGACTCTCCACTTTAGAGATCGGCACGGCGCACCTTTGCTACGTTACATAAATCGCTCCGAAATCACCGTTCTTATGTGTGAACATAAGCTCTATCCGTATGGCTTTTGTGCATGCGCAAAAGCTATCGGGATAGTGTGAACAACAGTAGCGGATCCAGACCTTCAGATAAGGGGGGGAGGAGAGGGAGGGGGCGATCATCCAGATCCTGAGATAAGAGGGGGGGCCGTCTCCTCCAAAAATTTTTTTCGGCCGTTCGGGCCTCAGTTTGGTCTAAAAATAAGGGGGTGCCCGGCCCCCCCGGGCTCCTCCCCTAGACAAAGCCTAAGATGTTTTAACTTTTCCATAGCTTGTTACAGACGTTCAGATAGTGGGGAGCGGTGCGAAGTCCCCCTCTACTTTTCATCGCTTTCTTTACTCCGCACCGCTCTCCACTATCTGAACGCTTGGAACAGGCTAACTTTTCCACTGCTCTCAATAGAGAGGAGAGGTGTGATGACATGTTACCATGGTAGCGAAATTTGTGGATCACAACAATAGGAAGTTTTTTGCAACGGCGAGGGCGAACAGCAAAAAAGCAATAGGTTTAGATTGGCCAAAGAACAACTTTGCACGTGCATCACCCGTAGCCGTTGTTGCGCAACTGCGACATGAAACCTCCTAATTTCACGCGTCCGATTTATGGAATCGGTGAACACAACACAAAAATGTATATTTCTCCAAACCTTAGATAAGGTCCTTTCGGATTTAACCCAAAAAATTTCGCCAACATTTGACAAAGTAGATGAAATTAAGTAAGCTCGATGAAGTTTGAAACAGTGCGAATCCACATTTTAAGTGACGTTTTGGTTTGTTGACATCCAGAAATGATGCTACCATGGCAACGTGACGTAACGACTTCTTCTCTCTATAGACATCTACTATATCCCTCGGACATACACTTACACTTTTAAATTCCCCACCAAGGTTAGGAACGTGAGTTGTCGTAACTTTCTCTTCCCCCTTCTCGCTTTCCACGGAGTTAAAGAGTACGTTTGGAAAAATGAACGTTTGAAAGATAACCTTTCACCATAGCAACGTACTACTACTGCTACAGCTACTACTACTATAACGACCATAGTAATGTACCACTTAAGGGAGGCAAGAGGTACAGAAGGAAACTACCCCCCGCCCCTCCCCTCCTCCCCACGCATATAGGATATACCTGGGGCTTAGTTAAACGTAGACATCAGTAGACATTTGTTTTACAACTTACTGCATAATCCAGGGTCGATGTACGCATCATCAATGGCAATGTCTGCATATCCAGTCTCTCTCCCCATTTTCCCTATTATTGAAAGCTGCGAAAAATATGTAAAAAAAATTAGACTCGGTGTTCTAGAAACTAAGCTAAATTATGATTTGGAAAGGAAGGAATGACAGCCCCTCACCCATATAGGGTTTTGTCCCAATGATAAGTCCCTCTAAAACTGCTGGCTTTTTTCATAACCAAAGGGATATTCAAATCTAAAAGCGTTAAATCCGTCTATTCCTAGCGAATAACTAAATTAAGCACGTTATGGTCAATGGTCTCTTCATTTTAGCTTAATCAGATCTCGATCGATTATCCGCAACTACGGAGATTAAGAAATTCCGATGACTTACCCTGTAACATAAACATGTCGGAGGATCTATGTTCTCCATTCCCTTATCAACTTACCCTGTAACTTAAATCCGTCGGAGGATCTATGTTCCCCATTCCCTTATCTACTTACCCTGTAACGTAATCCCGTCGGAGGATCTATGTTCCCCATTCCCTTATCTACTTACCCTGTAACGTAAATTCGTCGGAGGATCTATGGTCTCTATTTCCTCATCAACTTACCCTGTAACGTAAACCCGTCGGAGGATCTATGGTCT
>OZ037781.1:1810000-1840000 GCA_964035525.1 Porites cylindrica | reverse complement strand
AATCCGGAATCCCACTAACGATTGGAATCCAAGTTCCACTGACAAAGAATCCTGAATCCAGTACCTGGAATCCGATCCTGAATTATTGGCGTGGAATCCAGAATCCAAGACCCTCTTGGCCACAAAGGACAATGTTTTAAAAAGCAACCGTAACATCCAAAAAGATCACCAACATCATATGAAAAGATGTTTCGAGAATAACCTTTGCCAATACAGGCTTTTTAAACTGGCGATTGAAGTGTTTTCTTAGTTCAAATTTTAATTCTGTTGCTTTTGAGTATGGCACTAAATGTGACTCTTCATATGGGTATATCCGACGAAATCGAAGTCGCCACGATCCCGTTTAATCAAACGACGAACTTAGAGATGAAAGCGAGGATCGCCGTGTTGCCACTCCGATGACGTTTGACAACGTTTGTTGTGTGATGACGGTAAAGAAATCTGTCAAAAAGCTCTGATGCAAGTTCAGAGTTTTTGTTTTACTTATTAAGCCTATTGCATTTTTTATTTTCTCATCTCCGTAGTCTTCGCCGTGGTTTCTTGAGCTCGCTGGTAGTAAACGGGCGAGGAAAACGACGTTCGGCCTACATGTACCCATACCAAAACACAAATGTTAATGAGTTTGAAACAAAGGCAAAATACAATTTAGGGTCTATTTATATGAGATGAGCCGGGCTTGCATACACGTATGATACTGGGCTGGCTCAGCTCATGCTTTTGTCTCCTCTTTAAGTTTTCGTCGCGATTATATGAGGAAGTAGGCTAGCCGGCTTGTCGAGATCCTGGCTCGAACAACCGGGATCTTGGTAAGCTGGGCCAGCCCGCCTTCTTAAAATAAACACAATGATAATTTCTTAGGAAACAAGGCTTTAGCCGAGCGATCTAAGTAATGAAGAGGGCCAGCCCGGCTAACCGTACTGGCTCACCTCAAACAGGCCCTTAATGTGTATTTGACTCTCACCAAGATTGCAACGCTTCAAGATACACATTCCCTCCCCATTTGAAGACCCTGGGCACTGTTTTCCATTATGTCCCGGTGGTGGGTTGTCGCATTTTCGAAATCGAGTTTTGACGCCATCGTTGCAAGTTTTACTGCAGGGGCTCCAGTTCGACCAACGACCCCAATGACCGTCGATAGGAGCTATATAAGGTAACAGAAAGTCAAGTTAGCGTTTGCTTGATGATGTTATTTACGTTTGACTTGGCCCTTTGTCATTTTATTCATTTCATATCGCCCATAATACATTTTGTTTACCTCCTTGCCCCCTGCATAAGCATTTTCCTCAAATTATGTTTGGTCTCGTTCACACGTATCCGGATATTTTAGAAAACGGACAGTTTTTTCCCGTTTTCGAAAAATCATTTTCGCCCGACCCAACGGAAACGCTGAAACAATGGAAAAACGAAAGCATACCATACAGGGCATGCGCTGTATGATGTATGACATCATGGTATTCGAAAACCTCCGTTTTCTTCCGTCCACACGAAAAGGATAAACCGGCGTTTTCAAAATACCCCACTCTGACGACCATTTTCATGAACCTGCATTTTTGGTACCCGAAACACCGTTAACGTGTGGACCGAACGCTTACGCGTTTTCGAAAATATCAAGGACCCTAAACTTTTTGACAGTTGTTTGTCTATTTGTTTGTTTTCTCAGAAGAACACAGTAAGGATGATCGTTGGCTGCATAAACTCTACACTTCTCGGACAGCCTTAAAAATAAGAGGAAATAATGACAATTATATCAGAAGTTAGTTGTTTGTTAGAAAATGTTGTTTACCTGGGCATATAGAAGATGGACACTTGAACCTCTGTTTTTCTACGCCGTAAACATTAACGTTTCCACCACAAGCTTGTTGGTTTCCCGAATTAATGCAGAATCTCTCACGTGTGCGATAGCACTTCTCGTCACAGGGAGTCCATCCAGACCAGGAAGACCAACCATTGGTAAGTTCTAACATAAAAAATAATAATGATAATGATAATGATAACGATGACGATAATGACAACGATATAACGATAACGATAACGATAATAATAATGATAATAATAATGATAACGATAACGATAATGATAATGATAACGCTATAAAGATAACGATAATAATAATGATAACGATATAACGACAATGATAGTAATAATGATAATGATAATGATAGCGATGACGATGACGACAATGACAACGATATAATGATAACGATAATTATGATAATGATAATGATAACGATAACGATAATGATAGCGATATAAAGATAACGATAATAATAATGATAACGATAACGATAACGATAATACTAATAATAATGATAATGATGATGATAACGATGACGATAATGATAATGATAATGATAACGATAACGATGACGATAATAATAATGATAACGATAACGATAACGATAATACTAATGATAATGATAATGATAATGATAATGATGACGATAATGATAATGATAATGTTAATGATAACGATAACGATAACGATGACGATAATTATAACGATAACGATAACGATAATAATGATAATGATAATGATAATGACAACGATAACAATAGAACGATAATGATAATGATAAACATTTACAATTCATGATAAGTATAAAATATACTATAAGCCTGGCCCCTCAAGTAGAACCCTCCTTCGCCTATGCACTCCCTTGTGCGCCAGTTGCACGAAATATGGTACTTTAGAACATAACTACTCACTTCTGCAATTGTATAAAGCATTGATTTCGACTGCGTCTCTGGTACTTAGAAGCTTATTCGGAGCTCCAAATTCCATGTTCTCGTTTTCAATGGCTACAATGGTGGGTTTGCCGTTTTTGGTGAATGCCATTCTATCATAATGCATGACGGACTGATAATCGTAGGACACACCCAAATTATCAATAGTCCTCCACGAATATTTGTCAAACTGGTCTTTATACTCTAAAATAAAACAAAATTGGGTAGATAAGGTAGGTAGAGTGGGTAGGTAGGTAACACACTTGGCTTAACGTATTTCTTGTAAAGACATATTTGTGCACATTTAACTATGAAGGAGCAATTCATGATATTACTCCATCATGCTAAAATTCAAAAGCGCTTTTTTGATGTATTCTATAATAATTGGAAAGTACGTGCGATCCCAGCAATGGTGAAAGATGCCAAAAAATGTAATTTCTGACGTTTGAGAGACATGGGAACGAATTGGACAGAAATAAATAGAATTCTAACGGCACGGTTAAGGGGCGCGGGGAATTCGAGGAATAGTTTAGGATTATTTATGGTTTTGGCGCGAGAATTGTTCCTTGTGTCGTGTTAGTGAAGTCAGAATAGATGTCTGAACACTTCTAAAGACATCACGTAGATTTCAAAGTACTAGTTTAAACAAACCAATATTTTTTAATATTTTCAAGCGCTTTGGATCACTAAGAGAAAAGCGCTATATAAGTGTATATTATTATTATTATTATTATTATTATTATTATTATTATTCAATTGACAATTGAGTAAAAAGTCGTGTCGTCGAAAATAAATAGACCTTTTTAGCTTTCAGTTTGAAACAACAGTTTGCCGTCTGTCGCTTATGGCCGGTTAACACAACGTAAGTATGATTCACTACTGTATGCAATATCTTACTAGGTAGAATGTTCTCCCAATAGATCTTGACATATTTATCTCGATCGCTTCTTGCTTGCTCGTGGAAGAAACCTGAAGCAGATATGAAAGATGTTATATACAACTGGATCTAAATTACCACTGGCGGATCCAGGGGAGTGGCCCGGGGGGCCCGACTCCCCCCTTATTTTTAGACCAAACTGAGGCTCGAAGGGCCGAAAAATTCTGGATCCGGCACTGATTACTACCTGTATACTACTACATGAGAAATTTCTGCAATTTGATTGGCTTACAGCAGTGGTATTTCAGCTTAATTTGAAATACCTACACGTGAAAATTACAAACCTTTTGCGGGTAGTATTTGTACGTGATATTTGGCATAAATACCACTCATTTGGCATAAATACCACATTTCAAAATTGTCTCAAATTTCACTCGCCTAACGGCTCGTGAAATTACGTTTAACAATTTTGAAATATCACTGGTGGTATTTATGCCAAATATCACTACAAATCATACTATTACCTATACGTATTTACTGGCATGGCTACCGACAGGACTTTACTAAAACGAGGAACGAAGAACGGGAACGAACCCGGGAACAAATGGAACAAAAGGTAATTTAAATCCTACCCCTGTCAGTATCTTCGTTGCTTATTCTCCCTTTTTTCTTTTTTGCAGTTCCCCGTTCCCGCTACCCATTCTCTCTTTAGTAATACTTTTGTAGGCGGCCGTGAATCGTTCACATTACACAATTTGGTTCACCTGCGTTAAAAAGAAAATTTTTGTAGCGGAGTGCATTTAAGCTAAGCAAGAGAGGATAATTATAACGCTCTTCAAAAGTAATTACAACTCAAATCAGGGGCGTAGCCAGCCTATAGACCTGAAGGCCTGGGCCTACAAATTTTTGGTTTGACCAGTCTACTGTTTGTAATAAATTATGCGTTGTTGGGTTGAGCTAAAAAAAATTATATTAAGAGCTAAAAGTGTTAGTGAGGTCACTGCGTACTAGCCATGCTTACAATTTTCAGGATAGGTGGAAATGAAAGCCAGCCAAGCCTACAATTAGTCGAAAAGCTGGCTACAACCCCGAAAACCATGTCCTGTAGATCACATTGTAGTCTCGCATGCAAACTTCGAACGCCTAGCGAGAACATGCGACGAGGGCAGACTGTGATCTTTTTTCCATCGCATAAAAACGCGAGAGAAAAATTACCTACTGCATGCATCATTTCATGCACGATCGTTGGGACGTTATTACAGCCATCAGCAAGGGAGATTTCTTGAAATCTGCTTTGAGCATAATGCTTTCCCACCTTTGATGAACACCTAAAATGATGAAAAACGCTTAGATGAAGAAAAAAACTTTAGAAGTTTCTTAAATGGTTTTCTTTCAATGATTTAGAAGCCGGAGTGGTTAATTCTGAGCTGCTCTAAAAACTATTTTATCCAATGGGATGTTAGCCTGAAGTTCATCCGATTGCTTCGAGTCGTTTTCTCCTCTCAACAACGTCTGAATCGACCGGCCGTTAACGCCGTCCAGTGACGTCACTCACTACCCGAAAACCGGGTAGTGATTTTGATTGGTTGATTGTCTAAACATTCGCATAATTATGTATAATTATGAAAAATTTTAGCGGGATTGTCGCTTGATATTCAGCGGATCGCATCCCTAGCATTCTTTCGTTTAGTTCAAGCATTTCGATAAGCTTAATCTTTATCTTAAACAACAAAATTGCCCTTGTCTTCGAAACTGAAACGCTAAATTGAACTGCGAATGAAGAATCATTGCGGAGAGTCGGTAGGTTTTTCAGTTAGAGCCGCTTTGTGGTTTCGGCGGCCGGTGATTTTGTTTACTCGAAGTTTTCTAAAATCAATGTTATAATTCGACCTTCTTGCTGCTTTTACCGTCAAGTGTAATGATTCTGTTAGCTTTTCTTTCTTGTGTCCTTGTTTTTTTTTCTTATTTAAGGACCAAATAGCTTTTTTTTAATTAAAGCAAATCATTGTGTTTTTGAACTAGGTGTTCCGTGTGTGTGTTTATTTCATTGTGTGATTGCGACCGAGTTTGATTATAGAATTTAGTACAACCGGTTCAGAGTTGTACGGCATGCAGTTGATAGTTTGAACGTTAAACATGAATTAAGATCGAAAAAAATAAAGCAGTTCTGTATCATCCAGACATTTCCAAACGATATTTCTCGGTTTGCCACTTGAAAATCGTGTTTTACTTTTTGCATGAATTAAAGCAAAGGTCAAGGAGTAGTGACGTCACTGGACGGCATTAACGGCCGCTTGATTGAGACGTTACTGAGGGAGTAATAACGACTTGAAGTAATCGGATGAAATTCAGGCTAATGGGATGTCCTGGGGGAACTTTTCTAGTCTTGACAGTTTTACGGTTATTGGATTTTTTTCCCCTGAAACTGTCAGCTACCATAATGGGTCCGGTCAAGAGGTCGAGGACATGAGAAGCCGTCGGTTGCATTTTCTATATACCAGAAAAAAAAAGCCCTGATCTGTGGTTATCCAGAAATTTTTAGCCTTTCTCGGGCTTAAGAAAATTCTACGAAATATTTTGCTTAGTCCCTAGGCCTCATTATTCTGCGCGGCCAAAGCGTTTCGGGTCACGTGGTGCCAGCGAAGATGTGTTGTTTCCCGTCCTTTCGCCTCGGATACGTCACCGAATTGAATTGACCGAGATGGACTGGGGAAAGCCGTAGGGGGACTAGACAAGGAAATATTTATATCTGCTCATTTGAACAGTTATTCACTTCAAAGAACAAGGTTGTTAGGTACTCCTATCCGCATGGGCGTTTTACCAGGAGGACAAAGAAAGGGCGGGGGGGGGAGGGGATGGGAGGGAGTGGGGTAGGGAAAACAAAAGGGAAAGGGGATTCTCATTGGACAGCTGATAGGTGAACAGTGTAATTCCCTTTTAATTCAGTCCACCTTCCATGCTTCTCTAAGGCAAAGTAAGTTATTTGCATCTTTTTTTGAGTCATTATTTTAAGATATTTTGTGCCTTAATCCTGATAAGAAAAGAAAATTTAAAAAGAAAAAAAACAAAGAAAGAAAGAAAGAAAACATAGCGCACCTCTGGATTGCTTTATTCGATAACTTACCCGTCGCTGTTTCCAAATCGAATGTAGTTACCCCCATGGACTGGCCTGTTGTAGTATTGAAATCGGATGCATGTTTTACTGTGGAATTCCTGAATTGCTTTGTACACATTAGACCTGATATGGCCTGTGTGTTAAATAAGAAAGAAATTAAGTCTGAGTTTCGCGCATACTGATCGCCGCCACTTTTAAAGCAAAACGATTTTGTTAGCCTCCACCGTGACGAGACCCTGAGAAGGTTTGCGTAAGAAAGCTACGATCTTGTGGAACGACAAATATTACACAGCTTGCAGGCGGAGTTTATTAGGTTACAAGGTCAAGCTAAACGCATTCTAGGGAGTAACCAAGTAAGCAAAGGGATTTTCAGGGCTGTTTGTGCACTGGTTCCCGAGGGCTGTGAGCAATACAATAAGACGAACGAAATAGCAGAAGGGGTAGGAGGACTAGGAGTCAGATGACATGCAACGTGATAGGAAAAAAGTAGAGTAGCGAATTGGCTAATACTTGGACTGCAAAACAGCCGGGTTTCTTTTTTTCTTAAAATCAGTAAAGCGTGGCGTAAGAGTCCTACACGCGCGAAGCGCGCGAGTCTTTCTTCGCCCGTAGGGCGTGTGAGGCGTATTTTTAGCGTCTCCCCCAGTCTCACTCTCCATTTTCAGGATCGTTTTAGACCGTTTGTTTGAATACTCGCGCGTACCTGAATACGCAAAAATAAGGACTGTTTTGCAGTCTAAATACTTTACATCTCTGTTTTCCTCAGAAGAAGTGCTACGAAAATACATACTCATGTAGGAGGGAATGTAGTACGGTATAATCCGGGTGTTCCATACTCGTTTTTTTTCCCGTATGGCGTTCCGTGAGTTTCCGCCATTTCTTATGTAGTCCTCAAGTTCGGGGTCAAGCTTTATGTCTCCTTGGTAAAAATCTGATATGTTTTCTGTTACAAAGAAACAAAAATAAAAATAAATCTTAAGAAAAGAGGTTCAACAATTATGTATCCTAAAGGCCATCCTTTTTTATGCAATGACGGTAAAAAATAGAATAAAATAAAAAGGAAAAACAGGCTGAGCTAAGACTATCTTAGTCTGCTACACAGCCGTTTTCAGAGTCGTCACGCAACGCTCAGGATCGTTGCGTGACCACACTAAAAACGGCTGTGTAGCATAAGACTATCTACAACTGTCAGAAAACTGCGTATACAAAACCAAAATAAAAAGATAAAAGATAAAAGGGAATGAGCTAAAGCTAATCTGCAACTGTAAAGAAACTACGTACGAGGCTACTTTGACTGAAAGACACTGCATGCTAAGTATAAATAAAAAGGCAAACAAAGAAATCTGAAACAAATGGGGAAAAAAAACAGTAATTTTAGGTATTGATATGCTAATGCAGTATCAAAGTTCTTAAGGGCATTGTAAAATAATTTTAACAGTAGTTAAATAAATTTCTTAAGCCAATTGATTTGTATACCTTTGTTGATTTTTACAATCTCTTTAAAAGTGTTTTCGCCATCTGTTTCATTCCCGGCTGTCTGACGTTTCTTTCTTAAGTGCGCCATGTTTACGGCTAAAATTCGGCCATGAACTGTCTCAAACTCTGAAATGAAAAAAAAAAAGGCGCTGTAAATTAATATTAGGTGTAAATCACTCAGCTCCCGAAAAAAAACATTAAAAAGAACTATCTATTATGTTTTTATTTATTTTTTCATTAAGGCATCAAAGTTTTCATTTCCATACAAGGCAATAATATATAACCAATCAAAATTCAAGATATATTTTTATTTAATTACCGGTATTTTGGAGATACATCATGCAAATTAAGGTTGAACAAATTCAATTTACGTTAAACAAATTTATATATCTTAAGTGCTTTATATGGCTCTTCCTAACGATTTGAAATTCTGTGACTCAGATGACCAGAACTTCTCGGTCTGTGATTGATACTGTATTATACGGAATCAGAAAAGCAGAAACATGATCTACGACGTCAGGGCTTTTGCATTGTTGATGCACAATGGCAGATCATCGTTGCAAACACACACCTAAAATAAACTTCTTCTTCTTCTTTTTGTTTTTTGCACTTTACATCCATTAATGACTTCTAAAACACAAGCAATTACCTCTTTTGGAAATCTCCTCGATTTCAGCATTAAAATCAGTGCTTGCCATCCGCTTGCCTGGAAGCCAAAGATATGATCATCATTTACCTACTGTACCAGTTATTGATACGAAACGGACTGAACAGTATAAAAAAAACCCACCCACCGAACATATTTTAAAATGATACAGTTAATCCTCGTTAATACGTAGCCTGCGTGTCAGTAGTCTCCCTCGCAGCCGTTTTTAGTATCGTCACGCAACGCTCCTCCCCAGGAGCGTTGCGTGACGACACTAAAAACGGCTGCGAGGGAGACTAGCGTGGCAGGCGCAAAAAGGGGAGTCAGAGGAGGAGGAAGACCCTCCTTCCTTTTTCCCTTTTTCCCTTTTTCCCTATCCCCTACCCCTTTCGACGCCTGCTACGCAGGCTAGTTAGTGCGGACACCGAGGGTGCCATTGAAAGTGTCCGTATTAAGCGGATTGAATTTAGAGAAAATGTAAGGGCTTTCTTTCCCCAGGGACAAACCAAACTGGCCTAGCTTAATAATGAGGTATCTGTATTAAGCGGGTGTCTGTAAAGCGGGCTTTGACTGTACTTTATTTGTGCCTTTCTGGCTCGCTCTGGGAGGGGGAGGGGGTATACCCTTATATAATTCATATGGGTATGTGCCGCCCCAAGGGGTATGGATTTGGGGCCTTTTTGGTCTGAAAACGGGTACAGATTTTGACCATTTTGGTCTGGAATTGGGTATGGTTTTCGAGGGAGCTGCGGGAATGTATGAACGTATTTATCGTTTCAATCCCAAATCAGTAAGAAGGACTGAATAGAAATATGCGAATTCTAAATGCATTTGAAGAAATTTTTTGCACTCTAATTTAAGTAATGATGACATAATTTCTGCCCAAAGGCCAGGATTTTAGAGGTCTGGTTTGAAAAGGTCAGGTTTCGGAGAAACGGGCAGCACACCCCCACTAAAAATTCCCAAGAGTACCACCCCCCTCCCCCGGGGGCTGGCTCGGACAGTAGCGACCAGACATCCGACAACGATAGACCATTTCAGCCGAGTTCCATAAACTGTCACTTTCAATAGGCTAAGTCCAAAACCTTTCTTGTGAAAAAGAGTTTAATTGTATTCCATGAGATGTTAAAATTTTAAAAAATCAATGGCTTTGCACTTAGGCTCGCTTTGAAAAAGAGACTTTGGGCAAATCGGAAATGCTCTCTTGAGTCTGTGGGCGAAATCTTATGGTGCTGGTATTCAAATGAAACCTATTTAAGTAAAACGTTTACAGGGTACCATTTATTTCTTACGATTTTACAAAACGAAATTTAATTTTGGGGGGATTTTATTGGCCAGGCGGTTAGAAGTGAAACGGTTTTTAATATATGGCAAGTCTATCCCAAGGCCTAGACAAGAGTGGGCGTTAGGGGTGAGCAGATTATAAGAGGGATTGAGTTTCGGTTTGAATTACAAGTTACGTGAAGAAAGATCTGTAGCCTGCGTAGCAGGCGCTTGGAAGTGGTGGGCGCAGGAAAGAACGGATGCGCGCCCGTTCTTTCTTGCGTCCACTAAACATCATTAAACATTGGCGTAGGCCGAGTAGTCTGCTACACAGCCGTTTTTAGTGTCGTCACGCAACGCTCCTCCCCACTAACGGCTGCTGAAAACCGAACTACATTCCTTTCCCGTGATTAGCCAATTATAATTCAGCTCCCATTTTCTGGAAAGTGCTCGCGCCACCTTTGCGGTACTGTGACTCCTCCAATCACAGCTTTGCTTTTATCGTTGCCCCATGTGTGAATGACAGAATAATCACAATCGTCGCGTGAAAACAAGCAATTAACTACAGTGTTGTCGTAGTCGAGTCCTATTCAAAATTTAGGAGATAAGCAGCAACAGCAAGAAAGTCGAGCAAATTGCGATTCACAACATGGATGTGCTCATAAAGTTGCCAGGTATAGTTTCGGGAAAACGCTCATCGATAATTTATAAGATTGCTTTTTGACTCAGTACCCTTGAGAGTTTAGTCTTCACAGAACACAATGAGCACATCCGGTACATTAAATTCTTCACTACATATCAGCACATATGCACGTTAAATGAAGAACCAACCGATCCTGGTAAAAGTTTTCTAGGCCTATCAAACCTTCTTTTCACTTGGAACTTTCTTGACCGCTTAAAACAAACTTTTTTGCAAATTAACCTTTTCGTTGCATGAAAACACAGAGCCCGTCTAAATTCAGCGACGATTGATTGATTTGTCGAAAACTGAGAAGCGTGCTCACTGCCTTGCGCCCTGCGGCTCACGTATTGTCAAATTTCTTGTACATAATTGGTTTGTTCGTTAGACCACAAACACAAAGGGAAAGGAATGTAGTTCGGTTTTCAGCAGCCGTTAGTGGGGAGGAGCGTTGCGTGACGACACTAAAAACGACTGTGTAGCAGACTATAGGCCGAGAGGATTACACTGATATGAAGACTACCTCTCCCGGGATGCATGATCATGAAGACACGTTTTTTTGCTCATCACGTTTTTGACCCTCTTGAAACCAAGGTTAATCCAGGGTCAATAAATTCATTTTTCTCACTAAGTTCTACTTTGCCATTTCGAAAAAAAAGGAAAGGAACTCGTATTTAGAGAAGGATCCCGTTTTACTCTGTTTAGACAAAAATCATGCATTTCGCTACACTGTCGAGGAGACAGTGATGACCCTGATTCGTTTTGTTTCCCAAACAGAATTACGTAATTTAGATTAATAATTTTTTAAACTGACATTATGCAATTAGATGTTTTTAGAAAAAAAAAATTGGTAAGAATCCTGAAGAATCATAGCCTGAGAGACACAGACGTATTTCCGGTCGTCACGCAAGAAGACTCAAGACCTTGAATTCAGCGGCACATACGGGAGTGCACCTCGGGGCTACAGTACCCGAGGGAATGGGTTTCAAAGACCATATTTCTCTTACGGAAAATATAGAAAAATAAATAAAACTTTCTGCCTCGAGGATACGATTAATATTCTCTTTGACACTGAAAAGACTACAAGGAAAAAATATGCCTAGGCAATTTACACGATTGCGCATTGCATGAGTCTATTCTTTAGGTGATCCAAGAGGTCAGGAAACCTTAGGTAATCATTTGAATCGATAGCAAATTAATAATTCACTATAGAACTACTGTAACTTACCGTTATCCAATAAACTAATGGGCTTAGTGTCCGACGAAAGAAAATTCAGACTTGCAACAAGCAGAAGATAAAGCGGCGAAGAGGCCATACTTTGCATGACGACAGAACTGTACATTATCGCAGTTTTACGTAGTTCCCTTTTGTTTATAACTTCTCAAATATCATGGGAATAGAGCCTGGCGACAAGACTGTTTGAAGAGATACAGCTGCCAAGATGTCGTTGATTGTCGACATTGTCTCAGTTTGTTCCGGAAATTGTTACATCGACAGCCATTGAAATCACAATATTACTTCTCGCAATCATGTTTGCATTGGCAAGGTTAAAGAAAACACTGACATGCATAGATACTATAAAAGAACCCTACAGTGACATTCGCCCTTTGTCTTTGAAGACCGCTTTGAAGCAATATAGAAGAAAGAGGGGACAAATAGCCTGTCAGCATTTTAAAAGATCAAAGCACTGCCGTGTTGACGTGAAGTTTTGAAGATGCATTTCTTTGTCCAGTTTCTTTTTTCCTCACCCCCATTTTTTAAAAAAATGCTGCAAAGAAAGAATATTCTAACTCTGGGCATTTCCACTTTTACTTACCAAAAAAATCAATTATAGCTCATTAAAATACAAATTTTATGGGGGGGGGGGGGTGGGATCGGGAGAGGATGACAACCATGCAGTATTTTACAGTGTCAGTTTAGTTTGCTTTTGTCACCAATCTCCGTTTGTTGTTTTGTTGTTTCTCTATCAAATATGCTTTTGTTTTTACCAAGTAAAGGAAAATAAAACACAAGTCAATTAAGAACAGTAATCATAAAAAAAAATGCTAGAAAACTGGTATAACAATTTGTTCATAATTTATGAATAAAAAAAGCCACCGGTTCTAAATTACAATCAATAAGCACTCTTTACAACAATTCATGTTTTATTTACAAGATAATGTTAAAATACTGTAGTCATTTTGGATCAGTTTAAGTTTCTGGGAAACTGCCCACCTACCTTTAAGTTGGGATGACAAGAATAAATTTTCTCAAAAGTGACTAAGATGGGGTCTATATTTGGCCACAGAATAGACTATAATGGGATAGGGGTTCTGAAAGACCAGCGGCACATACCCAGCGAAAAATTAACCCAAGTAACCCCCCCCCCCCCCCCCCCCCCCACCGCTCAGGGATCGTGACCACTGCCCAGTTTCCTACCTTAGTCTAAAATCCTTAGGCTCATTCTTCCAATCTTTGCCTTTCAGTCGTGCATGCATTCCACACTACCAAAACAACATTTATTCATGTACCTGCGAAAGGGACCACAGAGGAGACAGTTGCAAAAACTGTAAGAGATATACATACATGTTAACTTAAAAAAATCAGTTCGCTTATAATGTTGGTAACAATTTTTGGTTAAGTATTGCCAATAATGTTTTCGTTAAAAGAAAAATTCCGTGTTGTTTTTCGATGCTTATACATATTTCTTTGAAATAATAATCGCGCGTTTCATCAACTTGACGCTATCTTGTCAAACTCCACAGAAAATACCAAAATGGTAAAGATTTGTCTCTAAAAGAAAATTCTTGCAAGAATTTGCTTATTTGCCCTCTGCGGTTAACTCGTCGGAGAACAAGTAAATAAAGTTATTCTCATTAGTAGACGGGTTGATGTCAAAAGTAAGGTTAGCAAAGATTACATACTAGCCGTCATGTCCTCCCTAATCAGGATTTGAATCCGACGGGTACCTCTGTACGTTTGGCTTACAAAAGGCTGACAGACTGGAGATCATAATGTCGTCTTTGGTACGTTGTTTTTAGAGCATGCGAAGCTGTGAGGGGTTGTAGACCCGATCAAGATTAAGGATGCACAAATGACCGCAAGTACGGTTCGTAGTAGTAATTTTGAACTACATTATGGACGAGTGAATTCAACGAGAGGACCTCAAACATAGTGTCGAGCTACAAACACTGATCCATCGGACTATCTTCAAGTTGATATGGGTTCAGTGAAGTCTGTAGGTGCAATGGCTACACAGAGACAGGGAACAGGCAGTTTCTATATACAATTGTAAATAAAGTTTGGAACATTTCCAAAGAGAACAACGAAAAAAAGGTAAATCTAGGGTAAAACGGGTTACTAAAACGTGCAAATTGTTTTGCTGCGCATTTTCCCAACCACGTTCAAACAACCTGTCTTGCAGCAAATCTGGTTTGTTGCAAGTTACATGAATACTGACTTCTGATTGGATAAAATTACGCGGGAGTCTCGCAATACACGAGAGTTACGTCACTTGCTGCAAAACAAGTTTGCCTTGGGCCAGTAAAACGCACAACATGAAAAAAACTTTGAACATATTTTGTTTTAAAAAGTAAACTAAGGAGGCATAAATTCCATACAGATGACGTAAAATCTCTGGAATCTGGTCATGAGTTTTGATTGGTCAAAGCAGTAATTATATTGTTTTAGCTATAGTCTACAAATGAAATGGAAAAGACAAAAAGTCACAAAAGTCAAATGTAAACGCGATAAATCTTCAAAACAGGGATTATTCTTAGAGTATATTCTTCTTAAATACAGCTCGCTTAGAAGAAGTCAAAACTTGACCATAAAGCAAATTTACCTCTGGAGCCCCAAGACTACAAGATTAATTATGTTAACATTGATTTACGTCATCAGTAAGGAATCTCTGTCGTTGCCGAGCACGTCTTTCTTGTAAAACGTCCCTAGTGGCAAGGAGCCAAAAGAGAGGGCTGAACTCGCAGGCTAGTTGCACTATGTTAGGTTTTACCTACCTATGAGCTTCCATCTTTGACACTGGAACTCCTTGCTTTGTGGTCATTCACTTCAGGTTTCTCCTAGTTGTCCTATACTTACCTGTTCCTGCCATCGTTTTGCCAGGTTTTCTTGTACTAATGTACTGTTCGTGGTATAAAACTTGTAATTTACAGACTGATTTTCCTTCAAGGTTTGAATAACCATAGCTTGCTAATGAAGTTTTTTTCCTACTTACAGATTTTTCAAATCCTCTGGCAGTCTCCTCCGAATTTTCCTCAGCTCGTTCAGCAGAGCGAGTTCCACAGGGTTCTATCCTATTACCGGATATGTGTTACCTTGAATAAACGTTGAAATACTATGATATGAAGTGATCATGAAGTAAATTGCGAAACATGCAATGGTATAATCTTAATGGCTACAGCGAATGAAAACAGAAAAGAAACGTGTTACAAAATACTATCATTGAAAGCACTTAAAAATAACTTCCATCCGTTTCCCAAACTGTAAGTACAGCGTACTAGATAAAAGATCTGCGTGGGTCAATGGCTCATTTGGCTAGCCATCATAAAGCCAGAATCGGACGCGAATATTTTATCGTAAGTGTATGGATGCCAATTAGCTGAGCCGGAGTTTGTATGTAAAGTTAATTCTGTTAATTAATTAATAATTCATCAACACCTTGATTTGTATTTGGGCTTACAGAGGTTTAGGGCCTGTTTAAATGAAGGGAGGGACCCCAGGTAGGTGAGGTAACATGTGAAAGGTCACCCCACCTAACATGTAAACGTGATCACATTAAAATGAGAGATTATATGGACAGGCGGGTTATCTCACCTATCTGGGGTACCCCACCACCATGTAAAAAGGCCCTTACTTGTGACTCAAATAAAACGTATTGATTGGTCATGAGTTTGATGAAAAGGAACATTTCATGAAGGAAGTGATGAAAAAAGCATACCTACCTGGAAATTATCTACAAAGTTAGAGACTATGGGTTTTTCCTTAAATCATTATAAAATAAAAAAATCCATTACTAGACAAAGGTAAACTTGTGGCTTTTTTTAAAACCTTCAGAAATTAAATATAACACTGATTTCGATAGGTGTGTATCTCAAAACAACACCAAGCTAATAATTTATTGTCTTATTTCAGTTAATGATAAGCTAACTATACAGTACACAAATCTACGTATTATATACCATGTATAATTTAAATACAGACTGTACACACCACAAGACATTAATCTTAATGCGTAAGCAGCTAACTAGAATCTAATGTGAAATATTTATATCTGATCATATATAACCCTTTGGTGTCTTTTAAAACAGTTCAATGTGAAATAAATAGATAAGAACGCTAAACTGTTTACATGTCCGTGCAATCTGTTTGTACAAAATAATAAAACTAGCTTAAAAACACTTGAGTGAAAAAAACTTCAACTTGTTTATAAAGGTACCAAATCCCTTTTTCCTTGAAGGACGTAACGGTACATTATTCTTTTACTTATTTATCTCTCTTTTTAAATTCTGTTTTCGATTATTTCTCTTTTGTAATTTACTACTATGTTAATGTTACTAGTCAGTGATTAATAGTACTATCTACATTTATAAGCTAAATTAAAAGAAGCACTGTATCATTTAATATACTACATGCGCTCCTCTTCTATCTGCCGATTATAAAAAAAAAGAATTGTTTTTTTTTTTGTATCATCATTTTTCTTAATCTGTACTGGTTGTATATTACACTGTATTGAAAAAATATAAACACAGTAAAAACACGACGCCACTTAATAAAAATACGAGATAGTCTGAAAGTTGGAACGCAGATTTTTGACAACTTCACGCATTCATACCATGATAACATGTTCTTCTGTAAAACCGAAAGACGGAAGGAAAAGTTCCGCCGGTATAATAATTATCATACAAAAATTATAAATTACTAAATAAAATAAATAAATAAAAATAAATCAGTAAAATAATTATAATTTTTGATGTTCACTAGCTGGGGCTCTGTTATTTACTGTAAATAAATTAATTCTAGTCTAAAGTCTATTAACACCTGAGTTTCTAAAATACCTGCACTTTAGTTTTGTCAGAGACGAGCATCACGTGACCCGTAAAACGAAAGGCTACGAGGAACAATGAGGACTGGGGAAGAGGAAAACTACAATTCTAATGGAAAATATACATTTTATGTGTGGTTAAATTAGTATGAACAGTAATTCTTAAATACTCTGCTGCCTATAACATGTCACTTAATTTAATAACCTGTAATCTATAACCTGTATTTACCTCTATACTAACCTGTCATTTAATTAAACTTATGTCATTCCTTAACCAAACGTGTACAACACCCTGGATATGAAATTATTGACTTATTTTACTCCCATATTCATGCAATGGTTACTTTCTGTCATTCTTAGGAGAAAAGACAAAACTGTCTAATTCTTGTATCAGCCTTTCACTAACACTATAACACTATGTAAGTATATTACTTGACAATGTGAAAGTAGTATAAAATATACGGACATTGAAAATTAAAAAGATCTCTTTTAGCCCTAAAGTGCCAATTCAACATAACAGGCCAAAGTCTCATTAAGCCTACCCTGGAGCCATTGAGCACAATTTAAGCCAAAAAGCCTCATCAAAAGGCTCTTCTAGCCCACACTGGAACTCATTTCATTCCGGGTGGAAAGGGGGGGGGGGGGGGGGTACTTCCTTATAAGAGGCTAATGGGGATGTGCCGCTGTGTGGGATCGCATTTTCACGACTGGATTGACCCTAATGGAGTCCCATTTTCATTTCAATGGTTACGGATTTTTGGGCTAAGAATGTTTTCATATTTACGGTTAGCAAACGTACCAGAATGTTTGTACTGCAGGTGAAAAGTACAGTGTTCTTCATTCAATTTAAAAAATGGGTCAATTCATTTTACGATGACCTATTTAAAGGATTGATAAGGTAGATACATAAATAGAAAGTGACCAAGTTGGGATCGCGAAAATTACTTTTGCCAAAAAGGGACTAAGATGGGGTCTAAAACTGGTCATATATTAGACTAAAACGTATGGAAATGAAAATAAACTGTTGTTGTTGTTGTAATGGGGTAAGGCCTCTGAGAGGCCAGCGGCACACACCCAGCAAAAATTAATCCAAGCTACCATCCCGGATTTCATCCCTTGAGTCCAAATCAGCTCTAGGTAATTGGAAAATATTGGCCCTGATTAAGCAAGCCACATTAGACCACCCAAAATAGGAAGGCTCCATTTTTAGGGCTAAAAAGGATCATTCTGATCTACAGTGTTCTTCTTAGATCTTCTCTGAGAAAAAAGAAGAATTACAAGGAGCTTCAGTTAAAACCAATGTCACTATCTCTCTGATTCAGGTATATTATCAATTGACACCAGGCCAAGTTCTCCCATAATATGCCAGTTTACATTAGCATAACCCATATTTGTTAGGCACCTCATGATCTCCCTGTTTGTGGCTTTAGATCCATTTTTTTCGTACCACTCACTCAAAGCCTTCCGACATTGAAACAAATTTCCGTTACGTTTTTCTTCCTCCGCTATGTTTTCGATCACAGGCTGTGGTAGTCCAAGATAACTGGCGAAGATTTTCCATTCCACTTCGACCTTCTCCGCAACAACTAAACAGATACTATCACTTGGAGGTTCGTTAACCTTTTTATAAGCTGCAAGAACAAAATTAAACATTAAAAGATGACCGACTTCACAGAGCATGCACATTCACAAGCATTCAACTAGCAATGCATTTACCGTCGCGCTACCTTTTTGGCGTGACGTCAATCGTCCGATATTCTTTTTTTAAGAGTAGGTTGAGTTTGATCGTCCGGGTGAACGTAGTCCTGAATAGGACTGTTGTTGTTGACAGTGACTGACGTTCGACAACCTGTGCGGTAGTCATCTTCAGAGTCAAAGTGAGTTGTATCTCGTCAGTTGATGGTATAATACTCTGGTTATTGATCTGAGATCGAAGAAAATGGTAAGATACCTTTTCTAGACTGCTTGGTCACCCGCGACAACAACAAACTACAAACGACTATTTACAGAAAACCGACACATACCGACGATTACTAGACCAGTCTTCGTACAACCTGACCTCTCACAAGGCTACTACTATCCGGACTCTGACGAGCGAGCGCAACTAGTTTGCGCCGACTCACCTGACAGCCTACAAGACGAGACTGATTATCTTAGCAACGTTTTTAGTAAGAACAATTACAACACGGACTTTGTTTGACGGAACACTCACAGTAACACTGATTGCAACACTCAGGCCAACGTCAACTGTTCAGTGCCCTGTTACGACAGCGACTACACCGTATATGAGAGGCACCTCTGAAACTATCGCACATATATTACAACAAGTTACAATATAGGTGTTGCACACAAACCGATAACCACTTTACGACGACTGCTTACTAATGTCAAGGACAAAGACAAACCGGAGGACAGACAGGGAGCAGTATACAAGATCAAATGCTGCGACTGCCAGGCTTCTTACATTGGTGAAACCGGCAGAAAACAAAGCACGCGACTGACCGAACACAAACAAGCGACGAGGAATGGTGACGTCAACAATCACATTGCTGAGCACCATTTACAGACGAAACATCAATTGACTGGGCCTTTGCGACATGTATAACGTATTCTACAGACTAGTATCAACGTCTTACTTTAGAAAGCTGGTTTACTAACTTAGAATAAACGCCTCTGAATCGTAGCCAACAGTTAACAGCGCCGTACAAACGACTTATTGACGAGATCAAGCAAAACTAACTGCGAGAGAACGATTGGCGAACAGACAATTTGACTAACAATAGACGACTGTTTAACTGTGACAATAGGCGGATCGAAACGCACCAATTACTCTGATTACGAGTCTTCACAGGCAATAACATCACCGCTTAATTGACAGCCGACCAATAACATCGCGACGTAATTGACCAATCAGATCAATAACCAGAGTATAATACCATCAACTGACGTGATACAACTCACATTGACTCTGAAGATGACTACCGCACAGGTTGTCGAAACGTCAGTCACTGTCAACAACAACAGTCCTATTCAGGACTACGTTCACCCGGACGGTCAAACTCAACCTACTCTTGAAATGACTCCCGGGTTCAAAACTTTCACATTTTTTTTAATTTTACGACTGATGTCAATCATTGTCAGTACTGCTTGCTTTCCTAATCAGAAATGGCTATGAATGAATAACAACCATACCCGGAGAGGGGTTTGGATGGATATATACAGAGACGCAAACTGTCGAAGTCATGAGCTTTAGTATTCACCAAATCAGTTGGATAGAAAGAAAAAGTAATTCTTTAAACAAAAGACGTCACTTAGTAAATGCTTTGTTTAAATTTTATTCAGTGTTTCGAGGATTTGTCGAGTATATTATTATCACCATTCAAAAAAATGGACTTTTACCCACTATTAAAATAATATCGACAAGCCAAATTTCGTCGTTTTTTGGGTATTTGTTGGAACTATCGCTTGCCGCTAAAATGTCGTCTTCTAAAACTGTCGCCAAAACACGACGCCATATTGATTCCCGCACTCGGGATATTCCAAGTTACGGAAGTCAATCAAAACGCATGAAACTTGCTTTTTACTGATTTGGCAAATACCAATAATGAACAGTGCCGAGGAAAGGAAAAACGAGGATATTTTGCTACTTTCTTTACTTAAAACTCTTACCGTTAAGAAGGTGGTTCTTAACATGTTCTACATCGCCTTCACTATCGTTCAACGTAGTGACAATCCCACCAAAACACTTTTCTTGATCCTCAGGAGCAAGTTTTGCTAACTCCCTAAAAAAACTTTCCTTAGTCTCTCCGGTCGGGGGCAAAGACAAATGGTCGTCGTAAATACGCCTTTTCCCAATATCTTGTAACACACCACTGCATGCAGTAAGCATGCCATCGACGCCGGTGAGGTTGGCGCAATGTAGGGTCTCGTCATGAAAGGGTAAACCAAAGAATTCGATCGGTGTCTTCTACGAAGAAAAACCGAATGGTGAACTGAGAGTGATTTTGAGACCCGTGTGTCCCGTATCATCAACAGATGTGAAACAAGTAAAATATCTGTCCTTGTTCACTGTACAGGAATAATTAAAGTGTTGCCATGCAAACCAAAGAAAGATATTGTTTCAAAAGTATGATTTCTTTTATCAATGTTTTTTTCTTTAAAGCAACCAGAACTATCCCGGTTTAGGCTCATTGAAAATCGTGGTCTACTAATAATAGATAATCTCCACCGCCCTGGTATCAGTTAATTGCCACAGTGCTAATCCACCGTACGGAAAAGATGGCGGTTATATATTTTACCACATTTACCACATTTACCACGACCAATTACACATAAAGTCATATTTTTTGGCGAAATTCGTCGTTGTAATAGCAACATTGCCTATCCTAGGTTTGAAAATATAAAACTCTTCTGTGCGTTTTTATGATCAATTTTAGGGCTTTCATGCGCCAAGAATTATGGGAAATGTACCAGTCGCCATCTTTTTAGGTAATAATAATATGATAATAATAAATAAATATTTATAACGCGCCTTTTCCATGCAAATATTATCAAAAGGAAATAACATTTTATAGGTACGGTGAATTGAATAACAACACTTACGTCGGGGTCTCTTTGTTGAGGAGGAACAGTTACCTCCATTTCACACAACAAATTATCTTCATCTCGATCGCGGCTGCTGCAGAACTCAACTGTCAAGGCCCCGCGTCTCATAACATAAACCGGGACATTAGTCCAATTATAAGCTTGATCAGGAAAGCTGGAGAAAAGAAAAGGAAATAACATTTTATAATAACTGAACTGGTAGAGAACTATGTTTGATAAGGGTACAAGGCCCATCGTTAAGTTTAACCCATGATTAACCCAGATGTTAAGCAAGGTTTTCCTGTCTAAGAACGTCACTCGAGCTTACAAAATACTGTGGCGTCTTTACTTCGAGATTCAGTGAGATAACACAGATTGTTACTCTAAGCAATGCATAGTAAGGTAAATAAAAAAAGGATCAAAATTTTTAATCCTGGATTAGCGCTAGCCGCGGTAGGGGCTCGTTTGAACGGATCCGCCATGTTGGCCCAACTTCATCTAAAACTGTTGGATGGAAAATATTGCATATATGACACTGAAGTACTTTTTTAGATGAAGTAGATTCAAGATTCAAATCGTCAGATTTGTCCATATAGGCCCTGAGATACAATTTTTTTTCTTACCGAACGAACTTTCCTGGTTTTAAGGTTCTCACGACGTCTCCTGAAAGAAAAACATATGCTCTGTCTTCGGGATTCATCGGTTCCATAGAACATTCATCCCCTAACCACACATTGCCCAGCCTCGATTCATCGTCGTGAAGCTTTCCTCTCTCGTTCACTGGACTGCAAAACAACCTGAGGTTTGTGTTTGTATTAAGGCGGGCATCCTTTGAAACATAGGCTGCAAAAAATGCTGCTTTCCGTACTAGTCTTGTATCGCGAGACATTGCTTCTCGCAGCCAGACCATAGGCTGTGCGCACCATTCGAGCCAACACCAGAACCTGTGTTGAAATAATCACGGATTTTAATGCGCGGATAGCACGAGAGATCGGTTAAAAGCTATGAAGAAAATTAGAGAGAGGGATAAGGTCAGCAGGAAACATAGCGCCCATCAAGCGCTTACGTTTTACTGACTTACGCGGGTAAAATAAACTGTTGCTTTTCTGCTCAGGCACTTACGACACTTGAAAAAACACTTGAGTTAAAAAAACTCTACCTGGGAGAACTTTCAATTTCGTGAAGGTAGTTGAGGAACTTCTTTGCATTCTAAGACAATGCTCAGAAGAGCCTTTATAAGTCTTAAGACGTTATTAGAACATACATTTTTAACAGTGCATGTAAGAAGGGTATTTATCTGTTAAGGCTTATCCGCACCGTGGAGACATGTCGTCGGAAAGACAGCCTGTAAAAGGGCAGTACGTGAACTCCCGGGGGTAATCCCCATAATGGCGCAAACGGAGAGGCTCCGCCCGAAAGGGGTACCTTTTATCAGGCTTCAGGAAAATGAAACGGTAGGGATTTCACTCGTTGACGTATATACGAGAACAGAGAAATCTTTCATTTCGATCTGTAAAAGGACCTAAAAAGGCTGACAGAGGCATTTCAGTGCAGTCAAAAAGTCATGAAAACTTTGTTGTTTAGTGATGAATTCATACCTTAAAAAACATTACAGCGGTTCGAAGGATGCAACGTTCTAAACTAGGTACGTGAAAGCTGGTGTCAAATGAAGGTATACGAAAGGGGTACCGTTTCTATCAAAAAGGGTATATAAAAGGGTAAGGGGTTGGACTTCGGGGCGGAGCCTCCCTGTATAAACTTTATTGAGTAGCCCCCGAACATGAACCCGAGACCTCTGGATTGCAAGGGCAGCGCCCTAACAACCAGGCAACCAGGGCTGTTAATAAGGGCCAGCAGCCGGCCAAAACCACCGGCTAGTTAGCCATCCTTAGCAGGCTACTTTCATCTCCTTCTACCATAACCGCTGACAAAAAACAGGCACCACTGAATAAAATTGTAATGCACCCGTTTCCCAGTTTTGAATGCCATTGAACGCATATTTAAACAGTTTTAGAGCTGTGAAACATTCGAACCGTGCGATATCGTGGAACGCCTGGGACATTTCGACGGCATTGTTCCCAGTCTTGCGTGTATTCTGACGAAACAACATGGCATCCACGGTGGAAAACACCTCTTGAAAACCCCTGCAAACGCCATTTCCGAGAATCTAAATTTCACAATATCCCTAGATGCCTCGGCCCTCAAGAACTTATGCCTTTGGTGCGAGTTCAAAAGCCGCCTACTATTCATTATCAGCCCGCTACTTAAAAGCTTTTTGACAGCCCTGGGTCACGCCTCCCTAATATAACAGTAATACAAGGTACATACACAGAGAAGTGCGTGACACTGAATTCAAACACCATTCCATCACAACTTGCAGGCGTGACAAGGCAGTCGGTTATGTCAAGCCATTCCTGGTGTCCAGAAGCTGATTCTTGAAACCAGATTCGAACGCGACACGTTGACATGTCAGGAGCTAGACAGCTTTCCTCCCTGAGAGATAATGGTAGCTGTATGGTTACAGGCTGCTGAAACTGCAATGTGACGGGGCTTGTGATTCTGAGTATAGGGCCAGCCCATACATCCTTCCCCTTAAATTCTTTTTGATGAATTTCCTGCAACTAATCACAAAGACAAAGAATATTAGAAGGTTGTAAAATTTGTCTTTATCACTATTTTAGTTAAAATGTAGAGGTGATCTGCGACAGTAATTCAAGAGCTTGTTTTCATTTATTTATTTATCAGTTTTTATACACTTGATCTACGCGTCAAGCTTAACTGCAAACCAGGGGTCAAGTAAGTTGAAAGGTTTTTGAATAGTAGCTTCAGATATGAAGAATTCCTCCTTTTGATCACTCTTAAGGGAGCTAGATAGTATGGAAAATCAGCACGGTGTTGACAACAGTAATGCTTTTCTTTGTCTCCTTCGTAGTCGTTCTTTGGGTCGTCACGCAACGCACCTTCACATGGAGGGTGACGAGCGTTGCGTGACGACACTAAAATGGCTGCGTAAGAGACTATGCCTTACCCAGCGTTATGGAGGAATTATTAACTAACCTTGACGACGATATGATGCTCTTCGCCTTTCTGTACAGCATTTTCAGGAATAGAAACATTAAAGAGTGGATGCTCAGGGAAAGAAAGGACTTTTCCCTCAGAAGTAAGAGTGAACTCGTTCGATTTCAGACGGCAAACAACTGCAAACGTTGAGCACTGTGTTACTTTAAACTCAGCAACCGGTAGAAAATAATCAGGAATATCACTTGATGAGGCAGGGATGTCTGTAATGAAAAAAACGCAGTATTCCAGTTTAGTGATGCAGTCAAACCGGTTCTACTGAAAGAAAGCCTGTATAAAACGGCCATTTAGCAATTATTGAATAAGTATGAAAGGTGGATAACACACTCCAAGATCATTCAAAATAATTCCAAGTTTAAAAGCAAGCTAAAACATGCTTACCTCGGTCATATCGATAGTGCATCTTTATCGAGAAGGTTAGGAGATAAAGGGCTGTTCAGGTCTGCAAATATGTTTCAAATAGCAGATGTCGTCCGTCGAATTGTCTTCTTGCTGTTCTTGCCATGTTTTTAGACCATAGTTCGCCGTGAAACAAGTAAAATGTTCTGCCATTACTAACTTCGAAAACAACCCAAACTCCTCCCCAGGTTTTCTCGGTTAACGGTTCAATAATCTGCAACTTTGCTGCGCTTTTGACCTCATCGGTTCAATATGGCAAGGTTCTTCCAAATTTGGTCAACAGTAGCTGGTTATGATGAATTATGCGTGTGATTTTAGCCAATCAGAAATGGAGAAGTATTTTGAATGAATAATAATCTCTATCACGCAATGACTCTCTATTTTCCAACGTTCTATAACCAAGATATGATTTTTTTCTTTGTTTGACTTTATTATACGGTTTGATCTAAGTTACCTAATTATTTCAACAAAAAAAATCAGGTGAAAACGCCCCACGAAAGACTGCTCTTTGTGCAGCTCGTCAAACTATTAATCTATAAATAGCTGTTCTACAATGCCAAATAAAACTGCTGTTGCTGTAAATTGTAAATATCATAACTATTTTCCACCCCCCAAAGGGCTTTTCAGGGATAATTTACAACACTGGTTAGGGGACTTTTGCCAGACTGCTTGTGTTGCAGTTTATAAGTTAAGGATATTGCCCTAGGTGAGAAGTAAGTGTTGACGTTGGCTTAGGAGAGGAGTAGGTGAGCAGTTTCAATGATCCCGGGATCATTATACGTTTCTGGGAAACTGCCCCCCTGCCCCTCCCCTAAGCCTACATTTTGCCCAAAGTGAGAACTAAGTGTTGATCTTGGCTTAGGGGAGGGGTAGGTGGGCAGTTTCCCAGTAACGTAAAATGTTTTGGAATGAGTACTGATGATCCCTAGCTAGAGAGTGTGAATTTGAGATAGACCACCACACCGGGGAATACGGTTCCTACGTCATGAACTAATGACGTGACTGTCTCGTCACCGCCTTTTCCTTACCTGCTAACGACCGCATGTGAACAGTCTCAGAGATGTCACTCCACTCGTTAGTATCCCTGTCAATCAACATCTTCGCCACAACCTCATATCCTTTTATATCTGCCGCACAATGGGAAATTACCAGTGTCACAGCTTTGTTAAACTCAAAACCTTGAGCGCTGTGGGTCGATAGTTCAATAATGCCACTGACCAGAGCTTCATTGTCATTCAAAGGAGGGGAACAAACCGATGAATTCCATCGAAGGACAGTCACTGTTTTGTCCTCAGATACAGCATCAGGAGGGAATGTAACGTGTGCGGCCACTTGTTTAAGATTCCAGTGGGTACCTTGCTTGGACACCTTATCCCTTAAAAATAAAAATAAAATAAAATAAAGTTTTGAGAAGCAACTACAGGTGAAATAGGCCAACTTTTTTCAAGTTGAACTCTTCCGCTGTGGAAAAAAATATCAAGAAGATGCTTACTTAAGTTAAAATATCAAAATTGGAAACAGGACATGACATAGCCCTTTTCAAGCATACATCATTGGCACTCGAATCTTTTCCTATAATACCTTAAACTTCCGTTTCTACGTTCCGCCCACCTAGTTGTGGGCCCATCTATCTGTAAACAACAGATACATCCGGTTATAATTTCCCTCAGACATAAGCCCCCTCTAGTTTGAGCAGAAATGAATTCGATTTTTTCTAAGCTTAAAAAAGCGAGAAAATTCAGAAAGTATTTTGATCGACACTGCTATGTAGCTTTTTTTTAGTACTGTTATAGCCAACTCCTCCCCACCCCCTCGTGAGCCCTCCAAAAACCCTTACGAAGTTGAATAAGGCAAAGGCTTATGAGCAGGAGTTGACGGTATCCGCGTTAGGGAGATTTTACTGAATGTCACTTTAAAGTACTTACTTGATTACAACAATATAATCGTCGTTAACTGGAGTTCCGTGTTTAGACTCTAATCCAACCTCTTCTTCCGGCCCACTCACAATCATTTCTTGGGATCCTCCTTCAACTTCTTGCCCTGACAGGGTTACAATATCCTCTTCTGAACCTACTGTGATCACTTCCTCAGATGATTCTGTCCCAGAAGCCTCCGCAGTTACCGCTTCAACGTCTCCTTCAGCTTCTACTTCTTCTTCTTCCTCTTCGCCAGAATCCGACGAGGATTTTTCGAGCAGAGAACTCATCTGTACTTGAAGGACTTGAAATTAAATAAATAAATAAATAAATAAACATAAAATACCGAGGTAACGACGAGTTTTAGGTTTCTTTACTTAGCGGTATTTATTATCAACAAATGTGTTGTTAGCTATCGTACCTACGCCAAAACTCGTAGTACAATGGAAAAAGCCTTGCCTTAAGAGTTGGTTGTTTAAACGAACTCTATGTTAGACCGCGGTTTAAGAAAACTTTGGACATCCAGATCTCAGGTCTTTCTTAGTACGTCGTTTTAAGAAGACAAATGCTTTTCCAGTCTACGCTAAATGCTTTCATAAAACTGTTTACGATAAATGGTCTTTGAATAAAAGCGTTCGGCAAACTGAAAATGGCTTAGGTCGCGGTTTTTTCAAACACGGGCTAATCTCCGTTTAAACAACTGGCCCTAAAAGTTTAAAACTGGATACGATCTGTATCACATTTATGAGGTAGGTATTTCTGCCGCTCTGATTCCTGTCCAGGGAGTAGCATCCAAGTAAACATTTATGCCTGTATGACAAGTCAAATCTTAGATCAGAGAACTAACTGCGGATCTATCAAGGTTTCTGGGTAACTGATCATCTACCCCTCCCCTAAGTCATCACTAACGATTACTTCTCACCTAGGACAAAGTTGTGACTTAGGGGAGGGGTAGGTCCACACCTGTGTCATCACCCCGGTATCGGCTTTACCAAATTAAAGGCTGCTTTAACGTTTCTTTTCATTTTCAAAAAGCTCTTTTCCACCCTGCTGGCAGAGCATTTCTTTCACTCTCGCGAATTTTGCGTACTCAGCAATAAATTTATAAATCGAGTAAGGTCTTTGTTGAGCATTCACTGGTTGTTGCCGTCATACAGTTTCGAAGCCAGGGGCCCGTTTCTCGAAAGCTCCGCTAACTTTTCGAGCCCAAAAACAAATATTCAAATCAAAATATAAAGAATAAGAGCGCGAGTCCTGGCTAGCAATCTACTCCATTCTGTTTCATTAACTGATAGTTTTATCATGTTAGATGCAAAACTATTGAAACCTCGATCTTTAATGTCAACGGCAACAGCTTACCGGGCCCGTTAATTATTTCGAGAAACGGGCCCCAGGCCAAATTGTGGTGCACTTGGCACAGCGGACTCAGTGATGACCATAGGTCTATCTGTAAACAGATGCTCGCACTCAGAAAGCAGTTTGACAAGATTGTTTGACATAGCTCACTTCGGAAAAGAGTGATAGCCTGGAATCCAAACTAGGCGCGCACGCATTTATGGGATTTTTTTTGGGGGGGGGGGGGGCACGAAAGTAAACAAACATGGCGGAAAGCGAAGTGGAATGTTTCAGTGGGGTTAAAACAGTTCAAAATAGAAAAACGGAAGGTGGAATTGAAAGAAAAATAAACATGAAAATGTGACGCTGAAGGAACACGATGTGCCTGGTGCAATTTCACCAAAAAAAAACAACAACAACAACTTGCGTGTCTCGTCAAGGTGGTTGCTCGACTTGTCTCCCCAAACAATCCCATAAATGAGCGCGCGCTTAGTTTGGGTCCCAGGCTATCACACTTTTCCAAAGGGAGCTGTAAAGAACAAGATTGATTAATTATTATTTAATAAGAAATCATCATAAAGTGTTACCTTTCGGTCTTAGAGAGGCGCTAGACTGTTTTTTCTCCCTCAGATCCTATAAGGGAAAATTTGTTAAGACAAAACGGATTAGAGCTAAAGTATCATACAAGACAAAAGACACAACGGATTTTTTGTAGGAAAAAAATGATTGAGTTTAATGCTATATTTAGGTTCGTCATTTTTGCGGGTTTATAACCCTTATTGTTTACTTACAAGATACACTTAAAATAACATTTACAATATAGCATGAGAAGTAAAAAAAAAAAAAACATATAAAATAATAAGCACGGCATAGTCATAAACACCCAGTAACTGACTTTCAAATTTTGCCAAAAATACCTGTTTGATTGATTATTGGATTTTCAAACACAAAAATTCATTTAAAAAAAGTGCTGTGCAATGTTCGTTCTCAAACCAACGTTACGTAGAATTCATGAAGGTGAGAATAAAAATATCTCTACACCACCGAAAATATGTTATACAGTGAAAAACCGTTCATCAGAAACTACAAAGTGATTTAAAAAAGACCCTACGGGCTAAACGTAGACCACCATTTAAAACAAACAAAACAATTGAAGCAAAAATCTTGCGCAGGTTTCCTCAGTCGTAACTGGTAAATCAAGGAAAATACAACGACATAAAAAAAGAATATCAGTAACAAGCAGTAAAAATTAGTGGAGAGTGGTCGTCTGCTCAGAATGAGATCTTATTAAACATAACAATAATTTTAAGTCTTATAAAGGACGAGACTATACACCAATTAATGACAACTCATTTCCCTCTTAAAATATAAGAATCTTTTTATAAAGAACCTAGTGAATATCCTACACTCTGTGTAGACTACAGTAAATGCCCAAAATAGGAGGACTCTTTACCGTCAAGTTGGAAAATGGTAGGTTATTACAGTAAAGGTTATTAACCCTAAAACTTTACCTTTAAGGCAGCAAGGTATATTTTCACTCTTTCTGTTTCTCCAATCGAAGAAGCCAGCTCTTTTATCTCATTAAGAAACTTCTTCATAACAGAAGGTCCCATTTCAGGGTATTGTATTTCCCATAATCTTTCACGAAAGTTCAAATCTTCTTTCTTATATCTCTTACGAAGATCTTTCCTTTTGAGTTCCTCGCACAACTGTAGTATTGCCTTGATCATTCTTTCTCTCGCCACCAAATTCACTTTTGACTCCTCTACACTTTTTCCTTCTTCCCACTGCCTTTGCCAGGTTGCCAAGAGGTTGTCTTGAAATTTCTTAATACTATTTTTCTCTCCTATGTCTTTATACAACTTTT
>OZ037781.1:1577500-1805000 GCA_964035525.1 Porites cylindrica | reverse complement strand
TCAACCTCAGTTGTTCGTCTGTCCTTCCTAGATTAGCATTTGCTACCTGGGGTTCAGTGCAATAACTTAAGTTCAATTCTTGCGATAAAGTTTTGTTGTTGTTGTTGTTGTTATGTACAACTTAGCTGTGGTATAATGTATACTGTAGAAGCAGAAGTGGTAAAAGCAGTATTAGTAGATAAAGCAGTAGTGTTTTTGGCAGAGACAGTGATAGGTAGCAGGTAGTGGTAGCTGCAATTTGCAGTAGAAGGCAAAAGGGTAATGGCATGGGCAGTGTTAAGAGACAGTAGCAGTAGTAAAAGTGGTAGTGGTAATGGTTGTGGAAGTGGTAGTGGCAGTGGTGGTGGTAGTGGAAGTGGCAGTGGTAGTGGTACTAGTACTGGTACTGGAACAGGTGGTAGTAGCGGCAGTGGTAGTGGTAATGGCGGTGGCAGTGGTAGTTGTGGTGGTAGTCAGTAGACTGGTAGTGGTGGTGGTCAATAGTGCAAGTGGTAGTGGCAGTGGTATTGGTAGTGGTGGTGGTAGCTAGTGGAAGTGGCAGTGACAGTGGTAGTTGTAGTGGTACTGGTACTGGTACAGGTGGTGGTAGTGCAGTGGTAGTTGCAATAGTAGTGAAAGTGGTAGTGGCAGTGGTGGTGGTAGTGGAAATGGCAGTGGAAGTGGTAGTGGAAGCGGCAGTAGTAGTGGCAATGGCAGTGGTAGTGGTAGTGTTAAACGTAGTGGTAATGGTGGTGGCATTGGTGGTAGTGGTGGCAGTGGTTGTGTTAGTGGTATTGATAGTGGTAGCAGAAGTAGTGGCAGTGGCAATAACAGTGGCTGCAGTAGTAGTAGTAGTAGGTGGTAGTGTTAATTATTAAAAATTAGTCGGTCAGTAGCAACACAGTCAACTCTCTTTTAAGCGACAATCCTTGGTGCAAACAAAGTGGTCACTTACAGGAGCTAGTCGTCTACTGGAAAACTGATTAACTGATTAAACGTAATTACAAGTTATTACCTTAGAAGCTAAAATTGGTCAAACAGACAGCTGGAAATAAAGTTTCACATTGAATAGCACTTGGAAATGTTGACACTTTGTACATAACAATTTGCAACAATGTAATAATCCACTTTGTTTTCCTTTAGATCGTATTTCAGCCATTTTTTTTTTTGGGTCAACTACTATAATCTGTCAGCACGCTTGGTCAGTGCTATGAAAAACTGAGCTTTTATGACATTCGAAAAGTTAATATGTCAAATTTCTGGCCTAAAAGTAAATAGTCACAGTCATGACTATTTAAATAATGGTTGCTTACCAGAGTTTTTAGATGGGTCACAATAATGGCCTTCAGTACAGTGTTTTGGAATTCAAAATTGATACAGAGTAGATCAATACCAGAACACATTTTGTCAAACCGCCTTAACTTCTTGTTGCTCTGAATGTGCTAAACAAAAATTTTGTTAAGTGTGATACATCTATGTCAATGTTACAGATCAAAATTAAATTCAGGTCAAAATTTTTTAACGTACTCCTACGCTGATTCTAAAATTCCTCTGTCTCCTAGACTTTATTATTCAATGAATTTGGGCTAGGAGACAAAGGAAATTGAGAATCAACCTAGGTTAAAAAAATGTCACCTTATTTTATTTAATTTTGACCCTGTAGAATCAGTATTCAGTTACATAAGCACTTACGAGGTAAAATTAAGTGTGTTAACATTGTCATTGCAGCCTGTAATGAAAAATACTATTAACTTATTTATTTATAGTATTGGGCAACTGTTTGATACCATCATTAGGGGGTCAAATGAAGAGCTCTACATGTAAAACAATATTTGTGCTGGCAAAATGATGAAAACCTTTTTGGGACACCTTCCAATAAAAATAAAACAAACAATGAAACAATAGGGCCATTTATGCGAGGAAAAATAAGATGCGTCTTACATAAGACGCGTCTTAAATAAGACGTGAACTGTACCATTTATGCGAGCATGTCTTATCTAAGACGAGAACAGCTCGTATAAATGGTTCGCGTCTTATTTCTGTTCTTGACTCGTTTTCATGTGAACGTTGCCCATAGCAATGGCAACCAACAAGGCGTGAAAATTTTCCCGCCAAAAAATAAATGCATGCGTACCATGCGTTTGCGTCTTATGTAAGACGCGAAGGTCATTTATACGAAGTTTTTCTCGTCTTAGCTTAGACGCGTCTTATCTAAGAACAGGTGTTAAGGGCTGTTCTAAAATAAGACGCGTCTTAGCTAAGTCGTGTCTTATTTTAGACGAAATGTGCCGTTTATATGGAAAGGTTGCGTCTTATTTAAGACATGTCTCATGTAAGACGCGTCTTATTTTTCCTCGTATAAATGGCCCTAATTTTTAAATTTCCTTAATATGAAAACAACAATTAGTATTAGTAATATGTAGTATTATTAGTAATATGTAAAAAAAAAGAAAAGAAAAGAACAAGAACCATACTGTACCTAAGTTTCCATCATCCTTGCATACCTCTGCCCAGGAATGGAACAGCTCAGCTTGTTTCTTTCCTGACAACATGGCATTGAAAAGAGATGCAATCACTGCATTTTCATGGTATCCACCTGGAACACTGAAGTACTCTGGCAGCAAGGAGATTTCGATTGCAAACTCAAAGTTTGGGCGATCTCTTGCAAATTCATTGAATGCTCTGACATAATTAGACTCTATAAATCCTGCCAGTCTCTTCATCTTTGACATGAAGTGCTCATGAAAACGTCTTTCTGCTTTTGTGTAAGATTCAAAGAACTTTACATCATTTTTAATACTCTCAGCATACTTTCTTAAGAGTGGATGAATATCATACATCAAATCCTTGGTGTCTTCAACAACTACATGTTGGGTTACTGCATTAGTTACAAGTCCCTCAAGCTGTGCTACAGCTTCTGATGCGCTAACACCAAGAATTTTTGCTGCTGTGGGAGCAGAGAAGGGTCCATGAAACAAAGACATGGATACAGCAGACACTCTCAAAGTATCAGATGGGAGGGTATCAAACATCTCTTTCATTATTGACAATTGACCTTCATCAATTCCATCTTCTTGAAAATCAAAAGGTTTTTCTTCGCTGTCCTCTTCGGATTTTGATTTCATAGGAATTCCAGTTTCCTCTTGAGAAGACAATTCTATCACTTTGATCAGATCACTGGGTGATTTTCTCTTCTGCTTCAAAATTGCAGCTGTTCCTTTTAAAAACAATGGGACTCCTTTGCAGACACCCAGAAGCATCTTTTTCTGCTGAGCTTCAACATCAGAGTTTTCCTCGGGAAGCAAAATTTTCTCTGAAAAGGAATCACTGAGCGGCTGTAACTCATGATCAATGACCTTCTCTGAATCTTTTAACTGAGTCCTTGAGGTTAGAAGCATGTTTAAAGTGCTTGCCTCATCTTCAAATTGTGAAAGCTCTTGTAAAAAAAGAATGAATTGTGTTCTTAAGTTCTTGCCCTCCTTTCCCTTTCCCTCTGTGAATTGCTCAACATTGTCAAGAAGAAAAAGAACTGGCTGACTTGCGCTTATTTTTTTTATATTCTGATGAATTCGCTTCACAACATAATCCAATTTCCACGAAACACCGACAGGAAATTTTAGTTTAAGGGTACCCATAATATTGACATAAACTGCTTTCATTTCTGTTGCTTTTCTTAAGTCAAAAACAAAGTATTTTCCATCTTCTTCTTCCCATCTTTTGCAAATTTCCTTGGCAAGTGTTGTCTTGCCCACTCCCGCTGATCCATACAAATTAACAACTGTCGCCTTACCCCTCACTGTTAACCTTTCTGTTATTTTCTTGATTTCATCTCTTCTACCTTGCAATTCCTTCTCCGAGTTAACTTTCGATGAGAGATATTCTTTGCACTTCTCGGTTGTTTCGTAAATTTCTTGTTTTCTTTTTGACTTATCAGCGATGAACTTCATCAGTCTCAGATTCGAACTGGAAACATAACTGAACTTATGCAAAAGATCCAAACATGGAAACAAATCTTGATTTCCCAGCGATTTGAATTCCTTTCCATATATTCTTTTAATAGACTGCACGACATCCTCTGATTCAGCCGGTGACAGCTTTAAGGATATGTCTCTAAAAAGTTGATTTAGTTCAGATGAACTTTCTGTTGCAGTGGACGCCATTTTACCTTTTGATCCCACCGCTGACCCAACAAACTTCATTACAAGCCGGAAGTATCTAGCCTCCAGGGGGTGAAATAGTCACGCGAATTAGTCCGTGGGCCAGCGAGTGAAACCCTTCCCCCGCTGGGGGAATTTTGCAGACACATACAGTTTGAAAGCTTAGGGCAAGGAGATTCCAAATCAGGTTGTTTGCAGTTGTTAAGTTGCTGGACGTGACTGTACGGTGGCATTTTCTGTCTGGAGCGAAACACCACAGGCTACCCACGCTATAGGTTTTAAAGAAAAATTATCAAAAAATAAAACAATGAATAAAGCAGCGTTAAATTGTCTTTTTACTTAACTTTGTCATCTCAGACAGAAATTTGCATCTGGGCACCGTATATAAGCACTAAACAAGGTACCGGCATGTCATAACTTTGAAGGCCCCCTCTATACAAGAACTAAAATTTGAATCAGGTTCTTATTTTCTAAAATCTATAAATACGATTTATATACCCTGTTTAGGAAAGACTCACACGAAGGGTATGTACCCTCTTTAGGACGGAGAGGTAAAAAAAAAAACATACCCTGTCCAGCGGCACATCCCCGTATAGGCCATATAAGGGAGTACCTCCTCTTCCCACCCCCTCCACCCTGGGCATTGTAGGTCCAAGGAGGTAGCTATGGTTATGTCTTTTATTCTTACCGATACTCAGGTGTCATGGATTTCAATCTCAGTTGCGTTGTTGCGCTGGACAGGTTTAATAACTGTTAGCCCAAAAAAGGTAAATATTTTTAATAAGGGCAAAGTATCCTATAGCCCGATCGAGCAGGATTCA
Source organism: Porites cylindrica (assembly GCA_964035525.1). Taxonomy (NCBI): domain Eukaryota; kingdom Metazoa; phylum Cnidaria; class Anthozoa; order Scleractinia; family Poritidae; genus Porites; species Porites cylindrica. The sequence continues at coordinate 1,800,043 of OZ037781.1, read as the reverse complement.
CAAGAAGTTTTTGTACGTTTTCGATGAAACCTACGGTTAACTACGCTGTGATGAGTTTTTTTTTTTTCTGATGACTCGTTTAATCAATGACTAATGAAGCACAAAGTGGCCTTTGATCATCGTGACTGGTGTCGTAACTTCCAAGTTCTCCTTGGTATTCCAATAGTTTTGCGGCGACATTTTCCAGAAACACCGTATAATTGGAAGGCTTCGGCCCAGCTTTTCCAAGTCTTAGCCCACCTCTCTTGTGTCCTTCCTTAGCCACTTAGCCAAAAGAACCTTTTTCAAGATCTTTCATCCACTAGTATAATACATTTTTGGCAATGAATTTCCACTGACACAAACGCCTCCTGGGGATTTCCAAGTAGTGCCGGCGCAATCTTTTTAATACTGGTAATGCTCGCTTATTCATTGGCTCCCGCAACACTACCCCAAAGATTATAGAACTGGAGCGTAGTCAACCCCGGAAAAGAAATGTCTTATAAACATGAGACCCGCCCACAGAAGATCCTTCAATGATTAAGGGACTCCCTAGTGGCCCGAGGGGAGAAAAGGGAGGAGGGGCGGTCTCCAAATTTTTTTTCTGCCCTTCGGGCCTCAGTTTGGTCTAAAACTAAGGAGGGCCCTTCCCCTGGATCCACCACTGATATTAAAAATTTTGTTTTTCGCAGAGCTGAAACTTCAGGTCTAGTTAAAAGAATCACAGCTGTTTCACTGTAGTATAATCATATTTTAAATTTGAGACATACACAATCGTCTGTTTGCGGTTAAAGTTGGGCGTTATTTCGACCGCCAAAACAGCACACAATCAAGGTGCAAACAATGAAAGCCCAAAACTATATTACAAAAGTTATTTTGCGAGACATTTCTTTTATGCAGTCTCCGAGCTTTGGGTAACTGGTAAATGCGTGTGCAATATCAAGTCCATAGGAACTTTTGTGCGCTTGTACTGCTTCCTTGAAAATTGTTGAAAATTGTAGCAATTTCGCGAATATAAAAGGCATTTTTATCGAGTTTCGAACTTTTCCAAATTTCTCAAAATGTAAAGCGCTTGAAGAATTCTTAATATAATTTCTTGAAATGGTTCACCTTAAGGGTTGTTTGGGTAGTAATTTAGCCAAAATTCGAATTTTTAGAACTGATTGGAGATTCTCGGTATTTTCCGACATTGGGTTTTCTCTAATAGAGAAGAGCGACAATTTGGGCAAAATCGCTGCCCACGAATGTTAACAGTCCACTTCCGGTTGACGTGCGTCGCTCAAATTCGTCCTTGCTTAGGGACGGGTCATTATTTTTTGACGGCGGAGGGGGCGGGGGAGGGAGGGGGGTTTGGAAAATTTTGAAATAAAATATTTGCAGAGGCTGTAAACACTGAAATGAATTGTATGCAAGTCAAAAAAAGGTGTTGCCTCATTACTTTGCCAAAGAAGAATATTGATTCGGATCACAAGAACTGAAAAATATTTAGAAATCCGACTCTTCTCGATCCTACAACATCCCCGCCATCCTCGGAGACCCAGGGGCAGTCAGTCGGGTCGGGAGAAAAGGCGGGACGAAAGTTTTCGAGGATGCATCATTCTCAGACTCATTCAATAATTGTTAAATAATAAGAACTAACCACAAAAATAGTGTTAACAAAAAAAATGAAAAATTCTCCGAATTAACATACGAAATAAAATAAGTTCAAATACGTTGTAGGAATAAAATAGTTATCGAGCAGAAAAATAAATAGTAAACTAAGTTCATTCAATAGTTCTATAAATAAATATTAACGAACAATAAACATACATTAAAATGCAAAATTTTCATGAATTGCAATATAAGTATAAATAGACCTATGAAAAAAATGAGAAATGGCATGGACTTCATACCAAGAGTCACATTATGGCTCTTGCTTCATACTGATAGCAAGTGCATTAAAAACTAAACTGATGCATCATAAAATAGATCTGGCAATGTCATAATGTACACCAGTGATTAATCCTTTCCCAATCCTTGATGTTTTATCAAAACATATCTACCAAAGAAATAAACTACGCCTATTATAAACGTATCCAGAAGCATATAACCCCTGGATATGCTTCTGACGTATCCCAAAACAGTTATTTACTGGAAAAGTGTTTATTCGCTATCTTTATGCACCATTAAATCTTTACAATTAAAACTCGGAGATTCCTATTTTTCTTCTTTAAATTGTTGAATCGCATTCTTTTTGCAAATCAGAGACGTTTTCGCTTTGGCACTGTTGAATCACCAATCTGTACTTTCTGCCAAACTGACGATGAATCCATCGAGCATTTACTTTTCTTCTGAGTTTTGGAATCACTTCCTGTCCTGGCTTATTATTATTTTTATAATAATAATAATAATAATAATAATAATAGTTAATAATAATAAGATAAGCTAACTATAACATCCTATTTACAATTAATTTCACTTAAAAAACTATTCAGTCAAAGCACTATTTACATTATTCCTTTCGATTAAAAAAAACCCCTTAATTTTGATTGAAAAAATTCATTCCATTAAAAAATATATCATATATTCGGGAAAAAAACGGAAAAAAACGGTTCATTTCAACTAAACTAAATTAACAAGCTCAGGCCATTATCACACACGTTTGGGTGGCGTTTAAGCTGCAGTCATCAATGAAATCCCCTTGTGGAATTTTGTGAAGGGTGTCCTAGAATCTCTTACGCATGTGTGTACGGACCGTAAAATCTCAAAAGAAAGCAATGTTCTAATCCAGGTAATAGTAATGTGATAAGGTTCCTCATTCTTTTCTGAGAGCTTCTCGGTTACGCGTTCGAGAAAGCAGTTGCAGTCGGCTCCCATCCCACCGTTGGTTCCAAAAACAAGGGGAGTGAAAGATCCCATTTCAACGTCCAGCCCTGGTCCAGGACCCTCTGTTTGTACTCCCGCTTTTTCTCCCCCTCTTGCTCCTTAAAGATTGTGGATGTTTCTTTTCCCTGGTTGCACTTGGAGTTAACATGCGTTACTCTGAAATCAAAAAATGCTGTAACTCCACGAGTTATACAGTCCCGTCTTGCCTCCGGGCTTGTTACCGCGGTTATGAGGTTGAATCGATCATTATTGAGAGATTGTAGTTGTGGCTCGACTTCAATGTTGGTGCAAACCTTACCAATAAGTGAGGTAAGTAGGTTGCGAACACCATCGTGTCTCTGCGCCACGAAACCTCCTCTTTTGCATGACAGGGCATGGCAGACGGTATACTTCTCACCACAAACACACTTGCTTGGTAAGTCGGACAAGGGCATATTATACCTTAAACGCAGAGAGTCTATGAATTCTTGTTTATTCAGCACTAAACCTTGATCGACAAGAGGCACTGCGGTAAGCCTTGAGCTCGCACCCTTGTCTCTCGATTGGTTAACTAACTGACCACAGCAGATCCGAAGGTAGAGTGGAATCAATACTTTCCATTCTCGATTTCACCGACGCAGTTTTCAAGGCTTGATGTTGTCTTTTTAACTCTTCCGTGGAATTCTCGCCTGCCACCATGAACATGCACTGTGTGGTAATAGAATCTACGTGCCAATTAATAATAATAATAATAGTAATAATAATAAATAATAATAACACATTTAACCAGGGTAAACCCGTCAGCTGAAGCTGTTATAAATGGGTGCCCTGGGCGACTTAAAAAATTAAAAATTAAAGGAAAAAATACCTATAACAGATCAACTATCAAAAAATGTAAAAACTATGTACAATGTTGATAGATAAAAACTAAGAATTATATAACTACTTAAATGAGGACTCTAAAAACCTCTTAAATATTTACCAGAACTCTAAAGAATAATATCATTAAGCTGTGCCGGGTTAAAAATTACTATAGAGTAAACTTCCTTTAGATGCGGTGGCAAGTTATTGAAAGCCTAGGCTCCAGTAACAGCTTCAGTTAAAACCAATGTCACGGCCTCTCTGATTGATGCATATTTTCTCTCGACACCAGGCCAAGTTCTCTCATTATATGCCAGTTTACATTAGCAAAACCCATATTTGTAAGGCACCTCATGATCTGCCTGTTTGTGGCTTCAGATCCGTTGTTTTCGTACCACCTTCTCAAAGCCTTCCGACAACACTGTTTTCGGTTACCATTTTCTTCCACCTCTATGGCTTCGATCACAGGTTGTGATAGTGGCGGTCTAAGATCACCTGCGAAGGTCTTCCATTCCATTTTGACTTTCTCAGCAACAACTGAACAGACATTATCACTTGGAAGTTGGTTAACCTTTTCATGAGCTGCAAGAACAAAATTAAACATTAAAATGTGAATGACGTCGCATAGCATGCACATTCACAAACATTCCACTAGCACTGCATTTACCGTCGCGCCACTGTTTTTGCGTGACCTTATTTTACCACTGACATTTTAATTGTTGTCAGTACTACTAGCTTTCCCAATCAGAAATGGAGATGAATGAATAACAACCATCACCCAGACGCGAACTGTCGACTGAGTCAAGAATTTTAGTATTAACCAAATCATTTGGATAGAAAGAAAAACTATTTTTCCATGACTTTCAAGGACCGGCAATTAAATTCCAGGCCTGGAAAATGAAATTCTCAAATTCCATGACTTTCCAGGTTTTCCAAGACCTACACAAACCCTGTAAATATTATTATTATTATTCATTCAAAATATTTCCCCGATTCTGATTGGCTAAAAGCACACGCATAATTCACCATAACCAGTTACTGATGACCAAATTTGGAAGAATTTTGTGTTTAACGAGGAAATGACGTCAAAAATGCAGCGTTCTTGCAGGTTAATGCACCGCTAACCGAGAAGACCTGGGGACGAGGTTGAGTTGTTTTGGTTGTGAAAACAAAAAATGGCGGACATTTCACTCGTTTCAAGAGTAAGAACTAGGCGAAATTATAGCTAAAAACATGGCAAGAACACAACTCGAAGGGCGACATCTGCTATTTGGAGAATATTTGCGGAGCTGAACAACTCTAAACGTGCAATATCGAAGGTGAACTTAACATCGATGGAGGTAAGCATGTTTTAGCTTTGCTTTTAAACTAGGAATTATTTTGAATGAATAATAAAACAATTACTGAATTCGGCTTGCGTATCATATGAAGAATTATGGAGATCTCGGAGGGTGTTATCAGCCTCGGCCTACAGCCTCGACGGATAACACCTCCATCTCCATAATTCTTCATAAGATACTCAGCCTCATTCATTAACTGTTAAATAATGGACAGTGCCGAGTTAAAGATTCACAAGCCTATTTTATTTCTTTCTATATTTTTAAAAAGCTTACCGGCAACAAGGTGATCCTTTACATGTCTTACTCCTTCTCCCATCCCTCTTAACGTAATAACAATTTGATCAAAACACATTTGTTGATGCTCGGGAGATAGTTTTGCCAACTCCCTGAAAAAGCTTTTCATAGCCTCTCTAGTCGGGGTAATAGACAAGTGGTCGTCATAAATACTCCTTTTTCCTATTTCTTCCAACACCCCACGGCATCCAGCTAGAATGCCATCAGTGAATCTCGCTTCATGTAGGGTCTGGTCATCAAAGGGTAAACCGAAGAATTCGACTGGTGTTTTCTGCGAAAGATAACGGAATGGTATAAACCTGAGAGCGATAATAACACCTTGTGTTCGGTACCATCGAACAAAGTCAGATGTAGCAAATATTTTTCAGTCTGACAGTGCAGGAATTGTTGAAGTGTTGCCATGTAAAAGAAAGCAAAATATCGTTTTAAATTTGTGGAGCTTTTCAGCATGAGTTTTGGTATTGTTTAAGCATATTACATTCACTTCTTTGCCAGCCCCTTGCGAATCTCTGGCGAGCATATTTTGATCACTGTGTCAACATATTATTATATTTGATACCCAAAATACTGCATACCTGATTAAAAAAGACCCCGGATACCAGAATAACCGGGCCTAAGGTCAGAGGTTTTGTAGACTACGAAGAGTACCCCTTTTTTCCTCAGGGAAAATGGAGGACTACTCGTAGTCTAGAGGTTTTGGACAGTTGAAGTGAGATATAGTAAACGACATGGCATCGATTGAATTATCACAGTACCAATTAAATTACGGCACTTACGTCAGGATCACTTGATTGAGGAGGAAGCGTTACGTCCATTTCACACAACAATTTATCTTCATCTCGCTCGCTGTTGCTGAAGAACTCAACGGTCAAGTCCCCGGGACATCTAACATCAACCTTGACATTTAAACAAAAAGGGTCATCACGAAAGCTGGAAAAAATAAAAATATAAAAAATAAATATATAAATAAACACCTAAACAAGAAATCGTCTGATGCAGTATACATGAGAAAAAAAAAAAAAAAAAAAAAAAGAACAACAACTACAACAAAAGACAGCTTTTCTGCTAGTTCTGTTCGGATGGAAATTTAATTATAATTCAGGTTCTACGTCTACTTTCGGAAAACGAACAGACTTTGCTTGCAGTTTACAATTCATGGTGTTATATTCTCCAACGTAAACGTGGAGTGAGATAGACAATAGAGCCGACACTGTACAAAGTTACTTACGACAGGGTCTCTTGACAAACGTAAAACCATTTTCATGCGTGATAAGAAACGTTTACCCTTTGCAAGGAATAACCGTGGGAATGAATCTCGTACTATTATTTTACCCTCGAATCGGAACGAATCGTACCACCCTGAGGTTTCAACCGAAATACGGTGAAACCTCTATTAAGCGGACACCTTCGGGACCTTCCCAAGTGTCCGCTTAGTAGAGGTTGTTAAAATTGCGCAATGTTTGTTAACGATTAACACTCAACGGTTACTCTGTTTAGTGATAAAGTTCCATGTTGTTAAGTAGGCTAAGGAAGCTGTGCTGTATTTTGTGCAAGACTTTTAGGTGAACTTTGATCGCGGATGACAATTATACGGCGGGATATCGGTCCAATCTAAAGTTTATTGACAGCTACTGCTAAATGTATTGATTTATCGCTATTAATAGACTACAGTAGGTATTTCCAAGTATTTCCAATACTACCGACTGCCAATCAGTCCGGCGTCCGCTTAATAGAGGTTTTTAAATTAGCCAAATACAATTTATTTTAGTGTCCGCGTCCGCTTAATAGAGGTGTCCGCTGAATAGGGGGTTCGTTGTAAAGGGAAATATAAGATGTTAATTTCGGGACCCGGCTTAGTGTCCCCTTAATTGGGGGTCCGCTTAATAAAGGTTTCACTGTACCATGACAGTTGTCCCTGAAAAGAGCGCCTAAATCTCAGGAGTCAAGTAAGAGCTATTTTCAGGTCATTTCGGCAAGAATGGAAAAAGAGGAATCTTTCAGTGGATTTCTATCAATTCCGAAAACTTTCGTACCATTTGTTCACTTCAACTGAAATTTCAGTGCTTCGCAAGGCGTCGTACGTCTTTACCACAGAAAAAAAAATTGCCAATGGGTACACGTACTGAGATTTATTGGAAAAGTGAGTAAGGGCTATTTTAAAGGGATCCTTCATGTTGGTCCTACTTCATCCGAAACTACTGGTTGCAATATGATGGGTCACTCATCTGCAACACGTCCCGCCAAGTTTAAGACCTCATCGGAGATGGGCCAAATTTAGTCGGAAATTACCCGATGACCGACATGATGACCTGAGGGGGTTTAAGCAGACACGTTTTTGAGCGACGCACGTCAACCGAAAATGGACATTTTGCAATATTCGGCAGTGGTTTGCCAACATTTTTGGCCAAGTGGTCTCTATAAGAGCCAGAAAAATAAGCATTACGAATTGGGCAGCGTCGAGATATATTAAAAAAGAAAACGCCTCACTTCAGCCTTTGCTGAAACTCTATTCCCAGCTCTGAACAACGTTAAATAAGTCAACGGGGCCTCATTCACTAATTAAATACGATATTATTACCAGACAAATTTTCCGGCTTGTTTTGCTGATCTCAAGACGTCTCCTGAAAGGAAAACATACGCTTTGTCTTCGGGATTCATCAACTTTAACGAACTTCCATCCCCCAACCAGACATTATTCCGCTCCACCTCATCCTCGTGGAGCTTTCCTCTCTTGTCCGCTGGACTGCAAAACAACCTGAGTTTCGAACTAAAATTAACACGGGTATCCCTTGGGACATAGGCTGCAAAAAATGCTGCTTTCCCCACTCTTCTTGTGTCGCAAGACATTGCTTCTCGTAGCCAGACAATAGGCTGGGCACACCATTCCAGCCAACACCAGAACCTGTATTGAAACAATCACATATTTTAGTGCGCGCATACCACGAAAGATCGATTAAACAGCTATGACAACGAAATTTGGGTGGGGCATAAGGATAGCAGGATAGACAGTGACCATCAAGCAGTAACGTTTCACAGCCATCTTACAAGCACTAATGAAGTTCAAACTCGGGTGAGATAAACTGTTGCTTCTTCTGCTCAGAATAAAGGTAATATGGTCCAAATTTTTAGGTCATACCACACTAGGCCACTTGAGTGACGCACATAAAAAAAATTCAACCTGGGAGAACTTTTAATTTCGTGAAGCCATTTGCGGAAGTTCTTTGTATTCTAAGACAATGCTCAGAAGAGCCTTTATAAGTCTTAAGACGGTTACTAAATCATACGTTTTCAACAGAACATGCATGAAGGATATTTATCTGTTAAAGAACTTATCCGCACCGTTGAGACGTGTCGACGGAGCAAAGGAGTATGTGAACCCCAGGAGGGTACTCCCTGTAATACCCCACTTGTACATCTCTCAAATGAAGGTATACGAAAGGGGCACCGTTTCTGTCAAAAATGGTATATAAAAGGGTAAGGGGTTGGACCTCGGGGCGGAGCCTTCCCGTGTAAAACTTTATTGAGTACCCCCCGAATATGAACCCGAGACCTCTGGACTGCAAGTGCAGCGCCCTAAACACCAGTCCACAAGGGATGTTAATAAGGGCCGGTAGCCCGCACAAACTATCGGCTAGTTAGCCATCCTTAGCAGGCTACTTACATCTCCTTCTACCATAACTGCTGACAAAAAACAGGCACCATCCAATAAAATTGTAAAGCATACGTTTCCCAGTTTTGAATGACATTGAACGCATATTTAAACAGGTTTAGATCTGTGAAACATTCGAACAGTGCGATGTCGTGGAACGCCTGGGACATTTCGACGGCATTGTTCCCAGCCTTCCGTGTATTCTGACGAAACAACATGGCGTCCGCGGTGAAATATACCTCTTGAAAACCCCCTGGAAACACCGTATCCGAGGATCTAAATTTCACAATATCCCTAGATGCCTCGGCTGTCAAGAACTTATGCCTTTGGTGCGAGTTCAAAAGCCGCTTACTATTCATTATCAGCCTGTTACTACAAGACTTTTTGACAGCCCTGGGTCACGCCTCCCTAATATAACAGTAATACAAGGTACATACACAGAAAAGTGCGTGATGCTGAATTCAAACACCATTCCATCACAACTTGCAGGCGTGACAAGGCGGTCGGTGATGTCAGTCCATTCCTGGTGTTCAGAAGCTGACTCTTGAAAAAAAATCCGAACGCGACACGTTGACATGTCAGGAGCTGGACAGCTTTCCTCCCTGAGAGATAATGGTAGCTGTATGGTTACAGGCTGCTGAAACTGCAGTGTGTCAGGGCTTGTGATTCTGAGTATAGGGCCAGCCCATACATCCTTCCCCTTAAATTCTTTTTGATGAATTTCCTGCAACTAATCACAAAGACAAAGAATATTAGAAAGTTGTAAAATTTGTCTTTATCACTATTTTAGTTAAAATGTAGAGGTGATCTGGGACAGTAATTCAAGAGCTTGTTTTCATTTATTTATTTATCAGTTTTTATACACTTGATCTACGCGTCAAGCTTAACTGCAAACCAGGGGTCAAGTAAGTTGAAAGGTTTTTGAATAGTAGCTTCAGATATGAAGAATTCCTCCTTTTGATCACTCTTACGGGAGCTAGATAGTATGGAAAATCAGCACGGTGTTGACAACAGTAATGCTTTTCTTTGTCTCCTTCGTAGTCGTTCTTTGGGTCGTCACGCAACGCACCTTCACATGGAGGGTGACGAGCGTTGCGTGACGACACTAAAATGGCTGCGTAAGAGACTATGCCTTACCCAGCGTTATGGAGGAATTATTAACTAACCTTGACGACGATATGATGCTCTTCGCCTTTCTGTACAGCATTTTCAGGAATAGAAACATTAAAGAGTGGATGCTCAGGGAAAGAAAGGACTTTTCCCTCTGAAGTAAGAGTGAACTCGTTCGATTTCAGACGGCAAACAACTGCAAACGTTGAGCACCGTGTTACTTTAAACTCAGCAACCGGTAGAAAATAATCAGGAATATCACTTGATGAGGCAGGGATGTCTGTAATGAAAAAAACGCAGTATTCCAGTTTAGTGATGCAGTCAAACCGGTTCTACTGAAAGAAAGCCTGTATAAAACGGCCATTTAGCAATTATTGAATGAGTATGAAAGGTGGATAACACACTCCAAGATCATTCAAAATAATTCCAAGTTTAAAAGCAAGCTAAAACATGCTTACCTCGGTCATATCGATAGTGCATCTTTATCGAGAAACTTAGGAGATAAAGGGCTGTTCAGGTCTGCAAATATGTTTCAAATAGCAGATGCCGTCCGTCGAATTGTCTTCTTGCTGTTCTTGCCATGTTTTTAGACCATAGTTCGCCGTGAAACAAGTAAAATGTTCTGCCATTACTAACTTCGAAAACAACCCAAACTTCTCCCCAGGTTTTCTCGGTTAACGGTTCAATAATCTGCAACTTTGCTGCGCTTTTGACCTCATCGGTTCAATATGGCAAGGTTCTTCCAAATTTGGTCAACAGTAGCTGGTTATGATAAATTATGCGTGTGATTTTAGCCAATCAGAAATGGAGAAGTATTTTGAATGAATAATAATCTCTATCACGCAATGACTCTCTATTTTCCAACGTTCTATAACCAAGATATGATTTTTTTCTTTGTTTGACTTTATTATACGGTTTGATCTAAGTTACCTAATTATTTCAACAAAAAAAATCAGGTGAAAACGCCCCACGAAAGACTGCTCTTTGTGCAGCTCGTCAAACTATTAATCTATAAATAGCTGTTCTACAATGCCAAATAAAACTGCTGTTGCTGTAAATTGTAAATATCATAACTATTTTCCACCCCCCAAAGGGCTTTTCAGGGATAATTTACAACACTGGTTAGGGGACTTTTGCCAGACTGCTTGTGTTGCAGTTTATAAGTTAAGGATATTGCCCTAGGTGAGAAGTAAGTGTTGACGTTGGCTTAGGAGAGGAGTAGGTGAGCAGTTTCAATGATCCCGGGATCATTATACGTTTCTGGGAAACTGCCCCCCTGCCCCTCCCCTAAGCCTACATTTTGCCCAAAGTGAGAACTAAGTGTTGATCTTGACTTAGGGGAGGGGTAGGTGGGCAGTTTCCCAGAAACGTAAAATGTTTTGGAATGAGTAATGATGATCCCTAGCTAGAGAGTGTGAATATGAGATAGACCACCACACCGAGGAATACGGTTCCTACGTCATGAACTAATGACGTGACTGTCTCGTCAGCGCCTTTTCCTTACCTGCTAACGACCGCATGTGAACAGTCTCAGAGATGTCACTCCACACGTTAGTATCCCTGTCAATCAACATCTTAGCCACAACCTCATATCCTTTTATATCTGCCGCACAATGGGAAATCACCAGTGTCACAGCTTTGTTAAACTCAAAACCTTGAGCGCTGTCGGTCGATAGTTCAATAATGCCACTGACCAGAGCTTCATTGTCGTTCAAAGGAGGGGAACAAACCGATGAATTCCATCTAAGGACAGTTACTGTTTGGTCTTCAGATATAGCATCAGGAGGGAATGTAACGTGTGCGGCCACTTGTTTAAGATTCCAGTGGGTACCTTGCTTGGACACCTTATCCCTTAGAAATAAAAATAAAATAAAATAAAGTTTTGTGAAGCAACTACAGGTGAAATAGGCCAACTTTCTTCAAGTTGAACTATTCCGCCGTGGAAAAAATAACAGGAAGATGCTTACTAAGCTAAAATATCAAAGTTGGAAACACGACATCACATAGCCCTTTTCAAGCCGACATATTGGCACTTGAATCTTTGCCTATAATGGCTTAAACTTCCGTTGCTAAGTTCGCCCACCTAATTGTGGGCATATCTATCTGTAAACAAAAGATACATCCGGTTATAATTTCCCTGGGATATAAGCCCCCTCTAGTTTGCACAGAGATGAATTCGATTTTTTTTTAAGCTTAAAAAAGCGAGAAAATTCAAAAAGTATTTTGATCGACACTGCTATGTAGCTTTTTTAGTACGGTTATAGCCAACTCCTCCCCACCCCCTCGTGAGCCCTCCAAAAACCCTTACGAAGTTGAATAAGCCAAGAGCTTATGAGCGGAAGTTGACGGTATCCGCGTTAGGGAGATTTTACTGAATGTCACATTAAAGTACTTACTTGAACACAACAATATAATCGTCTTTAACTGGAGTTCCGTCTTCAGACTCTAATTCAACCTCTTCTTCCGGCCCACTCGCAATCATTTCTTGGGATCCTCCCTCAACTTCTTGCTCTGACAGGGTTACAATATCCTCTTCTGAACCTACTGTGATCTCTTCCTCGGATGATTCTGTCCCAGAAGCCTCCGCAGTTACCGCTTCAACGTCTCCTTCAGCTTCTACTACTACTTCTTCTTCTTTTTCCTCTTCGCCAGCATCCGACGAGGATTTTTCGAGCAAAGAACTCATCTGTACTTGAAGGACTTGAAATTAAAAAAATAATAATAAAAATAAAAAACCGAGATAACGACGAGTTTTAGGTTTCTTTACTTAGCAGTATTTATTGTCAACAAATGTGTTGTTAGCTATCGTACCTAGGCCAAACCTCGTAGTACAATGGAAAAAGCCTTTACCCTAAGAGTCGGGTTATTTAAACGAAGTCTGTGTTAGATCGCGGTTTAAAAAAAATTCGGGACATCCAGATCTCAGGTCTTTCTTAGTGCGTTATTTTAAGAAGACAAATGCTTTTCCAGTCTACGCTATTTGCTTTCATGGAACTGTTCACGATAAATGGTCCTTGAATAAAAGCGTTCGGCAAACTGAAAATGGCTTAGAACGCGGTTATGTGAAACACTGGTTAATCTCCGTTTAAATAACTGGCCCCAAAAGTTAAAAACTGGATATGATATACATCATATTCACGAGGTAGACATTTCTGCCCCTCTGATTCCTGTCCGAGGAGTAGCATCCAAGTAAACAGTTATAAACGTATGGCAATCAAATCTTAGATCAGAGAACTAACTGTAGATCAATTGAGGTTTCTGTGTAACTGAGCACCTACCCCTCCCCTAAGTCAACATTAACGATTACTTCTCACCTAGGGCAAAATTGTGACTTAGGGGAGGGGTAGGTCCACACCTGCGTCATCACCCGGGTATCGGCATTACCAAAAGTCTTCTTAAATTTCTTTTTATTTTCTTATAGCTCTTTTCCCACCCTGCTGGCAGAGCATTCCTTTCACTTCCTCTAATTCTGCGTTCTCGAGATGTATGAATCGAGTAAGATCTTTGTTGAGCATGTACTGGTTCTTGCTATCATACAGTTTCAAAGCCCGGATCCCGTTTCTCGAGAGCCCCGCTAACTTTTCGCGCCCAAAAACAAATATTCAAATCGAAATAAAAAGAATAAGAGCGCGGGTCCTGGCAAGCAAACTACTCCATTTTGTTTCATTAACCGATAGTTTTATCATATTAGATGCAAAACTATTGAAACTTCGATCTTAAATGCAAGCGGAGACAGCTTATCGCGACTTTCGAGAAACGGGCCCCAGGAAAACAGATGCTCCCACTCAGAAACCAATTTGACAATACCTCACTTCGAAAAAGAGTGATAGCCTGGGATCCAAACTAGGCGCGCGAGAATTTATAAGATTATTAGTGGGTGTGGGGGGGGGGGGGGGGGGGGGGCGAATGTAAACAAACATGGCGGACAGAGTAGTGGAATGTTTCAGCGGGGTTAAAACCGCTCAAAATAGCAAAACGGAAGGTGGAATGGAAAGAAGAAAAAAACATGAAAACGTGAACCTAAAGGAAGCCGATGTGCCTTGAGCAAGTTTACCAAAAAACAACTTGCATGTCTCCTCAAGGTGGCTGCTCGACTTGTCCCCCCCCCCCCCCCCCCCCCAAAAAGAATCCCATAAATGAGCGCGCGCTTAGTTTGGGTCCCAGGCTATCACAGTTTTCCGTACTGAGCTATAGAGAACAAGATTGATTAATTATTATTTAATATTATAAGAAATCATCACGAAATGTTACCTTTCGGTGTTAGCGAGGTGCTTGGCTGTTTTTTCTCCCTCAGATCCTATAAGAGAAATTTGTTAAGACAAAACTGATTAGAGCTAAAGCATGGTACATGACAAAAGACACACCGGACTTTTTTGTAGGAAAAAAGGTTCGATTTAGGTTCGTCATTTTTGCGGATTTATAACCCTTTATTGTTTACTTACAATATAGCACGAAAAGTAAAAAATTAATATATAAAATAATAAGCAAGGCATAGTCATAAACACTCAGTAACTGACTTCCAAATTTTGCCTGTTTGATTATTGGCTTTTCAAACACAAAAATTCATCTAAAAAAAGTGATGTGCAATGTTCGATCTCAAACAAGCGTTACTAGAATTTCATGAAGGTGAAAATATCTCTACACTACCGAAAATCTGCTATACAGTAAAAAACCGTTCATCAGAACCTACAAAGTGATTTTAAAAAAGACCCTATAGGCTAAACTATTAAGATTTAGCCCACCATTTAAAACAACAACAACAAAACAATTGAAGCAAAAATCTTGCGCATCAAGGAAAAAAAAAGACATACAAAAGGAAAATCAGTAAAAAGCAGTAAAAATTCGTGGAGAATGGTCGTCTGCTCTGAGTGAGATCTTATTAAACATAACAATAATTTTAGTCTTATGACAGCTCATTTGCCTCTTAAAATATAAGAATCTTTTTGTAAAAGAACCTAGTGAATATCCTACACTTTGTGTAAAATGCAGGAAATGCTCAAAATAGGAGGACTCTTTACCGCCAAGTTGGAAAACGGTAGGTTATTACAGTAAAGGTTTTTAACGCCAAAATTTTACCTTTAAGGCAGCAAGGTAGACTTTCACTCTTTCTCTTTCTCTAATCGAAGAAGCCAGCTCTTTTATCTCATTCAGAAACTTCTTCATAACAGGAGGTTCCATTTCAGTGTATCGTATTTCCCATAATCTTTCGCGAAAATTCAATTCTTCTTTCTTATATCTCTTACGAAGATCTTTCATTTTGAGTTCCTCGCACAATTGTAGTATTCCCTTGATCATTTTTTCTCTAGCCACCAACTTCCCTTTTGATTCCTCTGCACGTTTCCCTTCTTCCCACTGCCTTTGCCAGGTTGCCAAGAGGTTTTCTTTAAATTTCTTGATACTGTTTTTCTCTCCAATGTCTTTATACATCTCTTCCACCGCTTCTTTTAGCGTTGATTTCTCCTGTTTCTTCTCACCGACAAAATCGGACCTGACAAGGACTTTCTTAAACAGCGCCATCTTCCCCTGTTTGTGCTTAAGAAGTTTTTCATGCTTATCGTGTCGACTACAGAATTCAATTAACTTGTCCAAGAAAGCAGTTCTCTCTCTCAGCAGTTCATTAAGCAGATTATTGTCTGTGGCCCCGTCAAATTCATTGTTAAAGCTTTCCTCGGTAATTCCTTGCATTTCATCATAGAACCAGAGAGCTTCTCTTTCATACTTGTCTATGAGAGCAGCTTTTTCTTTCTTATCTGTCAATCCAAACAAACTGGTTCTTTTCTCCAGTAGATATAGTATGGCATCAATAATCTCCTTATTGTAAGGAGTAAAGTTAAACTGTGGAGAAGCTTTCTCTTCTTTCCAGAAACGCTCACAAAATGCCAAAGCGTCTTGCCTAAACTCTTCTTTTTCTTTTTCGGCACCTTTCTTCTTTAGGAATTTATGCATATCAAAGACGCCTTTGATAATTTTTCTCCAAACCGCACTTTGGTTCCCAGCACCCAATAATTTCTCCATTTTCCAAGCTTTTAAGAAAAAATCCAAGGCTTTGTCATAAGTCGCTAAGTTTGCTTGAATAACTCCCAGTTGAAAAATGCTTCGCACAGTATCCGGGTGATCTCCAAGAATTTTATGTCTGATTTTAAACGCCTTCCCTGCCTCCTCTTCGGCTTCTTTGTACTTTTCTTGGCGAACGTAAACATTGGCGAGATTTCTACGAAACAGTGCTTCATCTTCATATCCCAAACATTTGAGCTCTTCTAAAAGTTCAAGAGCATCTTTGTAGCATTTCACTGCCTCTTCATACTCTCCTTTGTCCTCATGAACCGTGCCAATCTGATTCTTGTAAACGGGCATGTCGTAGTGATAATCAGAGCCGGATAATTCTTCTCGCATTTTAAGTGCCTTGTTGTAGAACTCAAGAGCTTTCTCCGGTCTGCCAAGTCCGTAATAACAATTGCCTAGAGCGTTATAACACCTGGCAAGATTGGTGTCAAGTTTTAACGGACCCTCCATAAGGTCTAAAGAGGACTCTAAACATTCAATCGCTTGGTGGTAGTCTCTATTTTGGTAGTAGATTTCTCCCTGAAAATACAAGTATAGCCCTCGGGTCAGCTTGAAAGATTCGGTAGATTTGTCATCAACTTGTTTTAATGACGTGGATGCATTTTCCAACACTTCAAAAGCTTTCTGAGCACCCTGAGATTCTGAGACCAGCCTGGCTTCCCAACATCGTAACTGAGCGTGAAATAATGAACCTGCAAAAAAGGGACACTTTACATTTGCAACAATTGTAAACCTTGACACGCTAAGTCTGTTTGATTCTCTTTGTAAATATACCTCATCTGTCAGAGTGCTAGAGAAACTGGTAGAGTTAGTAACATGATGCTGTCTTGTACTGTTGTGGTAGCAGCAGGAACAGTAGCAGTAGCAGTGCAAGTGGTGGTGGAAGTGTCAGATGTAGTGCTTGTGGCCATCATAGTGGTGGCAAAAGCAGTAGTGGTGATGACTGGGGTACTCTGGTGCAATATTGGAAGTGCCAGTAATAGCGGCTGTGGTTATGGTACTGGTAGTAGTATTGGTAATGGTACTGGTAATGGTGGTTGTGGTAGCAACAGTTGTAGTAATAGTAGTAGAGGAAGTAGTAGTGGTAGTGGTGGTGGTGGTGGTATTGGTGGTTGTGGTGGTAGTAGAGGTGGTTGTGGTATTAGTCGTAGTGGTGGTGGTTGTAGTGGTACTAGTAGTGGTGGTGGAAGTGGAACTGCTAGTAGTTGTAGTAGAATGCTTTATTTGTACCACCATAACATTTTATAGTATCACAAAAAATAATGCTCATTTCTAAAATTAATAACAAACCAAGTGGTATTGGTGGTGGTAGTGGTAGTGGCAGTGGTAGTGAAGGTGCAGGTAGTGATGGTACTGGTATTGGTAGTGGTAGTGGTACTGGTAGTGGTAATGAAGGTGGTAGTAGTGGTTGTGGTAGTGGTATTGGTAGTCAGTGTTCTCTTTATCAGGCAGTAACTGGTAAAATTTACCACCTGAAGCAACACTTCTTACTGCCTACAACAACTTGAAGGTTCACTAAAATTTAAAAAAGTAGATTATAAGAAGGGAAGTTGAGATCTGATCCAATTCTCACAAGGAGAATGAATAAATATACAGCTATTTTGAAAAAGGTTGTCAGAAAAAGTGCATGCAACAATCCTGAAACGTATTGTGGGTGGATTTAAGTTCACTATTCTTCAAAGAAATCTAGAAGAATGGCACAAAAGGCCATGGACGTATGTTTGCGAGTGCTATAGAAAACCAACAAGAGTACAGTAGGTTTGACAGCTATAGTGTCAGGAAAAGTCTATTGATGATACCCCATAATACCTTTTGGGATTGTCGCGTGCACATTTTGTCCAACAACCTTTCTCAAAATACTTGTATATGGAAAAATACTAAAGTATACACAGCTTTTCGTTTTATGGGCCACGCATTTTGCAAAGAGGACATTGAAGACACAGTAAAATTATTGTTCTCTTGTTTTTTGTTCTCTTAAGATAACAATGGCAGATTTGCATAAAATAGGTCTTAATATGAGGGAACCATGTTTGAGGAAACTTAGCTCCAAAATTTCCCAGTAAGGGTGAGGCCATGTCCCTCACTCTACTACCCCCCTCCCCCCCCCCCCTCCCCAAGAAAGTGTGCCTTACTGGCCAAAACTGGGCCCATACCTGCTGAGGTAAAATTTAGGGAGAACACTGGGTAGTGGAAGTGGTATTGGTAGAAGCAGTGGTAAGGCCATTGGTACTGGTGTTGGTTAGTCTTGGTAAGTTCCAAATGCCAGTTACATGGAATGGAAAGGGCCATTTTGTTTATATAAATGGGTCGTAATATTGTCAAGATAACCTGTGAAACTACTGTGAGTAATTCACTGACAAGAGAGCATTTGCTTTGATGACAGAATTCTGAAATTTTTTAGTGCAGTATTTTGAATGAAAATAAAATGCTTGAAAACAATTTGAGACACCTAGTTAAAAAGTTATGCAGGGATTTTTGTCATTTCCTTGCAATAAAATAATGAAAAGAAAAACATACCTAAGTTTCCATCATCTTTGCACATCTCTGCCCAGGAATGGAACAGCTTAGTCTGCTTCTTTCCAGACAACATGGCGTTAAATAGGGACACAATCAATGCACTTTCGTGGTATCCACCTGGAACACTAAAGTACTCTGGTAACAAGGCAATGTCAATTGCAAACTCAAAGTTTGGACGATCTCTTTTAAACTCGTTGAATGCTCTCATGTAGCTAGACTCTATTAATCCAGCAATTCGTTTCATCTTTGACATAAAGTGCTCATAAAATCGGCCCTTCGCTTCAGTGTAAGATTCATAGAACATGGCATCATTTTGAATGCTTTCTCCATACTTTCTTAAAAGTGGATGAATGTCATACATCAACTCCTTGGCATCTTCGTCAACTACATGAATAATTTCATTGGTTACTAGTCCTTCAAGCTGTGCTACAGCTTCTGATGTGCTAACACCAAGAATTTTGGCAGCAGTGGAAGCAGTGAAAGGCCCATGAAACAAGGATACCGATACAGCAGAAACCCTCAAAGTGTCAGATGGTAAAGTATAGAACATTTCTCTGATCACTGATATTTGCTCATCATCAATGCCTTCTTCTTCTGAATTAAAAGGTCTTTCTTCTGTATCCTCTTCATATTTTGATTTCACAGGATCTCCAGCTTCCTCTTTAGAGTTCATTTCTATCTCATCAATAAGATCACCAGGAGATTTTCTCCTTTGTTTCAAAATTGCAGCTGTTCCTTTCAATAGCAATGGAACTCCTTTGCAGATGTCAAGAAGCTTCTTCTTCTGCTGTGCCTCAACGTGAAATGTTTCTGTAGGTAGCAAGATTTTCTCTGAAAAATTATTTGTAAGTGGTTGCAACTTAAAATCAGACACCGTCTCTGAATTATTCAGCTGATTCCTTGAAGTCAGAAGCACATGTAATGAACCTTTCTCGCCATCAAACTCTGACAGCTTTCCCAGGAAGTACAAAAATTGTGTTCTTAAGTTCTTGCCCTCGTTTTCCTTTCCTTCAGTGAACTGATCCACATTGTCAAGAAGTAACAGAACAGGAGGACCTTTGCTTGTCACATTCAACAGGTCATGAATTCTTCCAACAACAGTACCCATATCAAAACGAACGTTTTGGATATTTAGGTCAAGTTTACCCATGATGTTCAGATAAACCGCCGTCATATCTTTAGCTTCTCTTAAATCAAAGACATATTTCTCACCAGCCCATTTATCACAAATGTTCCTAGCAAGAGTTGTCTTTCCCACTCCAGCGGATCCGTACAAATTAACAACAAAAGGCTTCATTTTAAGTTTTTCCGTGATCTCCTTGAACTCCTCAATTCTTCCGTGTAATTCCTTTTCCGGCTCAGGCTGCGATGGGTGGGAGGTCTCAAAGTCTTCAACTCTTTTGTTAATGTCATGCTTATTGTTTGATCTTATAGCAATGAACTCCTTGATTAGAGTCAGTTTTTTACTCGAGACATAACCGAACTTACACAAACGATCCAAACATGACAACAAATCTTGATTTCCCAGCGATTTAAATTGCTCTCCATAAATTCGTTTTAAAAAATTCACGACATCCTCTGATTCAACTGGAGAAAACTTTGAGGATATGTCCCTAAAAAGTTGATTTAGTTGACTTTCCACCAAAGCGGACGCCATCTTTGATTGCACCGCTGGCCAAAAGAAAGCCGGAAGTACTTAGTCTTCCGCGGCTGGAATAGTCACGCGAACTTAACCTCTAGTCACGCACATTTCATATAGACCTTGGACAGGGTAAGCTTAACCTAGTTGTTTTGGGGACGGATGTCTGGAACCGGAATAAACAAACCCCAAATTCCAGTCATCGTGTTAAACCATTCTCTGTTCCTTAACAAAGCAACAAAGAAAACAAAGGGAAAACGGTACACTGAACCCCAGGCAAACGACACGAAAGCTAGCAATCTCCTTCCCGTCTCCCCCGGCCCCCACTAAAAAAATCGATAACAGCAATTAAAAACAACAGCATCAGGGGTAAAATTATTTTCATGGAAGAATTTAGAATAGGCCTTGACAGAAGTGTAGGGCTTTTAATACCCTGTCCCACCCATAACCTGACAGTGGTGGGGGGGGGGGGGTCAAGGTCAGGTTCCCCTACACTCCCTTAGTAATATAAAGTCTGAAGATATAGAGATTCAACTCTCTCGATGGGTATTTATGGGACAGGTACTTATGTGTGCGTCTTAGAGTGATGCCCTTACTTCGTGAGAGTAAACTAAAAGGAGTAAAGAAAGGCAGGTACCATTTCGAGGGGTCCTTCTATTAGCCAGGGCCCAGTTGCCGAAAGGCGAATTATATTAGCGCTAATCCAGGATTAAAAATTCATTCCGTTTTTGTATTTTACCTTCCTGTGTACTGCTTAGAGTAACATTTTGTGTTATCATTACTGTATCTCAGAGTAAAGGCTCAACAGTATTTTGTAAGCTCGAGTTTCATGTTCTTAGACACGAAAACCTTGCTTAAAATTTGGCTTAATCCTGAGTTGATCTTAATCATCTTTCAAGGAAACGGGCCCTTCAGGTGTCTAGGAGAGATTTGATTGTAAACAGGTTCACAATCGCAACATTAAAAACCCAATTATCCCTAGGAATTGCCTTTTTGTCTCCGAATAACAACCAGTGGAAAAACAACATGAAACGACAACATGAATCAAAGAAAAAAGTAAAAAAAAAAAAAAATTGAGACATTTAGCCAAACCTGTTTCCCTGCCCATTACTTTATAGACAATGACGACTTTATGGCAGATAAATGCAATCATAAAAATCCAAGAAGAGCCTCCTGAAAGATGTCAGAGGCAAAAACAAATCTTACTTTCCAAGTCCAAATTCTTCACCCACTGTCCCATTCAAAGTTTGTCTCAATTGCGAAAATATATTGTGCCTAGAACTTTTCCAGTCCAAAAAATAGGCAAATATCACCCTTTCAATCAAGGTATTTATTTTGAACGTGTATGGACTGTTGGAACAGTTTCCTATCATGCATTTTAGATTAAATCAGAAGCATATGCTTCTGATTAAATATAATAAATACGGTACTTTATTAAGAAAAAACTTTGGAGTAAATAAGATGCCCTGTACATGTAGCTAAAAAGGAATCTGTATGAAAATTAAAGTACATACATCAAATATCAAAACACCTGTACATATGTTGAAAATAGATATTAATATAATAAATAAAATTTATAAAACTAATACTGTACACCTATCAGTTTGCCTGAGGTACTTAACAACTACACTATACATGATGATAGAATACTACAAATTTTTCAGTTTCTAGAGTGAAGAGTCTGTGTGTAGAACAGTAATACTAAGAATTTTTTTCTTTTTTCAGTTGTGAAGAGACATATTTACATTAAGCATTAGAATAAACGTGTGAGACATATTAACTGAATTTAAGTGCTTGTCTCACTGTAACTAATACCAGGCACAACCCACAGACCTGACTCAAAGAAAATAGAACTTTAATGACCCAAACCCAAAAGGTGGGTGGGGGGGGGAGGGTCTTATTCGAGCTCTGTGTATATTCTGCCTTATATTCACGTATATGTTATGGTTCAATTTTATCCTTGGTTTAACTGATTTTCTTTTCTTTTGTTTCAAACTCATCATCACACATTACCATACCCTATAACGAAGAAAGGGATAGAAAATTTAAATAAAGGATAAAATTAATGCACAACATATATCAGATAGCCAGCTACAACATAAATACCATGTACTTTGTACACTAATATATATATATCTAAAAGATATTAAAACGATTACAAGTGAGAGGTAGATTACTGTCAATTCAGTGCAAAGAAGACAGTAAAAATCTAATCAGTCAGTCAGTAGCAACAAAATTGTTGTGCTAAATCTCTACGTTTCACGCGTATGTCACACAGCGCTTTGTTCAGGACACGGTAAGTGGCAGCTGAGCCCTCTTTTTCTTTCCAGGCCATCAACATGGCGTAAGCTTTATCGGCAATTTTGTCATTGTCTTTGTCAAATGCTTCCAACTCTGCTTTATCGAAGGTTAGCCGACGTCCAAGCTTTTTCCAATGGTCAGGGATTTTTTGCGACAGATCTTCTAGTTCATCTTCTGTTGGAATTCCTTTCTTCACTTCTCCTGCAAAGACTGAAAAGAAAAACTTAAAGGTACTAAGTGACCGCATTACCTCAACTTACTTCGGACAAAAAAGGAATGAGAGAATCAATGCATGTACGTAAAAGGATGATCAATGAGTTAATAAGGATGTGGGAGTATGGTTGGGTAGGTGGGTGGTCCAGTGGGAGTTTGGGTTTGTGGCTGGGCAGGTTGCACAGTGAATGGACGAATGGATGGACGGATGAACTTGGCATAACTGGCCAAGTGCATAAGCGAAGGAACAACGAAATTAAAAAGCGATTCCGGTAGTCCAGGCTTCTGTTGCTGAAATTGACAAATACAATAGCCTGTTGCTTTATTAAATGTTTTCAGTTGTAGAGGAATAGTCAAGGAAAAGTTCCTTAAAAATTTAAGAAGTATGAACAACAGTGTCGTGTTTAAAATTGGACTACGAGTAGTCCCCATTTTTCCTCAGGGATAGTTGAGCGAGCGAAACGCGAGCGCGCGTGAAAATCATTATACCTCACGCGAGAAAGGCGAGACGCGTGGGGTGATTTTCACGCGCGCTCGCGTTTCGCTCGCTCTACTATCCCTGAGGAAAAATGGGGACCACTCGTAATCTAGTTTAAAAATGGGACTTTTCATCAAAGTGCCACGTAGCTCAATGGATTTTTTTTCCGTCATTTGTATAACATTCAATAGGCTATTAGGATTTCCAAGTTGCTTCTACTACAACGCCTTGGTTCACTTTTCAAAATCAAACGTAGACCATATTAAACTCTTGAAACTGTACACTAAAATCCATTATTGAATTAAATGACAAACTTACCGGTGGACGGTAGCCCAAGTGTCCCCAGATCCTGAAAAGACATAATATTAGGTATTTATTAATTTAGATTGCAATCTGAAAAGTGGGCCTATAGGCTAACTATTCTCTATTTGTGAAAGGTTTGAACCCTGGAGTCATTTCAGAAATAGGTTGAATTTGATCGTCCGGGTGAACGCAGTCCTGAATAGGACAGTTGTTGACAGTGACTGACGTTTCGACAACCTGTGCGGTAGTCATCTTCAGAGTCAAAGTGAGTTGTATCACGTCAGTTGATGGTATCCCAGGTATCTGTGATGAATGTATTTGTTTTAGATCATAAATATTGAACAAAAGAGATTACAGTCAATCCAAGTAAAACGTACTTCTTGTTTTCTTCTTGTCTTAAGCCTGGTTCTCATATGCCGCCGATGCACCTGCGACATGGCCGCCGGTACTGTCTCGGATACTGTTCCGATATGAGAACAAAAGAGTCCGGCAATATTGGTAATCCCAGTCTTTACCGCCGGCATGCCTGCGCGAAGTTGACCCGAGTTCAACTTCGCAGGTATGCCGCCGGTAAAGCTCTGATGGTTCTACTTGCCGAGTGTAGCTAAACGTCGTGGGTCGTGGGTAGAGGTCGTCGGGAAAAAAGTACGGAAAAAATGATAAAGTAAAGTAATTGAAAAAAATTGTAAAAAAAAGTTGTGAAATATTTATGAAACGAATATCTCTGAGTCCTTGATTGCCCTTTTCACGGCTTCTTCTTCGTCCTCTTCCTGATATTTCCTTAGCCACGTGGGACTTGGGTCCACTTTCACAACATCACTGTATAAAAGACATGTTGCCGATGAAGATTTATCCATACCTGAGCGATCGCCGCGAAATAAACGAAACAGACGTAAAATATGTCGAAACGAGCAATTTGCAGAAAGTATGGGACAGCTCTGCCTGACTCGCTGAGTTGGATAGAAGTCTTTCTTAAAGAAGTTTTGGGTCTGTTGGCTTACGAATGAACCACCTTCAAGCTCAACCTTTCGAGTTAAGGCTAGACTGTGCATAAATTTTATTGCCGTACGGAAATAAAATTTTCTCGAAACTTTTCTGGTCTTTTTTGTTTTGTTTTGTGTACAAAATCTTTGCTGTAACGATTCTGAATATCATTCATTCCTAATTAAACTGAAAGGACGTTTCAGTCATGAATATTGAAATTTTTGAGGAAAAGCAGTTCAGTCTCCAGATTTTCTTTAGCCTACTCCAGGTCCACATAGTGTAGAGAGTTTCTTTTATTTTTCGCCTAAATGCCTCATTGCTGTTAGCCTCCCACGCAGGCGTTTTTAGGGGAGCTCGTATTTCTTCCCTCCCTCTACATTGCTGTCTGTTTGTACTTATAAAGGATTCGCTTATTTGCTTTGCTGACCGCGGGGAAGGGGAATAGGACTGGTATGTACGCGGAGATTTTCGTTTCATGAATCTTATTTAATTCTTATAATTTTTATTTAAATTTTTTTGGAAAACTTTTTTTTTACCCGCGACATTTACCCACACCCACACCCATGACCCACGACCTTTAGCTACACTCCTTGTTGCCGGCGGCGCACGTTCTCATTCGTCCGAGCGGTAGCCCAAGCGGTACCGGCGGCTACGTCACAGATACATCGGCGACATATGAGAACCAGGCTTTCGGGCGATTGTAAGAGCCAAGAGAAATTGAAAACAATGCTGATGCAAAATTTTGAAGGGACAACAAAGAGTATTATGGTATTTTGAAAAAGGCCTATTGAAAGGAAAGTTACACTAATAACAGCTGATTTCTGTTTATTTTAAAAGATGTGCTTTTGACACGGTGGAACAATTTTGTACAAATTGTTTCAACTGATGGGAACAAGCAAAAAATGCTTCACCAAACTTACTGTGTGATCGATGCCTTGAGTGGACAGATTTAAGTGTACTTGACACAACGAAAATTTTCTCCCTGTGGGTTTCAAGGTGGTCCAGAATTCTACCACTGCTATGTCTTTGTCCCTATTCAGAAGAACTCTCAGTTCAGTTTTGAACGCAAAATCTTCTAACCTATTAAAACAGAAATTACAAACATTCATTATGTATAACAACGGAAACAGTATTCCTTGTAAGCTGAAATAATAAAATAGGGACTTTTTCCTTTGCTACAAAGTCATGGATGAACTTAATACTCATCCCGGAGGGAAAAACTGCAAACATTACCGCACTAACATGAAGTGTTTCAGTACCCTGCTCCAAGTACGAAAGTTTATGCCAAGAAGCCATGTGACTCCTTGGATTTCTTTACGACATTGTAGCATACATCACAATGTACCTAAAACTTCGCTTTTTTTGTTTTGTTTTGGTTTGTTTTCAAAAATGTACTGTTGACCTAGGTAGTCTTAGATTCGTCGTGTTCTTTGCCAACGAGCGCGTAGAGACGAGAATATTTTTCCTTCTCGGGCTTACGCCCTCGTTTCACGCGGCTCGCCGCTCGCGCGTGCTATCTCAGTGCCTTTGAACATAGCCTGAGTATCAGGCCTTCCTAAGGGGATAGGGGAGAGGAGATTTTTGATGGGGGAGGGGGGAGGGGGGAGAAGAGAAAGGAAGGCCTGACACAAAACCATTCAGCAAATCGTGTGACACATCCAGAATCTGGATGTGGCAGTGATTGGATAATACACAATACGCCCTGACGTCACCGACGGCAAGTAAACACGAGCAGAGTGTTTTGATTTGTAGTGTTAATTTTATGGATAGACACACAGAGAGGAATTCAAAGAGACTCTAGAGGGCGCTCTCAAGTTCTTTCCGGAAATAAAAATAACACCCGAGCAAGAAATGTGTTTTCAAAGCCTCGTAGTTAAAAGGAAAGAAGTTCTCGGAGTATGGAAAAGCCTCATATACCAGCTTCTGCCGAAACTATGTCCGAGTATTGGTTTCTCAAGACCAGGACAAAGAAGACGATATCAGTGCTTCAGATATCTAAGTTTTGATTTACAACATCCTGCCGCTAAAAGGGTATTGTTACTGTAAATAAAATTAGAGCGAGGTAGCCATGTATTGAGAATAGCCGACAGCACCAAGGCTTTAGCTTCACTTTAGATTTTCCCTCGGACGATTTTCGGCCTGATCTACAGCAGCTTTTTAGCTGCCAGATTCTCAGGAACCTGCTTATTAATGAGCGCCGCTGTTGTAACTCTGTAAACAAAAGCAGTTTACAGTTTTCCTGGCACACGTTTATTTACAAACAGAGCGTTGGCGATCTTACATTAGCACAATTCCTAAAACATGTTATAATTCCTCAAAAACGGCAGGTTTTCCATTACAAGTATTCGAAAACTCCTCATTGGAGGTTTCAGAAAAAGCGAAATCGTAGCAACACAAGCACCGGAGCTCGGCAAGACCGTATGGTGAGATTTATTTTAGGCGAACTTTTTGACACGTGAAGCTGACAACCCAATGACCGGATGTGATTTTGATTGGATGGTTTCGAATCATGCTGTGTGGGGGTGGAAGGCTCCAGTAAAAGCATCTGTGTCAGGCGTTTCTCTCCTTCAGCTCTCTCCCTTGTTCGCTTCCATCTTTCCCCTTTTCCTCCAGAAACGCCTGATACTCAGGCTACTTTGAACAAAATTAGAGATAGACTACGAGTAGTCTCCATTTTTCCTAAGGGACAGTAGAGCGAGCGAAACGCGAACCTGCGTGAAAATCACCCCACGCGAGAAAGGCGACACGCAGCAGAGAGAGAAAGAAAAATCTCTCTCCCTGCCGCGTCTCGCCTTTCTCGCGTAGGGTGATTTTCACGTACACTCGAGTTTCGCTCGCTCTACTATCCCTGGGGGAAAATGGGGACTACTCGTAGTCTAATTTAGAGACTGCTCGCAGTCTCAGTCACATTGGGTGGAGCACATTTTGACTTACCTGAGAAAGACTTTTTCCATGTCCTTCTTTTTAAATGGGCGCATTCCTTCTGATACAGATACGAATGCCATATCTTCTCCTGGTCTCATATATTTCTTCGAAGCTCCGTCATAAGGCGTTATGCCCCTGTCTTCAAGATCACCTAACACCTTTCCTTTCAAGTGAGGGGGGCAGCATATAAGGTATAAAATGTTTGGAAAATCTCCACGAAAGTAAGCGACGAAGATGGCCGGTTTCGCCTGATTCCAAATGAAGCGGGAAAGGAAACTTGTAATCCCCAGTCCCTCAGCACTGGAGTTTTCTTGACGCCCATCAAGGAAAGGCGAATAGCTAGATGAAGGAAATTTGACAAAAGAATTTTAAAGGGTTTGATTAACTTCTGACCATAACTGAACAGTCTTAATGCAATTCAGTTCGTGTTTCTATCGGGGGAAATTACTCTTACACTGTCGCCCTCCTGTTATCATCAAGAAAGAAGCCCACGGCTACAGAAGTCATTCTTCCAGGCTACACTTGGTCATATTAACTCAGCACTTCATGAATTTCTTCTAATTAAACTGAGGTGCAATGGTATCACTTTTCGCCTAGTAAACTGACTTAGAAGCCAGTTCCTATCTAGTAATCAAACAACTTATAGGCATCGCTCGCTGAATACCCACTCTTCTTAGTCTTCCGTGCGGTTCAAAGCACCACAAGACACATTCTTTGAGCCTTGTAGGATCTGTTTCTGATTACGGTGTTCTAATATGGTTTCTCTAAGGCAGGTCATTTAACAAAATGACGGAGACGGCAAAGACAACAACAACTGAACAAGTGCATAATACATTTTGGTAAATTCCTTTGCCATTACTGAATGGTTAAAATATAACATAAATAATTCATAATTTTACCTCACCGTCAATCTTCTTAGGGAATGGGAGCAAAAAAAAAAAACATACGCACACACAAAAGAAACAAAAAAATGCTTCAGTTCTTACCGACAAAATCGATCAACCTGAAACCTTACGACCTTTCCATCAAAACTTGGGGGTTCTGGAAGATCACCAGTGATTTCAATCCATTTCTTCATTTTATTCTCAGTCTTCAGGAACAATACTCTGACCCTATAGACTGTGGGATCTGGATTCAAGACTTCGTGCCCTCGAAGAGAAATTGGCAGTTGAATGGTGACTGGCCTCAAGAACTGGACAGCCCGAGTGATTCGCAGCACAGGCCCAATAATAATACTTTCCCCTTCAAATTCTTCATTTGAAACTTCTTACACCTGTTCCATTAGAAATGATAATCACAAGTTGTTTATTTCGATTCCCAGAATTAACGTCCAGTTTTTTTCAATAACGTGAGAACACTATTCAGATGCAAAGTCTCACTAAATACGCATGTTTTGACCTGCTCTGCTAATGAGCGAGAGGCGCATAGAGGCGTATAGTGTACGTGAGTTTAAAAACTCCGTTCTCTGTCACTGTTTCTTCAACACTATCCAAAAATCAGCCCGTCATGAATTTGTGGGCACAATTGTTAACACAAAGTGTATTTTCTCGGTTAACCAAGGTGGACTACGCCCTCTCATATTTTTACCAAGGATTTTACGCTGGGGCAAGATCTCGGAAATTGTGCAAAAGCCTGGTCAACCGGGCTCATCTTGAGAACTACTTAGATGGACATGTGCAATCACACCTACCTTTAACTCCACAGGAAACTTTTCTGTACGTGCAACAGCATTCTCAGGGATGACAACTGTCACGCCTGGATAGTCAGGATGGCTAAAGGAGCCACCGTTGGATGTGATGATGTAAGTCGGAGAAGACTTGAGACGACAAACTACTGCATATGTTGAGCACTCAGTAATGTCAGCTTGAGCAACGGGAAAGTTAAGGTCTGGTATTTTCATGTTTAAAGGGTAATTACCTTCGATATCTGTTTAAAAAATAATAATACTAATAATTCATTTGTATTTACCTTGCTTTATTGTCTATGGAAAGGTGGCAAAGATTATAGAAAACTAGGTTCAACAACCTAGCCTAGGATCAAAAACAGTACTTCATGTAATTCATTATGCTATGATACATGTAGTTCAATGTTAAGTTCAGGTACAAAAACGCTGTATTTTTTATGAGTTTTCTAAAACAACTCCTCAGGCGCACTCAAATTAACCCTTTACGGAGGAGTTAATTTTGTGGAGCTGCAAGGGATTTTTTTCCGATTTGGCATAGTTAAAATGACTTCAACGCAAGGCTAAGAATAACTCTATTAGCAATCATACATAATTTAACCCCAGAACTGGTTTAACTATGGGGTAAAAACACCCCCCTTTCCCAAGCCCCTCCCCCCCAAAAAAAATCAATAAGTAGATAACAATAATAATAATGACAATAAAAATAACAATAACACTATACCAAATATTTTTGCTTTAGTTTTAGGGTTAACATAACAATTTGAAAACTACTGGGAATGGGTCTAGAAAACAAGGGAACTAATTTCGACCCAAGGATGAAATCGAATCCCAATATACACAAATCCAAGAGCAAACGGAATGCGAAAACAACATCTAGCTATAGGGTCTCCAGAAGGATAATCGATAATCGGCACATTATTCTACTCTATGAAGGGACTTCCTATACCTTCCCGACAACGTATGTCAATGGTTCCATCCACTTCCTCCCAAATGTTTGTCTCCTTATCAATGAGCTTTTTTATCACCAGTTCGTAGCCCCGTAGGTCTGTTGCGCTGTGAGATAGTGACAGCTTCACTTTGGTGTTAAATTTTAGACCTTGGCGTGCCATGGCGGATAGTTCAATAATATTGCTAGTAATGGCCTCATCCTCTTGCAGCGGTGGTGACCGGACACTGTTTTTCCATCTGTGGACCACTATTGTCGTAGGTTCAGACACAGCATCAGGAGGGAACATCACGTGAACACCAAGTCGCTTGATGGACCAAGGAATGCCTTTAATTGTTACTATCCCTCTACATCAGCAATTACAGAATATTTCAACATTTGGTTCACGTCAAAAAAGTTGTTGTCTATTAGTGAAGGAGGACACTGGATGAACAGGAAAATATGTTGCAACGATCAGTTTGTAGATAAGGGAACGGAGCCAGTATCCTAGGGCCAGTGTCCCACTGTCTCCTAAGGCAAAGCTTTTCGACCTCTTCCCTTGGTTTTTGAGTCTGCCCACCCCGCCCCCCCCTCCCCCCTTTAGATAACACAAATGTAGCTGCTTATGAAGTCAATGGAATCTAGGATATGCGGCAACACTTTGTGGACCGGCACTCTTTAACACCGACACTGGCAGTGGTAATTAACATTGTTTAAGTCTGATTAAACTGTGAATAGTCTCATCTTTTAAAGCGGTACCATCACGGGAGTTCTTATCTTCCGCTTTTTTAAAAAATTAAGAACTTTACAGCGTGCAAAGAAAGTACTGTCCGATATATAGCCTGGGGCTAGAGGATTTTGCTATCGGGCTAGAGACTTTTGCACTTAGCTTGCCTAATGGGCAAGTGAAGTTTTAGGAGAATTCAAATTACAGAAGGACTGTGTATTCAAACATGCTCATCAAAAAGCTTTTAGGGCTAGTTTAAGTGATGGACTAGTACATGCTAGCTACAGTTTGCCCGAATGGCGAGCTGTAAAACTGACTTTCTTTGCATGCACCCTGCTTTATATACCTCTTCTAGGAGCGGTGCATGTACGACGGTAATAAATGTCAAGTGTCTTGATCTCAAAGAAACATAGTTATCTACACCTTTCCTTCTCTACCTTCCTCCTTCACTTACCTGAATTCTTCTTCAGTGTCATTCTGTCCTTCTGCATCACCTCCATTACTTTCAGTTTCATCAAGAGACTCTTCATCAACCTCCAACTCCGCATCATCTAGATCGTGTTCTAGAAACCTGTTGAAAAATAAAACAAATATATTGCTAGGGCAGAAATACACTCGAAAGAATATATATGTAAATGTGTCAGTATACAGTGCTGAGTGAACCACATTTAAATAGGTAGAAGAAAGAAAGCGGCTAAACTGTGCTTGCTTTTGTTGTTGTTATTATTATTTAAGTATACATTTGCTGTTGTAGGTAACCTCTGTTCTTAGGTTAAACTAGCATTCAACCTAGTTTGTTACCCTTGTTTTCTATATTATTCATAGAAGAGCAAGACGAATGAAATTCTAGTTTAACCTAAAAGCTAGCTTTGCCTGCAACATAGCTACATTAGCATGAGGTGCTTTATCACAAAATTGTATCGATAAGGTTACGGATACCTTGAGATCTACAATTTTGTTCAAATTTGGATTGTTTTTTTTCTTTTGTTTTTTTTTTTCAACACCAAAGTCTGAGTAAGGTCAGTTCTACTTGTGACAGATGCACCAAATACACAGATTACTGAATGAATATTGACAAAGAAAAAACACATTACTTAAAACTTAATTCGTTCACCTTTTTTTATTTGCTTTTGTTTTAGATACATGAATGTATTATAGCTTATTCTAACAACACATTTTAAAAAGAGCAAATAACATTCTGAACTGGTTCAAATCCGTTGTTTACAATGATAATCATACTCAACCTACTTACCCTAAATCCTCTATTAAGCCCCCCCTCTCAAATAAGCCCCTCTCCCCTTTTTAGGGAAAGAAAGTTAATAAGCCCCCCCTCCCCTCCCCTATTTATTCTTCACTAATACATGATAGACTGTATTAATCGGCCATGACTGTAAAAATTTGTGTAGACTCATCCGGGATGGTTTACTTACCAACTCGAAGATCGGATTTGATTCTGATCTTCGGCTGTATGACTTAAAACTTCTTGAACTTTAGCTTTTCCACTTTGTATTCTAGTTCTTTGTAAAGAACTGATACCATCGTTGTTTTTAAATTAAATAAACCCCCCCTCTCAAATAAGCCCCCCCATCTCTATTAAGTCCCTCCTCAAATGGGCTTGAAATAAATAAGCCCTGGGGGGAGGATAGAGGATTTACGCTATGAAATGACTCCTGGGTTCAAATTAACCTTTCACAATAAAGAACAAGTTATTGAACGAGCCCTAGGAAGTGTTTTTCACGATAAGAACTATCAAACCCTATTAACGATGGCCAACAAGACCTCACTGTGTAATAGACAGCTTCAAAATATTACCTTACTAATAAGTGTAGAAAGCATCAAATAATCTTTGTCTATCTACGTACCACCATGTGATCTTAGGTGGTCTCATATTTCATCTCTTCCCAAATGTTTAACATCATATGGACTAAAATCGATTAGACATTTAGGGCCTAACTCACCGAACTCTCTTAAGATAATTTTAGATTTTCTCAGAATCGTAGTTCTTTTAAATTAAACCTATTACATAATTAAAATTGATTTAGTTTGCTGCTATGCACTCATAATCATATCTTTTATGCTGCTCAATTTTATTTTAAGTATTTTAGGCTTTGTTAGCTTATTAAGCTGTAGCTTTAGTAGTTTTAGTTTGCTCAAACTAACACCAGTGTGCTATTATTGTAAGTGAGTCGGCTTAAATAAAGATTCTATCAAACTATTTCTTTTGCGGCGGCGTCTGTAAAAGCTTTTAGCACCGTGTTTTGGGGTCTTTCTGCAGGTACCGGAAAGCTTTGTATTTTTGGTCACTTGGGATTAGTCTTTATTTGGAGTTGTTTTGTTTCCTGTCTTTTATTACCAACTATTGTATTACGTAATTTGTGCTCCGGTACTCACAGAAGGAACCGTGTTTTGGAAAAGGATTAGTTAAAGGTAGCTCCAGGAGAAGCTTGTTTTTGTCTAAGATTGTTAATGTCGGATAATGAGTTTAAAACAGGGGAATTAAATTTAGTTAAGGATAAAATTGAATCGCAACCATACATACGGAGTCTACGGAGACTTACTTAAGACACGTTTTCTTCGTGTGCCTTCTTTTGGATGGGCGCATTCCCCCTGCTACCAACACCAATGCCTCGTCGTACCCATGCGAATTTCTGCAAACAGGCTTTATGCCTTCTAGTTCAATCCTTTTAAACACCCTTCCTTTAAGGTGAGCAGGGCAACACATCGGACAACACAGTATCCACCGCGGCGAAAGATCTGGACGACAGTAGGCAAAATCCAAACAAGACAACAAATCTTGATTTCCTAGCGATTTGAATTCCTCGACGTAAACCTTCTTCAAATATTGCACGACATCTTCTGATTCTGGGGCAAAAAACTTCAAGGTCTTCAAGAATACGTCCCTAAAAAGTTGATATAACTCAGATAAGTTTTCCATCACACAGGACGCCATCTTGGAAATACGCCCGACTCGACTAGCACCTGCTATTTGCGGTCGGAAATGGACTTCATGTAAATGTTGCTTGTTAATAATAATAATAATAATAATAATAATAATAAAGTGTGTAAGTCTGTGTGCTTCAGAACAACCCGGAAGCCACCCGGAAGTTGACCGTAAGTAGATTGGAATTTCATTAAAGTGCCCCTACAAAGCAAAACCGTTTTTGAACGACGCACGTCAACCGTGAGTGAGGCCTTTC
Source organism: Porites cylindrica (assembly GCA_964035525.1). Taxonomy (NCBI): domain Eukaryota; kingdom Metazoa; phylum Cnidaria; class Anthozoa; order Scleractinia; family Poritidae; genus Porites; species Porites cylindrica. Next base: position 1,766,010 of record OZ037781.1, on the reverse strand, counting down.
CCCTTTTAATATGCCTTGAAGCCACCAAATTCGTTTTGCTAAGTTTGAATTTCTTTACTCTTACAGAGAAGATCTGCCCGACAATTTGGCCAAAACCGCGGGGGGGTGGAGGGGGGGCACTCCCCGGATATAAGCCATAGAGGTATGTGCAACCCCAAAGAATAGTGTTTTTCGCCGTTTTGGTCTGAAATTGGGTATAGACTTTGTCCATTTGGTCTGGAATCAATCCCTTTGTTTGAGCTCTAGTCTAAAAATGATGACCTTATTTCTACCTATACCAGGTCTGAAAACGGGAGTGAATTTAAGACAGCCGGCTCTTTAAAAAAAATGGGTGTGGGAAAAAAACATTTTGTAGTCTTTTAAGACGACAAAATTAAGTAATTCCCTAGGAATATTGACAAAGTGAAGGCATTGTAAAACCATTGGCAATTAGGACAGGAAGAAAAAAAAATATTTGGTTTATCAACGGAGCAGTATTTACTATCACTTTATTTCTATATTCGTCCCACGTAAGGTAATCCAAGACAGTTTTGAATGGTGGATTCCACCTTGTGGAATCCGGATTCCAGGTACTGGCTTTCGGATTCTTTGTCAAACGTAGGATTGCGGATTCCAATCGTTAGCGGGATTCCGGATTCCAAAGTCCATGATTCCGAATTCCAGAAGCAGAAATTTTCCGGATACCGGATTCCACAAGAAAAAGTTCCCGGATTCTGGAATCGGGATTACTTTAAATGGGCGGCTATCAAACAGATTAACTCAAAACGAGAAGTTCAGCGTTTTCTATCGACGAATTGTGATCGGCATTTCAAAATTCTTAGCCAGTACTTTATGGAAAAAAAAAACCTCAGTAGTTCTGAACCCACTGAAATAGCCTGCGTAGCAGGCGCTTGGAAGTTTAGTACATCTTTGGAGGACACAGAGAAAGCTTGTCTGCCTCTCTTCCGTCCACTCTTTAGCTTTGTTACTCTAACTTTGTTAGTACTACTTTGATTTCACCGCTATTATGGCAATCTTTACTTCATTTTTTTTTCTTCAACGGCTTTAAGATAAAACAAATCTATGAAATATCCCAGGAGCCGAGTAATCGGCTCCTGAATACGGCCTCAGGCTAAAATATTGAAGCAAAAATTGTTTCCAATCTTTGAAGTATTTGTTTATTTAATCTTCTTTCAATTCGGGCTATCTTGACTCCAATTTTTTTTAACAGTGAGATTGATATGTAAAACTGACCTTAACTGGTCTTTTAAAAAATTAGAAAGGATAAAATTAAAGCAAACATAATTTTACGTACATTGAATATAAAAATCAATAATACATTACTCAAAAGGCTGAAGCTCCCTATTGGGCAATATATTGAACTGAAAGATTCTCTGCAACGAACCTGAAAAGCGAAACATGTATTAAATATTCTCAGTACGTATTAAGCGGACAGTTTAAATCTTTTTCTCATACGTTCTGTACTGAGACTGGTTGTGTGTATTTAACAAAAGGGCCAGGTTATGCTTTTTAAGGCTTAAATCTCAGCATTTACCAAACGATGACGGACTGAATTGATTGAGTTACTAAAATTACTAATTCTAACTGCACTACTTTTGCTTTTAGGGGAGCACTTCGGTGGCCCACTAGGGTCATGCTGCAAATTAAAAATAATTACTGCAAATAAAAAAAAGTTGCTTCAATCCAAAAAAACCTTACTGTACATAATGAAGTTGCTGGCGGATTAATATAATTTCCTATCATGCCTGTTAGAGTTTGTTAGATTGAACAAATAATAAATAAATAATAATAAATACTTTATTAAGAATGGGAAATCTATGAGACCTATCAGGGTTAAAAAGAATACTGGTCTAAACGAGATGTCCGCCCTGTACATGTTTGTTTTTTTTTTTTAGCTATACGGCTACAAGGGCGAACCAAACAGGACTGACTGAATACTTGACGCACTTAAATAAAATTACCGCTAATATGTCTGAAACACTCAGACACACACAATTCTTAACATCATTCTCAGCCTCATTCAATAATTGTTAAATAATAAGAACCTACAAAAATAGTTTTCTCCGAATTAAGAAACGAAATAAAATAAGTTCAAAATAATACATTCTAGGAATAAAATAGTTATCGAGTAGAAAAATTAATAGTAAACTAAGTTCATTCAATAGTTCTATAAATAAATATTAACGAACAATAAACATGTATTGAAATGCAAAATTTCCATGAATTGCATTATAAGTATAAATAGACCTATGAAAAAAATCAGGAATGGCATGGACTTCATACCAAGAGTAACATTATGGCTCTTGCTTCATACTGATAGCAAGTGCATTAAAAACTAAACTGATGCATCATAAAATAGATCTGGCAATGTCATAATGTACACCAGTGATTAATCCTTTCCCAATCCTTGACGTTTTATCAAAACATATCTACCAAAGAAATAAACTACGCCTATTATAAACGTATCCCAAAACAGTTATTTACTGGAAAAGTGTTTACTCGCTATCTTTATGCACAACAAAATCATTACAATTAAAACTCAGAGATTCCTATTTTTCCTTTTTAAATTGTTGAATCGCATTCTTTTTGCAAATCAGAAACGTTTTCGCTTTGGCACTGTTGAATCACCAATCTGCACTTTCTGCCAAACTGACATTGAATCCATCGAGCATTTACTTTTCTTCTGAGTTTTGGAATCCCTTCCTGTCCTGGCTTGGTGGAATAATAATAATAATAATAATAATAATAATAATAATAATAATTTTTGCTTCTAGGTAAGTTTAATATTTACTCTTCGAAATGTCAGAGAGGTATGCCTTTCCTTCAGGGTTTCATTGCCAGGACAAGGCGTATGACTCCATACAGCCAGGAAAATGGACAAACTTAACAAGCAAATTAAAAAGTGGGAGAAGTTAATCAGTGCCATTTCTAATAAGTGATGTTTTAGGAATCGATTGTTATTAATTTAATTTGTGCGTTGCTTTTTTTCTGCATCAGTTTAGGTGCATCTCAGTGTGACTGTTTGCTTTTACCTATAACAGCTCCTTTGTTTTTTCTTTTTCCATTTTTCCTAAGAGGATGGTATATGCTTGATACTGACAGAAAGTACATTAAAAACTGGCGAATCATAAAAATAGTAAAAAAATAAAATCTCGGGCAAAATGTAAATGACATTTAGGAAGTGTAACATCAGTTTTTGTTGATCTTGTGCTTCTAGCATGTTGGTAAAGAGACTGGTAGTTTAAAAAGTAGTGGAATGTATCCGGGGATTTTTCCAGCCTTATTGATCAACAGCAAGCAGTGTTAGCATCATTTGTCTTCAACATTGTTTCATTTTTAAACTGATAAGTAACGACGAAGCACACCACTGAAGTGTTTAGACCCAGAGTGAACTAAAAAAGAAGCTCGCATTTTTTTAACAAGATTCTCACATTGTGTCTCCCACTTGTACTTTTTGTCGTAGGCCTCTCGGAGAGAGCTTGCTTCCTTTAGCCGGATTTCCCTTGGCGTTTGCCTCACGCGACTAATAGCTTTGCTCCATTCTTCCGCGTCGTCAGAATCAACCAAAAATGTCCATCCAAAAGGAATAGTTTTAATAGCTTTTCCGAGTCCCGAATTATCGCTTACCAAAATCGGAAGTCCTGCGGAAAGTGCTTCAAGAGCAGTGAGGCCAAAGCCTTCCGTTCGAGACGGCATAACAGCGAGATCCGCCTCGCAGAAGAAACGCTTTAGTACGTCACGACTCTCAACAAAGCCCCGGACAATTAGCTGAGAGGAGGGAATGCCACATTTCAAAAATTCGTCTGTTACCTCTTTTTCTTTCCCATTTGGTGCCCCGACAAATTGAAGAACATAACTTTTGTCTTTTAAGCTTGCTACAGCTTCAGCAGCTATATCGTATCCCTTTAGTTTAAAATCTTCCGAGTCACCCCGACCAAACACTAAGATACGGAACTGTTCTCTCTCCTGACTGGCTTGCTCCATCTTTGCGAGCTCCGAAAAGATTCCAGGTGTGATGTCTATCACATCTTCATCTCTACCGTACCACCGAAGATTGGCTGAGACAGCTTCTTTCAGCTTTGGTCCAATGGTCACGACGACATCAGCTTCCTTACACAAATCTATTTCAGCTTGGTGTTTTTCTTCGCCTTTCGAGATCGCTGTTTTGCCTTCCTTAAACATTGCAAGCTCTTCACTGGCAGTGTGTACTATATGAACTCGTCTGCACTTGCGTTGTTTTGCAATGGCATGGGCTGGTGCTCCGAGCTTCTGACCATGGCCTATAACAACATCAATACCGAGAGCATCGGAGGGAAAGCTTAATCCTCTGATAGAATCAAACCCAGGCATTGGCTCTGGAGTAGCAAGGCTTACTTTACATTCATCAGCTTCTTGCTTCTCTCTTTCACTGTAATGTGGCAGAAGAACGGTTACCTCTACATCAGGCTGACGTGCCAGGTGCTTTGCTAGTTCTCTGTTCAACGTAGACAAACCGCCCTTTGAGGATCCCCATTCGTCTCCCAAAAGAATGAATCTTAAAGGTCCTCTAGCGAAAAACCTTGAAGCGTCATATCTCGTGTTTTCCTACAAAAGAAAAAAAAGTATTGCATTAAGATTGTCGAATTGAAACATCGACAACGATTTTGCATGGTCTATACTGTTATCGACCATAGAAATTACAATTACAAGTTCAAAAGTGGAACTACGAGCCACAGGCGAGTGGTTTCACTGAAAAGGTTTGAACATTTTGACGTCGTTTCTAAGGTCGATAATAGTACAGACCATGGAAAATTGTTGTCGATTTTTTTTTACAATATCATTGACGGTTTCGAAGTTGAAGTTTCTCGGAAAAACGTGCACGAAAGAAACAGACAAACAAATTGCGCCACCATCACGTCATTTCATGGTTTGTACTCATATCGACCACATAGCTCTTGACCAATCAGCGCGTGGCAAATCACTCAGTTATGGTAAAACTTTCTTTCGAACGAAAAAAGATTAAATGCTGCGACTGCCAGGCCACTTATATTGGTGAGACCGGCAGAAACCTTAGCACACAACTGACTGTACACGAACGAGCGAAAAGAAATGGTGATGTCAATGATCACATTGCCAAACACCAGTTACAGACGAAAGATCAAATTCACTGACATTCTGTGACATGCCGGCATTACGTACTTTACAAACCAATATCAACGACTCACTTTAGAAAGTTCGTTAACTAACTTAGAATAAATACCGTTGAATTAAAGGCAGCAGTTACCGGCACGATACAAACGACGGACTCCAGCAAAACTGACAACGAAAGACTAACAGCAAAACAACAGTTATAACTGTGACAAAAGACGGATCGAAACGCACCAATTCAAAGCCGATAACATCACGGCTTAACTGAGAGAAGACCACTAACATCGGCCAAAACCAGAGTTTAAAACATCAACTGATGTACTACAACTCACTTTGACTCTGAAGATAACTACCGCACAGGTTGTGTCAGTCACTGTCCACCGACATTATTTGTTGGTGTTATTGTTTTATTTCTATTTTTACTAGCCTGCGTAGCAAGCGTTTCTGTACGGTTTAGAAGCAAACAACGAGGCACACGAGTCAAAGACCGCGCGAAAAATGGTGCAATTTTTTGGTTCTCGTTTCATTTCTCGCGCGGTTAAAACCGAAAATCCCTTTCCACGTTCTTTTTTTGCTCCGAAACCAAACGGAAACGCTTGCTACGCAGGCTATATTTTTACTTATGGCAGAGTTACCCGAGGTTTTAACTTTATATTGAAAGAAAATGAACGAAAGTCATACAGGATGACGCAAAAGGTCTTACAATCTACCTTGAGATAGACAACGACTTCTAATAAATTCTCAACGACGTTTTTACTTTTTACATAGCGTGATTTACTGCCCTTTTCCCAAACATGCGAACTCTAAAGTTCAAAAGCCGCCTTCACAATAGACCTTTTTAGCGATACGGCGGCCATTTTGAATTAATTTGATTTAAGGAGTATTATAGGATACCCAGGGGGCATGAGCACATTTCCTTTGTATTTACGAGCGCTTTTCTGGGCATTTTTTCTTAAAGTTTTCTTAGAATAAGAGTGTAATGGGAAAAAAGATCGTTGTGCCGTTTTTGGATGTAATAATGATCGCCTTTTTCCCGAGAAAGATACAGTGAAAGACCATATTACTAATACTAAACTAGAAAAAGGCGATGATTATTACATCCAAACACGGCGCAACGATCTTTTTTCCCACTACAATCTTATTCTAAGAAAACTTTAAGAAAAAATGTTCCGAAGGCGCTCGTACAAACAAACAAAATGTGTTCATGCCCCCTGGGCATCCTATAATACTCCTTAAATCGAATTAATTCAATATGGCCGCCGTATCGGTAAAAAGGTCTATTGCATTTTTCGCTGCCGTCAATCATAATTGACCACTCCAGAAGAAACCATAACATACCATAATGCTCTTTGTTTGTCACCCCAAAATTTTGCGTACGCATTGTTTTCAGTTTCTCTTGGGGCCATTTTAACTCCCAAGAGAAACTGAAGACAATGCTTATGCATAACTTTGGGGTGACAAACAAAGAGCATTATGGTATGTTATGGTATTTCTGGGGTGGCCAATTACGATAACAAGCAATGAACCTTGAAACACAGAAACACACAAAATGGATCGAAATCCACCAATCACAAATCACAAATCATGACCTTTTGAACCCGTTAAAGTAAAGTTCCGTTTCCTAAGAGGCCCGCTAAGATGATTGACGGCAGCGAAAAACGCCAATGTCAGTTGGCTTTTGAACTTCAGAATTCGCGTGATTTTGAAAAGCGCAGTAAGTACCGGCTCTCCATTTAATCAATGCGATTGTTAATCAAATAATGGCACTTACTTCAAGTTTACTTTCGGGAGGTGGAAGGGTTATTTTCATTTTACACAATGTTCTGCGTTGATCTTGTTCTCTGCTGCTACAGAATTCAACTGTCAGATCCCCATGATCGATAACAAAAACCTTGAGCTCCGTCCAGTAATCATCGTCGTGGAAGCTGACACGAACAAAACGTAAAAGATACTTTCCTTGTCAAGGTATAAGTTGTCACCAGTGGCGGGTCCAGGGGAGAGGCACAGGGGACCCCCCCCCCCCCCCCCCCCCCTTATTTTAAGACCAGACTGAGGCCCGAAGGACCGAAAAAATATTTTTGGGAGACCGGGCCGCCCCTTATCTCAGGGACTGTATGACCACTAGACCCACCACTGACAAAAGCATGTCAAGACTGACTTGCTTGTAGGAAAGACAAATTGAAATAATTCAATTCGCTACTTCCACATCCAGTAATACACTCCGTTTGCTCCATCAAAACTTTGCATACGCATTGTTTTTAATTTCATCTGGGAAGCAAAAGTGCATTGTTTGTATTTTTTTGTGGGAACATGTGGAAGGGGCGAATGACAAGATAATAGTGAGTAATACACTGAGCACACTAGAGGTAGCGTAGAAAAGTATTGTTTAAAAGAAGAGGAAATCGTTAACGAAACAGATCTGTTTATAAGAAGAGAGATAAGGTAAAGAGCCATTTATGCTTCAAGCTCTTACTTCTTTCGTGCTCAATGCAGGACATGACCGGTGCTGAGTGAATATCTTTTTGCCGAGCACCAAGCAAGAGCAAAACCTTTCATGATAAAATTAGTCGTTTCCATAAGAGTTAAAAAAAGATCATTTTCTTATCTTAAGAGTTTGCATTTGCCCACGCTTGAAAGAAAAAAAAATAGACTACGAGTAGTCCCCCATTTTTCCTTAGGGATAGTAGAGCGAGCAAAACGCGAGCGCGCGTGAAAATCCACCCACGCGAGAAAAGGCGACACGCGTGACGCCTTTTCTCGCGTGGTTTGATTTTCACGCGCGCTCGCGTTTTGCTCGCTCTACTATCCCGGAGGAAAAATGGGGGACTACTCGTAGTCTAGAAAAAAAAGAGAGGCTAAGAGCAGCTCGAAAATGAAGTTAGTGCATAAATTTAAGTCACAAAATAGATATGCATACCACAGAAATTCTCCATCCAATTCATCCTCTTCTAATCTTACGGAGTCCCCAGAAAGAAACACATACGCTTTATCCCCAAGAAACATCATCTCCGACGAGCTCTTATCCCTCAACCGAACATGATTCAGTTTTTCCTCATCGCTGTATATCTTCGCCTTTTTATCTGTTGGACTGCAATGGAGCCTAAGGTTTGTACTGGAACCAACGCGAGTGTCTCTTGGGACAAAAGCTGCGAAAAATGCTGCTTTCCCTACTGTTCTTCCAAATGAAGACAGTGCCTTTTGTACAAGCCAGACCATCGACTCTGCACCCCACTGAAGCAAGCCAACGAACCTGCATTCAAAAGATCAAATGATGTTAATGCCGCTGATATAAGGAACGCTTTAATCAAGGCGCGGAGAGATAAACATACAGCTATTTCGAGAAAGGTCGTCGGAAAAAATGTGCACCGGACAACCCCGAAAGGTAATATGGGATACGATCAATACAGTGTTCCTCACGACTGGAGCTGTCGAACCTACTTTTGTTGCTTTCCTTTGGCACTCGCCAACATATGTCCGTTGCCTCTCGTGCCATCCTTTCAAATTTCTTTGGAGAACGAGGCAGACAAAACCACCCACAATACCTTTCGGGATTGTCGCGTGCACTTTTTCCGACAACCTTTCTCGAAACAGCTGTATACAGCAAGTCATGAGTGCGAAGAGATAGATGGACGACTGTCTTCTTCAATTGTACAAATGGACGGAATTGAGAATTAGTCGGCGAAATAAACAGACGCTCATAGCTAATATCGCATATCACTGCAAACCCTCCCAACTGAACACTTACAATGGAATTTCGATATTTGGAACCACTTTTAGAAAAGCAAATTGGTTCGAGGGGATTGCAATGTTTAACTGGTAAAGGGAATTTTGGTTTGGTTCAAATTATCGGAAATTTCGAAAAAACCGAGGGTTCAAGAAATCGGGATTATACTGGATAAAATATTCCCATAACACATTTCAAGGGAGTAAACTATGTTAAAGGACTATCTGCTAACAAAGTGTCCAGAAGAAGACAAGAAGGAAAACATCTCTTGAATACGTTCACCTTTGGTGGGAAAAAGAAAACTCAACACGATGGTTTTGTATTCTAAACAACATGAATGGCTAAACAAATCTAAGAAAAATCCCCCTCGATCCACTTAAAAAAGCTACAAAAGGCACATACTTGGAGAAGTGCTTGACACTAAATTTAATAACCATCCCATTACAACTCGCTGGCGTGTCAAGAGTAAGTTCAGTCCATTTTCCCTCTTCGGAGGCCGACTCTTGAAATAAGATCCGAACGCTGCACGACGAAACGTCAGGAACGTCGCTGCTTTCCCCTCTTACTGTCAATGGAAGCTGAATTGTGACCGGTTTTCTAAACTGTAATGGGTCAGGGCTTGTAATTCTGAGTATAGGGCTAGCACATACTTCCTTCCCTCTAAATGCTCTTTGAGGAATCTCCTGCAACTAATGAAGAAAGAAAACATCATTTTTTTGTACGTGTTATCGTGAAGCAGCAATGGCATGGCACTTAGTCTTTTGACAAATTTTATTGAAGCGTTTCTTCTTTTTTTCCTCCTCCATCTTCGTTCATTCACATATTCCCACCCTACTGATCGCACGTTCTACCGTCTGTCTATCCTCAGTTTTTTTCTGCTTGTAAAATCAAAGATGGCGATCGCATTCGGGGAAATACTCAGCGCCCGCTCACAAAATACGCTTGCAATACAGACTAGTTGGAAATTCATTATATTAAAAGTGCTGTCTTCTTTCGGCAGACACGCTCGTTTCTTGGCGTTGGGGAAATTATTTTTGGTTCGGTATTGTGCCGTGGTATAGGTTCTGTGTCTCTTAAATCCATACAGCATACAGTACGTCATTTAGAACGTTCATCACCAAAGTGCGGAATTGTTGAGACAAAAATAAAGCTAACCTTGACAATGAAACGAAGCTGTTCTCCTCTCTTGATTGCATTTTCAGGAACAGAGACGCTGAAGAGAGGAAACTCGGGCAACGAAAGAACTTTTCCCTCCGAAGTTATGGTAAAATCGTTCGATTTTAGACGGCAAATAATCCCAAACGTTGAGCACTGTGTTATTTTAAACTCCGCGAACGGCAGAAAATACTCAGGAATAACACTCGTCAAGGCAGGGTCATACAGTTTCTTGACATCTACAATGAAAGGTGTATTGTATAGTGTCATAAAATGTTAATGAAAGCCGTGGAAATCCGTGTGCAAATATAAGTTTATACTCAAAACAGCCATGAATTATTTGAGTCCAAGCCTACAGAATTAACTTGAGAACCACTGAATGCTTCTTAATGAATTAAGACAGACATTCGTTTCATTAGCCATTTTCATAACTTACGATACAAGAAGAATGAATAGATTACTGCAAGTAATCTATAAAAAATATATATAAATAGCTACAAAATCCTCGAGTCCCTTGCAGTTTTAAGGGTGTTTAAGAGTGTTTTAGTATTTTAACATTCCGTTAACATATAGCTTGTATGAACTACATACTACGGTTAATATTATGGGTTATTGCGTTACTGGGAGCCTGTAACGTCCTTACAAGCGGCTTTTACGTATGTACCTTACCTGCCATTGACCGAACGTCAACTGTTTCGGGAATGTCGTTCCACACGTTACTGTCCCTGTCAATCAAAGTTTTCGCCACAACCTCATAGCCCTTTAGATCTGCCGCACAATGGGAAATAACGAGTGTTACAGCTTGGTTAAATTCAAAACTTTGAGCGTTGTCGGTCGATAGTTCAATGATGCCACTAACGAGAGTTTCATTGTCGTTCAGAGGAGGAAAGCAAACGGAAGAATTCCATCTACGAACAGTTACTGTCCTGTCCTCAAGCACAGCATCAGGTGGGAACATCACATTTATCGACGCTTGTTCAAGATTCCAGTGGGTGCCTTGTTGGGTTACAGTACCTCTGAAAGATACCAAAACATATTTAACTTAGTTTATAGACTTGCCATTAGTTAGCTGGTAAACAATAAAGGCTGGTTTTCACTGGCGAAGGGGTTGGAGTAAGAGTCGTAATCCGAAGTATAGAGTGTTATGATGTATTAACACAGCCTTCTGGTTCCGCTTACAAATTCGCCGCTTACAATCTAGTGAAAAAAAAACTAGGTTTTCAGAGTCGCAAACCGAAGCAGAAGAACTAAACAAATCACAAAGCGTTAGAACGAGCATTGTGATTGATTTATTCTTCCGACTATGATAACTTGGTTTTCACTTGATTCTTCCGACTTCGATTCCAATTCCGTCGCCCTTATGACTCCTCTTACGACTCAAACTCAGTCTCCCGGTGTCGCTAGTCAAAACCAGCCTTAAATTGGCACACAAACTTCGATGCCCCTTGTAGATTACTTTGACTGAAATGGGTCCTGTTGTACAGTCCCTCCATCTAAAAATTATTCCGAAAGCCTGTGAAAATGGGCAAATTGATGTTATTCAGAGGCAGATAGCCGGAATGTGATATTTACGGGCAAAGAAGTATATAGTGTACGAAAAACAAGGAGAGCCCCCGGCTAATTACTCTTACTGAACCAGTTTCAGAAGCACTTAAATCTGTGCTTCTCATTGGACAGGAAATATCTTCTGGCCAATCAGCGACGGGGAATTCCAGTAGTTCTGGAAGCGGTTCTCCTGTGGTGGCAAAATTACCAGACACTGATCCTGCTTTGTTTGTACGTTAAGAAAATGCATGGTGGATACCTTTCTTTTCGAGTTCCTAGTGAGTATGAGAAAAGATGACTACGTTCAGCCCAGTTTCGACTCAAATATGTAAAACTCACCATCCCAAACCCCTTTAAAGAAAGTTCCCCTTAATTTTGGTTAGATTATGCTTACTTAAAGACAAAAGCACTTCTGCTGGTAACGTCACCAGAACCCTTTTTAACTTCACCCTCTTCATCCTCTTGAACTGACTCTTCTGTAGTCACTCCTTGAGATTCTCCTTCAACAGTGTCATGCGCAGATACAACTTTAATTTCTTCTTCAGCTTCTACTTCAATTTCTTCTTCCTCATCGTCGTCTTCCGAGGAGGGTTCTTCGAACAAGGGCTTCTTTTCTAGTTGACAAGGAGAGGAGAAGTCAGTGACGAAAATAATAAAAATGAAGCTTGAGATGTGATTGATCTTAAACTGAACAAAAAACTGCATCAACTGGCTTAACGCTAAGGCTCTAATAAAGTAACTTCATAACAATACAAAATCGACTAGAAAATGTACATGGTCAATTATTTCATTAAAAAGTACGCACTGTGTTTTTTTCAGTCAGTCAAGTTCCGTTATATTTTTGTGTCGCAGCGATGCCACACAGCTCAGATTCTACTTTTTACTTGTCTCGTGGGTATGCATGGAAACTTCTGTCAAATTAGTAGCGAGCACCTTAATTATAAATATGGGAGTGACATGAAGTATCTGGCCTTCATTTAAACAAAACCCGTCTACGAATATCAAAACGAAAAGCAGTTTGAGCTTAATTAAAAAGTAACACGACGACAACTGCATCGCAAACGTCAAAAAAGAACAACATCGACAGTTTCAGTAAGCAAAACAACTTCTCTAACACTGACAATTTTTGCCCATGTCTCTTGCACTTTTTTTAAAAAAGGAAAAAAATGACATACACTACCTTTTTGAATTAGCCTGGGATTTGCCTCCTTTTCCTTCTTCAGAGCCTAACGAAAGTATGTCAAGAAAAACAGATAAATGTCGAGTTAGTAAAGCAGACGGCCTGAAAACAACATAACAGACTTGTTTCAAATAGCAAATGCGCGTTTGACTTTTAGGGTTGCTTTCGCCATTTTCTAAGCTGAAAGTTTCTGACCTCCCTTCTGTCAAAACTGTCATAATGGACTTTTTTCAGAAACTTTTCAATTTTGCCTTTAACTATCCTACAGAACCACAAAAGTAATGTTTATGGTGGTGTTATAATAGGTCTGAAGGTACGTTCATCTCGACGGCCTTCAAGTTTTACGGCCAAGTACAAAACATATTTGATTTATTCCAAACAAAAATGGAGTAAAACCTTGTACATCCGCAAATCAAAACACTGGATCGGCGGAGGTGGAAGTTCATCTAGAAAACACTAATACTTGTTGCATTACTAAACATTCTTACCTGTAAGGCATCTCGATAAGCATTCTTCCTTTTACGATCTCCAATCGACGTGGCCACCTCTTTCATTTCATTCAGCAATTTTTTGATCTCAACATTCTTCATCTCACTGCGACGGATTTCTAACAATCTATTGCCAAAGCTCAAAGCTTCTTTTCCATATCTCTTACGAAGATCTTTCCTTTCAAGTTCTTCGCAGAGCTTAAGTATTCCATTGATTATTCTCCATCTGGCCAACAAATGTTCTCTTGACTCCTCTTTGCTTTTCCCTTCTTCCCACTGCCTTTGCCAGGTTGTCAAGAGGTTTTCTCGAAAACCTTTAATAGTACTTCCTTTCTCTCCTAAGTCTTTATACAAATTTTCCACGGCTTTCTTCAACTTTGATTTCTCCGTGTCTTCTCGCCGACAAAGTCAGACCTGAGAAGCACTTTCTTAAACAAGGTCATCTTTCCCTGATTGTGTTTAATACGTTTTTCATGCTCATCGTGTCGTTTACAGAACTCAATTAATTTGTCCAAGAAGGCAGTTCTCTCTCTAAGCAGTTTATTAAGCACTTTATTGTCTGTTGCGCCGTCAAATTCATTGTTAAAGCCTTCCTCAGAAATTCCTTGCATTCCCTCATAGAACCAAAGAGCTTCTCTTTCGTACTTGTCTATGAGAGCTTTTTCTTTCTTATCTATCAATCCAAACTTACTGGTTCTTTTCTCCAGCAGATATAGTATGCCGTCAATAATGTCCTTATTGTAAGGAGTAAAGTTAAATTGTGGATAAGCTTTCTCTTTCTCTTTTTTCCAGAAATCCTCACAAAACGCCAAAGCGTCTTGCCTAAACTTTTCTTTTTCGGCGCCTTTCTTCTTTAAGAATTCATGCATGTCAAAGACGCCTTTAATGATAAGCCTCCAAACCGCACTGTGGTTCCCAGCACCCAGTAATTGCTCCATTTCCCAAGCTTTTAAGAAAAAGTCCAAGGCTTTGTCATAAGCCTTTAAGTTTGCTTGAATAACTCCCAGTTGAAAAATGCTCCGAACGGTATCCGGGTGATTTCCAAGAATTTTAAGTCTGATTTTAAACGCCTTCTTTGCCTCCTCCTCGGCTTCTTTGTACTTTTCTTGTTGAATGTAAACATTGGCGAGATTTCTACGAAAAAGTGCTTCATCTTCATATCCCAGACATTTGAGCTCTTCCAAAAGTTCAAGAGCATCTTTGTAGCATTTTACTGCCTCGTCATACTCTCCTTTGTCCTCATGAACTATGCCAATCTGATTCTTGTAAACGGGCATGTCGAAGTGAAAATCAGAGCTGGATAATTCTTCTCGCATTTTAAGTGCCTTGTTGTAGAACTCAAGGGCTTTCTCTGGTCTGCCAAGTCCGTGATAACAATTGCCTAGAGCGTTATAACACCTTGCAAGATCGGTGTCAAGTTTTAACGAACCCTCCATGAGGTCTAATGAGGACTCTAAACATTCAATGGCTTTCTGGTAGTCTTTGTTTTGGTAGTAAATTTCTCCCTCAAAATACGAGTAGAGCCCTTGAGTCAGCTTGAAAGATTCAGTAGATTTGTCATCAACTTCTTTTAACGACATGGATGCCTTCTCCAACACTTGAAAAGCTTTACGAGCACCCTGAGATCCTGAGACCAGCTTAGCTTCCCTACATCGTAAGTGAGCGTGAAATAATGAACCTGCAAAAAAAGACCAATTAAAATTTGCAACAATTGTTAACTTTGGCACGTTGAGTCTATTTGATTCTCTTTGTAAATATACCTCAGTTGTCAGAGCGCTAGTGAAAATGGCAGTGTTAATAGTGGTGGTGGAAGTGTCAGATGTAGTGCAGTGGTGGTGATACATAGAGTGCCATAAACAATTCATAGTCAGGTGGCAAAAGCAGTAGTGGTGATGGCTGTGGTACTCTGGTGCAATAGTGGCAGTGACAGTGGCAGTGGCAGTGGCAGTGGCAGTGGTTATGGTACTGGTAGTCGGGGTGGTAGTGGTCGTAGAAGTATTGTTAATGGTACATGTACTGGTAATCCTGGTAGTGGTAGTAACAGTTGTAGTAGTAATGGTTATGGTACTAGTGGTGGTGGTGGTGGTAGTGGTACTTAGTGGTTGTGGTAGTGGTAATAGTAGAATGGATTATTTGTATGACCATTACATTAATTTTTACAGTATAACAAAAGCTAATGACCATTTGTAAAATTATTTTCAAAGCAAGTGGTAGTGGTGGAGATAGTGGAGGTGGTAGAAGTCGTGGTGGTAGTGGTAGTCATCGTTCTCTTTATCGGGCGGTAACCGATAAAATTTACCACCTGAAGCAACACTTCTAACCGCCTGCAACCGCTTGAAGGTTTACTAAAATCAAAAAAGTAGATTTTACAAAAAGAAAGTTATGATCCAGTCACATTTTCACAAGAAAAATGAATAAATATATATTGAAAAGTAATAAAGTACATGTATATATACACAGATTTTCTTTTTATGGGCCACACATTTTAGAAATAGATCATTGAAGACAAAGTAAAATCATTGGGATCAAAAGTTTTAAATTGTTTTCTAAAGATAACTACAGCTGATTTGCATAAAAGAGGTCTTAAAATGAGGGAATGAGATTTCAGACTGAACTAAGCTTCCAAATTTCCCAGCAAGGGTAGGGCCATGTCCCTCACTCCACTATCCCCCTACCCACCTGCAAAGTGGGCCTCTGGCACATATTTTTTGCTCTACCGGCCACGAATGGTCCCTTACTTGCTGAGGTAAAATTTAGGGAGAATATTGGGTAGTGGTAGTGGTAGTGGTAATGCCACTGGTAGTGGTGGTGGAAGAAGTATTGGTAGAAGTGTGGCAATGGCAATAGTACTTGTTGTGTTAGCATGCATTGGAAAAGTCCACTTTGTTTAAATAAATGGGTGGCAACAGCATTTGCTTCGATGAAAGAATTCTGAAATTTTTAGTGCAGTGTTTGGGATGAAAATAAAAAGCTAGAAACCAATTTGAGACACCTGGTTAAAACATTCTGCAGAGCTTCTTGTCATTTCCTTGTAATAAAATAATGAAAAGGAAAACATACCTAAGTTTCCATCATCTTTACACATCTCTGCCATTGAATGGAACAGCTCAGTCTGCTTCTTTCCAGACAACATGGCATTAAAAAGGGAAACAATCAATGCACTTTCATGGTATCCATGTGGAACACTGAAGTACTCTGGTAACAAGGAGATGTCAATTGCAAACTCAAAATTTGGACGATCTCTTTTAAACTCATTGAATGCTCTCATGTAGCTAGACTCTATTAATCCAGCAATTTGTTTCATCTTTGACATAAAGTGCTCGTAAAATCGGCCCTTTGCTTCAGTGTAGGATTTGTGGAACATGGCATCATTTTCAATGCTTTCAGCATACTTTCTTAAAAGTGGATGAATGTCATACATCAACTGCTTGGCATCTTCGTCAACTACATGAATAATTTCATTGGTTACTAGTCCTTCAAGCTGTGCCACTGCTTCGGACATGCTCACATCAAGAATTTTCGCAGCAGTGGAAGCAGTGAAGGGCCCATGGAACAAGGATACTGATACAGCAGAAACCCTCAAAATGTCAGATGGTAGGGTATCAAACATTTCTCTTATCACTGACATTTGCTCACCATCAATGCCTTCTTCTTCTGAATTAAAGGGTCTTTCTTCTGTATCCTCTTCATATTTTGATTTCACAGGAACTCCAGCTTCCTCTTTAGAGTTCATTTCTATCTCATCAATCAGATCACTGGGAGATTTTCTCCTTTGTTTCAAAATTGCGGCTGTTCCTTTCAACAGTAATGGGACTCCTTTGCAGATGTCAAGAAGCTTCTTTTTCTGTTGTCCCTCAACATAAAATGTTCCCGTAGGTAGCAAGATTTTCTCTGAAAAATTATTTGTGAGAGGTTGCAACTTAAAATCAGACACCTTCTCTGAATTATTCAGCTGAGTCCTTGAAGTCAGAAGCACATTTAATGAACCTGTCTTGCCTTCAAATCCTGACAGTTTCCCCAGGAAGTCTAAAAACTGTGTTTTTAAGTTCTTTCCCTCCTTCCCCTTTCCTTCAGTGAACTGATCTACATTGTCAAGAAGTAAAAGAACAGGATGGCCTTCGCTTTTCTCTTTTAAAAGGCCACGAATTCTTCCAACGACAGTAACCATATCTGAACGACCCACTGGGAAGTTTATGTCAAGTTTACCCATGATGTTCAGATAAACTGCAGTCATTTCTTTAGCTTCTCTTAAATCAAAGACATATTTCTTCCCAGCCCATTTATCACAAATGTTCTTGGCAAGGGTTGTCTTTCCCACTCCAGCAGATCCATACAAATTAACAACGAAAGGCTTCATTTCAAGTTTTTCCGTAATCTCTTTGAACTCCTCAATTCTTCCGTGTAATTCCTTTTCCGGCTCAGGCTGCGATGGGTGGGAGGTCTCAAAGTCTTCAACTCTTTTGTTAATGTCCTGCTCATTGTTTGATCTTGTAGCAATGAACTCCTTGATTAGAGTCAGTTTTTTACTCGATATATAACCGAACTTACACAAACGATCCAAACATGACAACAAATCTTGATTTCCCAGCGATTTAAATTGCTCTCCATAAATTCGTTTTGAAGATTTCACGACATCCTCTGATTCAGCTGGAGAAAACTTCGAGGATATGTCCCTAAAAAGTTGATTTAGTTCGGATGGGCTTTCCACCATAGTGGACGCCATCTTTGATTGCCCCGCTGGCCAAAAGAAAGCCGGAAGTACTTAGTCTTCCGCGGCTGGAATAGTCACGCGAACGTCACCTCTAGTCTTATCTCTAGTCACGCATATTTCATAAAGACCTTGGACAGGGTAAGTTTAACCTAGTTGTTTTGGGGAAGGATGTCTGGAACCGGAATAAGCAAACCCCAAATTCCAGTCATCGTGTTAAACCATTCTCTGTTCCAAAACGAAGCAGCAAAGGAAACAAGGGGAAAACGGTACACGGAAACCCAGGCAAACGACACGAAAATGACGTTGCCTACTCTAGCCCAATTTCCTTCCCGTTTTCCTCCGCCCCCAGTAAAAAAATTGATCACGGCAATTAAAAGTAACAGTATCAGGGGTATAATTATTTTCATGAAAGAATTCAGAGTAGGCTCGACACGAAGTGGTTAGGGCTTTTAATAGCCTCTCGATCTCCCCCACCCATACCCTGACAGGGAGGGGGGGGGGGGGGGGGGGTGTCAAGGTCAGGTTCCCCTACACTCCCTTACTAATATAAAGTCTGTAAAGTCTGAAGATAGAGATTCAACTCTCTCGACGGGTATTTATGGAACCGGTAGGTATGTGTGCGTCTTAGAGTGATGTCCTTACTTCGTGAGAGTCAACTAAAAGGAGTAAAGAAAGGCAGGGACCATTTCGAGGGGTCCTTCTTTTAGCCAGGGACCAGTTCCTAAAAGGCGAATTAGCGCTAATCCAGGATTAAAAATTCATTCCGTTTTTGTATTTACCTTCCTGTGTATTGCTTAGAGTAACATTTTGTGTTATCATTACTGTATCTCAGGGTAAAGGCTCAACAGTATTTTTGTAAGCTCGAGTCGCATGTTCTTAGACACGAAAACCTTGCTTAAAATTTGGCTTAATCCTGGGTTGATCTTAATCATCTTTCGAGGAAACGGGCCCTCCAGGTGTCTAGGAGAGATTTCATTGTAAACAGGTTGCTACCTGACAACATTAAAAACCCAACCAATCTCAGGAATTGCTTTTTTGTCTCCGGATAACAACCAAAGGAAAAAAAACACAACATGAAAGAAAAAAATTAAAAAAAAAAAAAAATTAGATTGAGACATTTAGCCAAACCTGTTTCCGTGCGCATTGGTTTATAGACAATGACGAACTTATGGCGGATAACTGCGATCATAAAAACCGAAGCTGAGGCTCCTAAAAGATGTCGGGGGCAAAGAATTTTCCTTTCCATGTTCAAATTCTTCACCCACTGTCCCCTTCAAATTTTGCATTTGTGGCCAAAATACTTTGCGCCTAGAACTTTTCCAGTACACAAAGAGGCAATTATCAGTCCTTATTTTGTCCCTTTTTAATCAAGGCATTCATATTGAACGTGTATGGACTGGTGGAACAGTTTCCTATCAAGCAGGTTAGATTTAATATAATAATTACAGGTCTTTATTTCAAAAAAAAAAAACGTTGATGTAAACAAGATGCCCTGTACATGTAGCAAAATTAAAAGGAATCTATGAGAAAATTAAAGTATACACATAAAATATCAATTTATCCTTGGTTTGACTTTTTTTTTCTTTTGTTTCAAACTAATTATCATACATTACCGCACCCTAAAACGAAGGAAAAGAAAATTTAAACCAAGGATAAAATTAAACCACAACATATATAACCGGCTACAACATAAATACCCTTAACTTGGTACACTAATATAAAAGAAAAAGATACATGTATTCAAACGATTAAAGGTAAGAAGTAGATTAATGTCAATTCAGTGCATAGAAAATAGTAAAAATCTAATCAGTCACAAACAAAATTGTTGTGCTAAATCTCTACGTTTCACGCGTATGTCACACAGCGCTTTGTTCAGGACACGGTAAGTAGCAGCTGAGCCCTCTCTTTCTTTCCAGGCCATCAACATGGCGTAAGCTTTATCGGCAATTTTGTCATTGTCTTTGTCAAATGCTTCCAACTCTGCTTTATCGAAGGTTAGCCGACGCCCAAGCTTTTTCCAATGGTCAGGGATTTTTTCCGACAAATCTTCTAGTTCTTCATCTGTTGGAATTCCTTTCTTCACATCTCCTGCAAATGCTGAAAAAAAAATAAGAGAAAAAACAACAACTTTTAATTACAACTCTGACAACTTTGACGAATCGACCGAAATTCATTCACCGGTAGTCGAGGTACTACGCGACCGCATTGCTCCAGCTAACTCAAGACCAAGGGGGAATGAATGTGTGTAAGTAAGCAGACGAGCTGGAAAACATGTTTGAGATAATAAGCCAGTAGCTGAACCAAGAAATTCATTTTCAAGGAAAAGACGGAACGAACACAAAAACAAACTCATGAAAAAATAATGAACAAATCGACCAATAATCAATTGATAGGTCAATCAGACATGTGGTATGTGCAAAGTCGGGAATGGGTCGGATGAATATTTCAATGCAAAACGATAAATAATAAACTGTGGGTAAGTACGCGCATGCGTAGGCAGTGGAAGGATGGATGGATGGACGGACGGACGGACGGACGGACGGACGGGAGGGATGGATGGATGGATATAGATGCACGATGCAAGCATTCATGAATAAACAAGCGATTGAAGGAGTAAAACAAAGATTTTAATGTAAAAGAGGTAACCAACACAAAAACAAACTCATGACAAAATAATGAACAAATTGACAAATAATGAATTGATTGATCAAAGACTCCAAGTCGGCAATGGGTCGGAATTACCAAGATCTGTATTAAAGGTACAAATCGTTTCCTTGGGAACTTGTTGAATTTGTATTCTACAATCAGCTATCTATGTAAACTCTCCGCAAAGTTGCTTCAGCTGCGACTCCCCCAAACTACCCTTGTCTAATCGGAAAAAATATAAAACAGCGGGCCTTCAGAAAATTACTCTATCAATTATTATTATTATTATTATTATTATTACTATTATTATTATTATTATTATTATTGTTATTATTATTATTATTATTATTATGATATTCCTCAGATGGTCAGAAGATAAAGCTTTAGCTTAGAGCCTTCGGTTACTTTGAACAATAATTAGTGAGAAATGGCGAATTTCATTAAACATTTCACTTGCTAATTTTACAAAATCTATCGTAAAACGCATATAGAAGAGACAAACTTACCTCTTGGCAGTTGGCTACGTTCTTCAAAGTCCTGAAAGGACATAAAAGGTGGTATAAATATTTAACCTGTCTGTAATTTCAACACTATCCACACCGCATTACCATTCCCTGCAACTGTGGTATCCTGCATTAATATTGCACTGTCTTCAGCTAGATCCTAACCTATGTAATCTACAGAGCACAGTTTTGCGAAGCCATCCTAAGCTCAATTACGGTGGCGTAATAATTTACCGTGCAAAACTTATAGACATTTTAACTTCCGACGACTTCCACAAACTCGCGAGCTTCGGAGCAGAAGACGTTTTCAGGCCGTGCAGCCTAAACCCTAATACTCGTCAACAAGGGGGGAGGAAGAAGAGTAACCTATACGGGCATGTGGCCTGTATGGGGAGAGGGGGGCTCCGTCCAAAAAGGGTACCTTTTCCAGACTTCAGGAACATGAGGATATAGGGGTAAGGAAATCTGTCATTTCGGTCTGCAAAGAGCCTAAAAGGGCTAACTGATGCATTAAATGGCTGTGAAAAAGTGTAGAAAAATGTTCTGATTTTAAGAGTTATTTATACTTATAAGACTTGCACCTACAACAGTTAAAAGGCATACAAAGTGCTAGACCTGGTGTGTGAAAGGGGTTCTAAAAGGGATACGAAAGGGCAACCGTTTCTGTCAAAAATAGCATATAAAAGGGTAAGGGGTTGGACCTCGGGACGGAGGCTTCCTGTATAAACCTTTGTTGAGTACCCCTTCTGGACCTGGAAAATTTAAGCAGCTTTTTCTCACTAGAACCTGCTTACTTATTTTAAAAATTAAATACGACTTACCAAACTATAGGTGTACTGAGTGGGGATCGGTAAGTGCAATGTGCACAGCGAAAGATTTCTCCCCGTGGGTTGGAAAGTATTACGAAATTCCACTTGTGCTGTTTGTTGGTCATTTATCAGGCGAACTTTCAAGTGAGCCTCGAACGGAAGATTGTCTTCATATAACCTGTGAACAATAAAATAATATTTTTACATATGTATGGTGAGGCAGGCCTAAAAGTGTTTCTATTTTGATGTAATAAATAGCTTAAATAATAAACGGCAACCTGGATTTGAAAGGATCAGATCGTTTTTCAGTTCGTTTGATACCTTCCTACTTCGTAGCATTTGACCATCTAGAGAAAACCTGATTTGAGGAGTAGGAAGCAGATAATAAAGACTAATGAATCACAGTGGTCCTTTCCACAAATTTTCATTGGTTTATTATTCTGCCTCAGCTTGCGACTCCGACAACTTAGTTATCACTAGAATGCAAGCGATGGAGAACTAAGCAAAATACCCGGTGCGAAGCTACATTGCGCCGATCTTGAAAGTGGATCGTCACATATCGGATAGCTTTCTACCACTTGTGAACAGCAGGTATTCGAACCGAAGCGGAAGTAAATGAGTAGGAGCAACGACTGGAACCCACTCAGGCGGAAGTAAATATGCGGAACTTTGTTTCGGTATTTAGTTCACCAGACCCTCTCGGCCCTCTCGATTTTCGATGTGTGTGAACGACTTGTGCCGCCCAGGGCCGTTGCTGTTCATACTAAACCGAATAGCTTTTTTCATGTTGGCACGAAAAGCTATCCGCTATATAATGAACATAACTTAAGGGTGGATTTATTTGCAGTATACGCGTATCACCGTCGCAATGAATCCACCCTTAATGTAGCTCGTAAGCGGGAATTTGTCCTTGTCTTTCATAAACTATGCGTACATATTAGCACGTGAATAAGCTCCAGATAAATGTCACATGAACTACATTGGGAATTTCGCAAACTGGGCAACAAACTTACGAGGTCAATTCAAAAGATCGTAACCCTGTGTGTTTTTTTCGACCTCCAACGCTAGCTTTCTCACCAGTGCAAATCATCCTCGAGACTTACTTAAGATAGAAATCCTCCATTTCCTTCACTTCGAACGGGTATATTGCTCCTGATACATATACGAATGCCTTGTCGTGCCCTGGGATCATATCTTTTTTCGAGCTTCCATGACAGGGGATTATGCCTTCTTGTTTTAGGTCCTGAATCACTTGCTTTTTAAGGTGAGCGGGGCAACAAATAAGATACAAAATGGATAAACAACCCGGCTGGAAGTAAGCGACGAAGAGTGTTGGTCTAGGTTGATTCCATATAAGGCTATACAGGAATCGTTTAATTCCCTGTTCATCACCGTTAGAAGTATTTTTACGCCAGTCAAAAAAGGGCCAATACCTAGAAAAAATGAAACATTAAAGGTAAATAACAAAGGTACAAAACATTGAAAGCTAAGTAATAGCCCTTTACTGTAAAGGCATAGCAATAAAATTTTCGAGTACATGAAATATCACTGCTCCAGAAGGAATACCGCCCATAGGCTATGACTTCACAGACTGGAAAAGGCATTTGGAGCATAATATATTTTGTTGAAATGAAATGTGCGCTTACTACCAGAGAAATAGGCAGTATGACACTTTATGATAACAGTCTTTAATACAAAGAGAGATTGCTAAAATAAAGATACTAGCGGCAGATAGAGTAAGAGAAATACATCGCGAGATAAATTTTTCGAATATTTTCCCGACTCTCACCCAATCTACAAACTTATGAAAGAAATTGTTTATATTTGGTTCTTCGCTTAGCAACTTTAAAACTTGCATGGAGGGTGATGGCTCAGTCATAATACTAGCAGCTATTTCAAACACTTCACAGTTCAATTTCACTACCCAACAGTGTTTTAACTGAGCGAAAAAGTTTCTTACCCAGAGAACCGTTCGACCTGGAACCTGACAAACTTCCCATCAAAACTTGCAGGTTCCGCAAGATCATCGGTGACCTCAATCCATTCTTTGTCCTGATCATCAGACTTCAGGAACATTACTCTGACTCGGCACGTTGTTGGAGCTGGCAGCAATACTTGTTCCTCTCGAAGTGAAAGTGGTAATTGAATGGTTACAGATCTCGAGAACTGAACAGTCTCAAAACAGTTGATTCGTAGTATAGGTCCAAGAAAAAAACCAGCCTCTTGAAATTCATCGCTTGGGACTTCTTGAACCTGTTTCGATCCAAAAAATAATCGTCAACAGTTAACTTAATCTAAGGTCGAACCTCAATGTGCGACCAACCCAGCCTCTCTTCAGCGACTGCCTCCTTTAAGTAACCACCAATCCAAAACATTAAAATGTTCCCAGTCAAAGCCATATAATTAAAACCTCTCGTAAACAACCACCTCTCGCAAGCGACCGTTCTTAATCTCTTATAAGCGACCTCTTGACGCATTGTTTGCTATATGTAACACGCCACTCAGAGTATAGAAGAACTTTCCGTGACAACACGAAACTACACATTTCGTAACTAAGAAGCTGCATGCAATAAATTCTCTTCCATAAAGTAGACATGCCGGGATCTCTTCTCTGGGTTGATTCTCATAAGCGACCACCCGTATGCGACCACTAAATCTTCGCATTTTGGGTGGTCGCTTACAGCAAGTTCGACTGTATTTGTTTTTAACATGGGCTTAGTTACCTGATACTAAAATAGGGTCAGTTTCTTTGGTGCTGCACATGGGTGCAATCACAAAATGACGTAAAACAAAAGATTGAAAAGCCACGGGACAAAACTCACATCACAAGAAAATAGCTAACCAATGATAGTTTCCAAAACAGCAAGAAACAATCAAAATGGGAACGGCAAATCTGTAGGTGTATAACTGCGCTTTTCACAAACATGCGAACTCTAAAATTCATAAGCCGCCTTCACAATTGCGTTTTTCGCTGCCGTCAATCATAATTACGATCACAAGCAACGAACCTTGAAACACAGAAACACACAAAACGGATCGAAATCCACCAATCACAAATCACAAACCATGACCTTTTGAACCCTTTAAATTAAAGTTTTGTTTCCTAGGAGGTCCGTTAAGATGACGGCAGCGAAAAATGCAATCGTCAGTTGGCTTTTGAACTTCACAATTCGCATGTTTGTGAAAAGCTCTGTAAGGTGACGAATTATTTACACAGATTTGACGCGAATAATTTGACAAACGAAGCAAATGTAGAAGTGGCTCTGGTCTTTTAAATTATTTCCTTCTGTAAATGACAATATCTCTGCACCTCATTTACATATGCCCGTTAAACACATGTTTAACATTTTTCTTCAAAAATTACTAGCCAAATGTGACACAACAACATGAGTGGCTTAAACCTACCTTTAATAACAAAGGAAACTTTACGTAAGGAGCAACAGCATTTTCAGGGATAGTAACTGTCACTCCTGGAAAGTCAGGATGGCTGAATGAGCCGCCGCTAGATGAGATGATGTAAGTTGGAGAAGCCTTCAGACGACAAACTACTGCGTATGTCGAGCACTCAGCGATGTCAGCTTGAGCAAAGGGAAAGAAGTAGTCCGGTATTTCCATGTGAGAGGGGAAATCGTGTTCGATCTCTGTAACGGATAAAAAGGAAAGTTTGATGAGTACCTTTAATGGTCTCTTCTCTATGGAAAAATTATTGAAATTATAGAAAACCAGGATCAAAACTAGCCTCCCACGCGGACGCTCTTAGGGCTTTATCACGCGTTCACTCCTCACGTTGGGAGGATTGCGTGACGAGCCAAAGGCACGTCTGCGCTGGAGGCTAGGATCAAACAAACCAGCCTCGGATCAAAAGGGAAACATCAAACTACTACACCACAACATCTATGCTGTGGTTCAGTGTTAACTCTTTTGTTTTTAGTTACGATAATGTATGACAACACAGTTTTGCTTGAATAGTTATAACAACCCCTAAGAAGAAGTTAAATCAAACGATTACTGCTTCTTTTGACTCCAAAAAGTAAGTATTTTCCTATGTGGTACAGTTAAAATGACTCAAGGTTAATAATAACTCTATAACTCACAACTTGGGGTAAATATGAAATAAAAAAACAACTCCCAAAAAGATTAGGATACTGTTCTAAACCTTACATCATTCCTCTACAAATAAAATGGAGGAAACTAAACTTGAACCAGTGATAAATTTGAACCGCGCAATCTACACAGATTAAAAGCATAGTAGAGGTGTAGACGCCACCCTGCTATAGGTCTCCAAGCAAAAGGATAATCTATAGTCCGCTCTAGTATACGAAATTCTACTGTACAAAGGGACATTCATACCTTCAAGACAACGTACGTCCCTGGTTCCATCCACTTCTTTCCAATCATTCATCTCCTTGTCAACCAGCTTTTTAATCACCAATTCGTAGCCCAGTAAGTTTGTTGCGCTGTGGGATAGCGACAGCTTCAACTTGGTGTTAAATTTTAGACCTTGGCCATCCATGGGGGACAGTTCAATAACATTGCTAGAAATGGCCTCATGCTCCTGCAAAGGGGGTGAACGGTATTTCCATCTGTGGAGCACTATTGACGTAGACACAGCATCAGGAGGGAACATCAGGTGAACAGCCCCGTCTTTGAAGGACAAGTGAGTAACTTCACTTGTTACGGCTCCTCTGCAATTAAAAATTATTCCAACAGTTGGTTGATATCAAGAAAGTCGACCAATGGTAAAGGACAATGAATGAACAGAATAATATATCTTGACAATCGCTTTTTTTGGGGTAAGGGAGTCAGGAGAAAGTATCCTAGGGTCAATGTCCTATTGTCTTCTTAAGATAGCTTTTCCACCAGTTCCATTTCCTTTCTGCGAATAAAGTTAAAGGAATCTGAAACGTGCTCCGACAGTCGCTTCTACACCTTGTGAATGTTATTTTTTTGTCGACCCAGACTCCCAAGGACCAACAATCAGTGCCGGTCGTAATCAACAACGGTTAAGTATGTTTAGACTGCGAAACGTCTTCTCCATCTTTTCTTATATTTTAAAGCGGTACTGGCACAGGAATTCTTCGTGAGCGGGTTCGTGTTCGTGTTCGAGTTCGTGAGTGAGACGCACCGACGGGGAATATTGAGAGAGAAAGTCACGAGCTTGAACAAGTAATTTGCATAATTAAACCAGTTGTTGCTAAAGATAGAAAGTGCTATCAAGTGGATAAATCACTATCCTGGGGTCAGGGGGGGCGGGGGTCGACTGCTAGCAATGTTAATTTCTTTGATCAGTTTTAAAGAGACTTATAACCTAAACCAAAACTCTTCTGCAGTTGTTTCTTGCACTTACCCAGATACTACTTCCATGACTATCTCTCCTTCTACAGCATCTCCTTCAGTTTCAGTTTCAGTTTCATCTCCATGTTCTTCTTCCACCTCTTCGTCTGACCCGTCATGGGATCCTTCTCCAATGCCCTCCTCGCCTCCCAACTCAAACACTTGGCCATGGAAATCTTCACAGATGTTTTCAGCTGGTACTCTTGTAGTCACTCCTTGTGTTTCTACCACACTACCCAGCGCGGATACAACTTCAATGTCTCCTTCAGGTTCGATTTCACTCACTTTATTCTCTTCCAAAACAAAAGGATTGTACAGGGATGTCTTGGACAAAGGTTTCGCTTCAAAATGTACTAGACGGATATAAAAGTTAATGGTAGACGGATTAATGTGTATGTCTACACGCAAGAAACAATTGGATACGCTCTTCTTCTCCATGTCTATCCAATCAAAACGCTCTTAGCGTTATGTTCACTTGTATGGTGTCTACTAAGGAATGCACATTAGTATAATATACGGAAAAGGTGTCATATACGTCCAGGATCGAAAGCTGTGGCACACAAAAAATACTTAAGGATCTGGTAGGCATTTCCCCTCACGGAGTCATCATTTGAATCTTCCCTTTACACCGGGTCGACATCAGATAATGAAATAACAAGAGTTTCAGGTATGATGATCTCGAACTAAATGACGCAAGTGACATTGGTAGTATGTTACTGTAAAAGGGAATAGAATTATATGCGCCCCTGAGACATTTCGGGGAAAATCCATTGCTTTCTTATGCAGAAAAAGGCTGTGGTAAATGCCATCGCTGCCACTGTGCAGAAGTGGGTCGGTTTTTATTTCCTACGTGTAGCTTAAACAGCGGCACAATACTGTCTTGAGGGAATGCGTGGGAAAGCTTGTCATGGAGGGAAAAGTTCTCAACTAATTTTGTCACCGATTGTAGCCTGGGAAGTTCTATATGCAGAGCCAGTTTCTGGTAGAATAAATTGACTCAAATGCTGCTGTTCTGCAGGACCTTATTCATAAGTAAGGTTCAATGCAAAAGTGGTGCAACATTTCAAACAGACTTAAGAAGTGATGGCTTTGACGGGTAACTGGAGCCTAGTCACTTTTAGGAGTTAAAGGGTTTAAAAAAGAAAGGACCCATTGTACCAGCTATCAACTATCCTCCTTCCTTTGTGTAAGTGTAAAAGCAAAATTAAAAACATGAAATATTACCCCAACCAGAAACCATGCCGAACATCATTTCAACCAAAGGTCCAAGCTGCTTCACCCAGCTGTACTTCTCATCGTAGTTTGAACGCAACATTGCTGCTTGCTCAAGTCTGGTCTTCCTGGCCGTTTCTCTGATGGTTTTGATTCTTGAAGCCCACTCTTTGGCATCATAAGAATCCACAACGGCTGATTTGCTCAATGTGACATCCCTGAGAGCCTCACCAAATCCTGATTCCCCATGGACAAGTAAAGGAAGCCCAGCAGATAAGGCAAAAAGTGCGTCCAAAGCAAACGTCTTGTTACCTGATGGCAAAATGGCAAGGTCCACCTCACAGAAAAGATCTTTCCACTCCTGTTCAGTTTTTGGAAGGCTTCTTATTGTCAGCTGCCTTTTAGGAACACCACACTGATGAAATAGATCGGCAAATTGCTTCACTGTTTCTTTTCTTGCACCAACATAAATTAGATGATATGATTTATCATTTAACTCTGCTATTGTTTCTGCAGCAAGTTCAAGTTCCTCGTCAACAAGCAGAACACGAAAGTTTCTTCTATCATTGATGGCATGAGTCAAGTTTCTAAATTCACTGATGATTCCAGGAGTGAGGTTTAACACTTGTTTCCCTTTTGGGCGAAGAGAAGCAGACAAGTAATCAGTCATCTTGTGTCCAATAGCGAGAGGAACATCAGCATTTATGCAAAGTTCCTTTATGACATCTTCATTGCACTCGTCAGAAACTTGCAAAGAAATATTAGATAGTTTATGGCCAGCAATTTGAATGTTCTTGCATTGATACTGAATCTTCCAATACTGGGCAACCTTGCCCAGTCGGGCACCAATTCCGATGACAACGTCTGTTTCAAGGTCCGCTGGTGAAAAGAACATCCAATCAATGTAGTTAAGCAAGCCTGGTTGCTTCTTGGCTTTGACAATGGTAACTCCACAACTTTCTGCATCACTCATACCCCATTGATCGATGTGTGTATTTCCTGGAACAAACACACTGACTTGTATGCCTTTAATGAGGACTTTGGCAAATTGCTTTGCCAGCTGTGCTGAACAAATTGCAGAAAAATGTGAATCCCACATAGCAGCCAGGATAGTAACCTTCACAGGATTGCTTGGGGAATACAATCCACTAAAATGCGCCAGCCCTTGAAAATGTGAAATTAATTTTCAGATTAGCTTGAACAATTGTGTTTTACATTTTTTTAATAATAAGCATTAACACTTTTTTACAGTTTGATTGTAAAAAATAAAACAAAATTAATTACTAATTATTACAAGGGAAAAATAAAAATTTCAAACAATAAAATATAACCCATACCAGAAACTTTCGTGAAAATCATTGCAGCCAAAGCCTCGCACTGCTTTTCCCAGCTGTACTTCTCATCATAATTAGAACGCAACAATGCAGCATGCTCAAGTCTGGTCTTCCTGGCCGTTTCTCTGATGGTTTTGATTCTTGAAGCCCACTCTTTGGCATCATCAGAATCCACAATGGCTGATTTGCTCAATGTGACATCCCTGAGAGCCTCACCAAATCCTGATTCCCCATGGACAAGTACAGGAAGCCCAGCAGATAAGGCAAGAAGAACCCCCCAACCAAATTCCTCGTCACCTGATGGCATAATGGCAAGGTCTGCCTCACAGAACAGCTTTTTCCACTCGTCTTCAGTTTTTGGAAGGTTCCTTATCATAAGCTGGGTAGTTGAAACACCACACTTATGAAAAAAATCCATAAATTGCGGCTCTGTTCCTTCTGCTACACCAATGCAAATTAGAGAGTATGATTTGTTGCTTAACTCTGCCATTATTTTGGCAGCAAGTTCAAGTCCCTCTTCCAGAAAGTTGTCAGGATTATCCCCACCTACAAGTAAAACACGAAAGTTTGGTCCATCTTTAGTGTCACCATAGGTCAGGTTACTCAATTCACTGATTATTCCAGGAGTGAGGTTAAGCACTTGTTTCCCTCCTGAGCGAAGAGAAGCAGATAGGTCATCTGTTGTCTTGGGTCCAATAGCGACAGGAACATCAGCATTTATGAAAAGTTCCTTTATGACATCTTCAATGCACACGTCAGAAACTTGCATAAAAATATAATCAGATAGTGTCCTTTCAACAATTTGAATGTTCTTGCATTGATACTGAATCTTCCAATACTGTGCAATCTTGCCCAGTTGGGAACCAATTCCAATGACAACATCTGTTTTGAGGTCTGCTGGGGAAAAGTACAACCAATCAATGGGGTCAGGAAAGCCTGGTTGCTTCTTGGCTTTGACGATGGTACATGTAACTCCACAATTTTCTGCATTGCTCGTACCCTGTTTATTGATGTATGCATTTTCTGGAATAAGCACACTGACTTGTAAACCTTTCACTGAGAATCTGGCCAGTTGGTTTGCCAACTGCATAGTGAAAATTGACAAATGACTGGAATCCCATACAGCAGCCAGGATAGTCACTTTCACTGGATATAAGCTTGAAAAAAATGTGTCAGGCTTAGTGTACTCCACAACGTCTTGTCCACCAACTCCTTTCAATGAAAGCTGAAAAAAAAAGTTGTACAGGATTTTTCAAAAATCTACAGAGGGTGCTGGCTATATAACATTAAAGGCAGCAAGAGATTTATAAACCTAATTTATACATGCACTTAGTATCACTACTAAGATGCTACAAATTGGAATTGAAAAGTACTTAAAACTAAAAAGTTAATTCTACAGTTGTACCTATTCCTTTGAGACATAAAATTTCACTGAATTCTAAGAAGGGCTGTAAGGTACACCATGCTGTAATCTACTAGTAATGAGAAATTGTTCAACGTATGCTTGATGATTATTTGCTTGCTCTAACTTCAAGATTCAACAGTGCCCTCACTGTTGTTGGGAAAATAGCAAACATATAGCTGGCAATCACTGAGAAATATTACTCAAAAATAGAAATAAAAGTTATGAATAAATAATATTATTAAACATTGATTTACTAAATTATTATTAAACATTAAACATTGATTTACACTTTAAACATTGATCACCTATTGATCGAGTTGTGAAAGCGTTCTAATGGCACTGATAGAAAACTATCAGATGTTCTCTAAATTATTCTGTTATACAAGCAAAACCATCACTTAATGAGATGAGCCAATCATTAATTTTTGATAAAAAATCAAAACTATCATAAAAATTTATCCAAAAAAGCTTTTACCAGTGAGAAACTTTTTTCTAGGTTATATTAATGCCCATGACTCCACTAAACCCACTTTTTCCATGCTGGTTTGTGATGTTTGTAATCTTTTTACCATCTACTAGCATACTTTGTAACTTAATAAAATAATTGTATTCAGTGTGTCTCAATAGTTTATTAATGTATTAATTACTTAATTAATCAGTACATTTACTTATACTTTTACAAATAAAGTCATGTGTGCACAAGTAGATAATTTATATGTTACAGGTCAAATTTGAGTTCAGGTTAATTTTGATTTAACCAACAGCTGTAGGTTGCTTCTCAATATCCTTTGTTTCCTAGCCCCAATTCATCAGAGTAATGAGCGCTACGAGACAAAGGTAACTGAGAATCAACCTTGGTTAAAAAAAAATTTAGCCTGAAATCAAATAATTTTGACCAGCTTTAACATATACCTTGTTGGAAGAACAATAGGACACAAAGTCAGGGTTAAAGCACATGTATGAATGCATTTTCTGTCTCACACTCTATTGCTTTCATTAATTTGAGAAACACTTTAAAATATGACAGTGATGTACAGGTCTATAAGTAGTGTGTGAAACTATGGGAAAAAATAATATCCCTTGTTTATAGAAGTGTCGCCATTTTAGGAAATAGTTTGAATGGTGCCTACAGTCGTCATTCACAAACCCTATATAAATTATATATACTTAAGTTCATAAGCAATACAAAAAATTACTGTACAATTAATTCCAGTAATTTGTGGCTACACACTTACTTCTAAAGCTCATACTTACTTTTAAATTTGATATTTGTTCCTTTAGTTCTTGTAATTCCATGCTTGGGTCTTCTAATTTGGCCATTCTCATGAAAATACCTGTAAACTATACATCAACAACATAATTATTTATATATTCATTTATTTCAGTTTAATGTCATTACAAACACATGATGAAAAAAAAGTAAGAAATAAAATAGAATTTGCCATAAGGATAATTTATTAAAGAGCTACATGTATAGAGCTCATACAAGAATAAAGAGAAACATACATTAATAAAAACTAAATCTAGAAAATTTTGTAGGAAGGTAATTATACCGGTAAAATATTTCAAAACAAATGCATAGTTTACACAATTATATTACTGCTAGATAGTATTTGATAATTATAAAATTTACTTATTCTTTAATGCTAGAAAACTCCTATCTTAAAATTTGAAACAGTTGCTGCTTACAGTCAAACCCCGATAATACGGACACTGAGGTGCTCACAGAAAGTGTCTGTATTAACGGGGTGTTCGTATTAAGTGGGCTGATTTCAGAAATGTAAGGGCTTTCTTTCCCCAGGGACAAAGCATTTACTGTCCATAATAATGAGGTGTCCATATTAAGCGGGGGTCCGTAAAGTGGAGTTCGACCATATTACAGTTGTATCATTGATAACAGTAAAAAAAGAGATTTCACATGTTAATTTGAAAGCATATTTAGTTCTGGCATATTATGGAGAAGTCTGGGCTGGGAGCAAGCAGTTGTATATATATATCGTACAGCAGTAGTCCTATTTCAGAATTGAGCAATTTATTCTATAAGAGTCATAAGGCTACTGTGAACCAATAATTTGTAATACACAATGCTAGAGTTGACTATTGCTTAATTTTTGATATTTAATTAGACTTAAGATTTAAGTATTTCAAGGCACTTTTGACAAGCAAGCAAGATTAAGCTTTTCTAGTACAGTGAAACAGTGAAACTTAGTACAGTACTAGTACAGACACCTTCGGGACCTTCCCAAGTGTCTCCATAATACAGGTTTGTAAAAATTGCCCAATGTTTGTTAACGATTAACATTCAACCAGGTTACTCAGACTGTACAGTGATAAAGTTCCATGTTGTTAAGGAAGCTGTGCTGTACTATGTACAAGACTTTTAGGTGAACTTTGATTGCGGATGACAATCATATGACCAGATGCATGTCTGCCTTCTAATCTACAGTTTATTGACAGCTTTAATAATTAATTGACTAAAGTAAGTACTTCAAGGACATAATCCAATACAGACTACTATAGTCAATTCAGCCCAGTGTCTGCCTGATAGAGGTTTTTAACAATAGAAATTGGCCAAATACAATTTATTTTAGTGTCCTATTCCACTTAATAAAGGTGTCTGCTGAATAGGGGTTCGGCTTAGCGTCCACCTATTAAGTGGACCCCCAGTTAAGCAGACACCCTCTTTTAAAGGGTGTCTGCTTAACTGGGGCTCCACTTAATAGAGGTTTTACTGTATATTTGAATTTCACGTTTCCCTCCCACCCACTACATAGGTAGTTTCTGATTGTTTTGTGTTCAGGGTTAGTTGTAATAATTATGAATCAGCTATTGTATAGACTGTAGATGGTGTAACAAATTAGACTCGTGATCAGATATATCTAGTGGTTTATGTAAGTATGGAATAATTATAATTGAAATAATAAACTGCATGTTCCCAAACCAAGATTCACAGTCTGTTGTGGTGTTTAGCAGCATAGTCTATCATCTTTTCCTATATTTACAGAACATTGGTCAAGTCTAAAGGATACATCTGAGGAAATGTCAAAATCTTTCTGACAACTGGGTCATTCCATTAATATCATAGGTGACGAATTACTCCCTAACATTGGCGCGAAATTTCAGCGTTAATCTGTAATTTCACATGTGAAATTACAAAGTTGCCATGGCAACCTTCCGTACATCTCAGTGTCAAGATGGCGACGAAGTTTTAAAATGTCATGAATGAAGATGTCAGGGCACAAGACGCTTTAGAAAACCTGAGCACACGAAAGAGCACATCAAGAAGGATTCTAACAGGTATTTTGTCAAAAAACTCTGAACTTAAGCCAAATTTAAGCTCTAAACATTCGAGAGAGTGCAGGAGTTCTCGATCGATACGATCCAGGATAGACATGTCAAAAATCCAAGATTGCTAACATAATTCGTCACCCATGATATTAATAGGTAATCAAATGGTATACTCGTGAAATTAGGGAATAACTTCACTTGCGTTTTGTCCAAATCCTAATAATTGCCCTCGCCTAAAGGCTGGGGAAATTATAAGGATTTGGACAAAACGTGGGTGAAATTATTCCCTAATTTCACTTGTCACCATTCAATTACACATACTTATTTTAATATTCTCACCAAACCCATCCCTGACCTATTGAGGAACAGGGAAAATCTAGAGGGAGTGCCTGAATAAGTTGGTAGCTATGTTCTCCGTGTCTCTAAGCAGGAAATGTGTTTGCACTATGATCTTTTATTTTTCCTTTGGGGTATGATTCCAGCTACTTTACTGAAAAGTAAAATTTAATAATTGTACCTTACTAGGGAGGAAGGCAGTGGCACAGATGTCAAATTTGATTTTCAGGTTAATTCAACCAACAGCTGTAGGTTGATTCTCACCATATAATTATTTTTAGGGAATAGTTTGAATGGTGCTTACAGTCATCTTTCACAAACCCTATATATATAGACTTAAGTTCATAAGCAATACAAAAAGTTACTGTACAATTCCCGTAATTTGTGGCTACACACTTACTTATAAAGCTCTATCAAACTTACTTTTAAATCTGATATTAGTTCCTTTAGTTCTTGTAATTCCATGCTTGGGTCTGCTGATTTAGCCTATTAGAAAACAGCATAAGTGTATTACAATTGGTTCTCAGTAGTCTTATGACTCTCATACAATATATTGCTCAGTTCTGAAATAGGACAACTCCTATACAATATACAACTGCTTGCTCCCAGCTCAGACTTCTCCATTATTAGCATCTAGATTCACATTTAAATGAGACAATATTCACTAAAAAAGAACTATCAATAATATGACGGCACTAACTATGCTTTAAAATTGACATGTGAAATTTATTTATACCTTTATCCATGATAATAGAGTGAAACCCCCCTGGGATCAAACTGACCTCAAATTTGATCTGACCCTTATAGAAATGTACAATATTAAAGTTGTACAATATTAAATAATAAGAGTAAAATTAGCTAATAAAGTAACTTGCCTGTCTTGTTGGAGTGCCGGATTTCTGAAACGGACACAAACATTATCACCTTTTTGAAGCATGATTTGAATGGTCCCTTTGGATTGATAAATTTAGTTCATGTAGCACCCTCTATCACCAAGTTGTAGGCAACTCTCTTCAGGATTTCAAGGATAAAACTTTAAGATTAAAAGGCTATTGTCCCAGTGGTCATGAATGACTGGTGGCACAGGGCTTAAAATTAAGGACATTGGGTATCATCTTTTTTGCCTCTGAAATTTGAGACCAGGACTACCTAGTTTAAACCATTTATATTTGTGGCAAATATTTTTAGACCAAACTAAGGCCCGACGGGTCGAAAGTTTTTTTTTGGAGACCGTCATCCTCCAATCCCCCCCCCCCCCCTCCCCCCCTCCCCCGTCAAGGTATGGATACGGCACTGATATTAGCCTGTGTTTACCACCTTTTGTGAGAAGTGGAATCATTAGTTTCAAAAGGGACAAGATGGCTTTGGAGTGCAGAGTATTTTGCGTGCTGGTCAAGTTCACAGGTTCTTACACCGAGGTAAACCTTGACAAGTGCTTCGCTATGCATGTCTCGACCGGGGGAAAGGGTTTACATTGAACGCATTGACAGTGATTGGTGATCAATAGCCCCAACTCTCTTATCCTCCCTTCGTGGTCCCTGATCATACGTATGTACTATATTAAATAATAAGAGTAAAATTAGCTAATAAAGTAACTTGCCTGTCTTGTTGGAGTGCGGGATTTCTGGCACTCTTCCGAAGACGCCATCCTTTTGCAGTAGAACCGCTTGGCGTCCGAGCGAGAAGACTGGAGACGAGAGGGTTGCATGCAACGCGCATGAACGCCCATATCTCTCGTAACGCCAACTCTGTCACATGTCTTTCGATGTGATTTGTATGCAGTCGTCACGGCAGTGCTGATACCTTTATGTGCGATCCATAAACTATTATATCTTGAGATATTTTCCTTATGTACAAAGTCCGTTAACAGATGCATCAGGTTTTCTGGAAAATCGAGGAGAAAAGTGGGGATCGAGGATCGAGGATCGCGGGTCAAGGATCCTTCTTTAGGGGGGGAGTGTTTTTATTGTTTTTGTTTATTTGTTTGTTTTTTTATCCATTAAACGATGAAAATCATGTAACTCTCTCGTCAGTCTAGTGGCTTGCCCTGGTTCATTCATATTTTGTGGGGTCGGGGTCATATAGTATATAGTCAGGGCGGTACTTTCAGAATCAAACAGCTTCCAGTTTAAATGTATGTAAATGATTTCACAGTACAAAACTAACTTGGCCCGATCGTTTTTGGGGCGGTTTTATCCGGCAACCTGATTAATAAACGCTTTTGGCGACGGCGGAAGCGGTGTAATTGGCGTAAAATAACTTCGTCTTAAAAAAGCGTCGAACAAGGTGAGAAATAGTGACCCAGAACCTAAAAAGAGGACTGGAAACTAGACATTCTATACGAAGCCTATCTCGGAGAATTTCAGGATTTAATTTTTTAGTTGATACTGAAATGACTAATGTAACGTTAAGGTGCAAGACTTCTTCAAAAAAACCGTGTGCGATCAATATTGCTCAATGTCAGATAAAAAAAGATAGCGATAACTCAAAATTAATAAAACTAAAAAGTATAAATTGTTGTCAAAAAGACAAGGACTGATCAAACAACGTGAATAGCCTGTAGTTTCAATATTTCGACTGGCCAATATTTTGCCCGCGCGGATCCACGTGCCTTCTACCGCTTGCGACGACAGCAAAAAGTTTAACGGTCAAGGACAACTTGGTCGCTAACTTGTGCAGGGTGAAGAAACCGTTCAAACTATACAAGAATGAGCGCGAAGTGTACGACCTGTAAACGGCTTAGTGGGAAGTTAAATAAATAAAACCAATTCTGATTGTACACCTATGCTTATTATAATTCCTTTGTCTTAATTACTTAAAAAGTACACGTTAAGAAGTAGATTAATTAGTAAATTTGTCAGAGTCTGCACAGCCGTCCTTTATGTCGTCACGCAACGCTCCTGTGGGGAGGAGCGTTGCGTGACGACACAAAGAAGAGCTGTGATGCAAACCCAAGTCAGTCAAGAAGCTGCATTCATTTGTTCTCCGTTCGGCTGTCCTCCTTAGGTCTATTAATCAGAATAGAATGCTTTCACTCACGTTGCCAGCAGCTACACTGGAGGTAAATTCATCAGAACAAAAGAAATTTTTTACGTAAGAAAATGGTTTAAATCCCTCAGGTTGCTTGGTACACGAATAGAAAAGAAGAAGAAATTTAAAGAATAAGAAGTAGGAAGTTGATTATTGTCGACTCGGGGCAAAGAAAATATTAAAAACCTTGTTCAGTAAAGCAACAAAATTCTTGCGCTAGATCTGTACGATTTACGAGTGTCTCACGCAACGCGTTATTCAAAACAAGGTAAGTCGCATCTGATCCTTTTCTTTGTTTCCAGCTTAACAACATTGCGTATGCTTTCTCGCATATTTCTTCATGGCCTCTATCAAATTCTTTCAGATCTTCTTCTTCGAAGGACAGCCGTCGCCCAAGCGTTCTCCAACCGTCAGAGATTTTCTTGGATAGATGTTCTAATACATTTTTTGTTGGACTGCCTTCCTTCACTGTACCTGCAAAAAGAAAAACCACTTCCGTTGACAAAATGGCTGAAATATTTTTCATCGAAGTACTATATGACCGCATCGCTCAACTTACTTCAGACCGAAAAAATAAATGAAACGGAGGATTCATGTAACAAGACATGTAAGAGAGAAAGTAAGTAAGTAAGTAAGTAAGTAAGTAAGTAAGTAAGTAAGTAAGTAAGTAAGTAAGTAAGTAAGTAAGTAAGTAAGTAAGTAAATGGTTGAACTGAGAAATGGGAGGGGTGGCGGGGTGTTTGCGTAACTGGGTGAGTGGATGGGTAAATGGATCAATGGTAGGATAACTCGACGATTGAACGAATGAAAGAATGAGCGAGTGAACGAAAGAGAAAAGATCAGTTTAGAATGACTAAACGTAACAAACAGATAAAAACTAACAATAAACGTTTAAAACATGTAATGAAAGCCGATATATTGCTCATCGTGATAGTTTCTTTTATTTATTGATCGCTAATAGTCTGGCACAGCAAATAGACACCATTGCAGCAGTAGCCTGTCGAGACGTCGCGACAATATCTTAACTATCACGAAAGAAACGAAAAAACCACTCAGTATCATTTAAGAGCGGACTCTTTAAACAGGTTAATCAATTGAACGAACTAACTTTTACAATTATGGTGAAACCTCTCCTTTGGGGCATCTCTATTAGAGGGACATCTCAATTCAGGGGACAGGGACACCTGTTCTGGGTGCTAAGACCCTGGTTTAACCCCCATCCCGGGGACACCTAAGCACTCAAAACATGACTGACCACAAATTCAAAAAACCTTGATAAGTTTACGCGTACACGAGTCACAATGACGACAGTTTTCAGAATATGAATAGTCTCACTTAAATGGATGTACTACACTTCTGCACTTGTGGGAATTCAACACACAATATCGCAGAGGCACAATATCGAGGAGGGCGTTACCAGGCCTCGGCGGATAACACCCTCCTCTATCTCCATAATTCTTCAGATGATATTCAGCCTCACTCAATAATTGCTAATTAAGGTGAACACTGCTGTGAAAACAAAGAAAAAAAGTTACCAGGCTGCCGCACAACTTCCCTTAAGTCCTGAAAAGATATAATTTAGAAATCATGAGAATTCTTGGGACGTTACAGTTGCCCGAGAAACATTTTTCAAGAGTTTGCAATTTTGTTGAAAGTGAAAAAATACCATAGACATATATGATGTTATGTTTCTACAGACGAGGCCCCTGTTCCTGAAGTTGTTAGAGTGTTAGAGTTCCTTCCAAAAGGAATGAAGGGGGTGGGGACAGGACTGACTTAAGTCTAATTTCACCTCAGCTTCGATCCAATAGTGAAACTCATGCACGATAACATCGCCCTATCAACTCAGGCCCTGTTTATAAATTTATATGGCGAAAACTTGTCCCTGTTAGAAGGCTTACCCTGCAGAGGGGCCAACTTTAGCGAGTGTTTATATAAGAAAAAAACTGACTCCTTTGCCCTAGCCAACAGCGCTTGCGCATGCCCCGACTCTCCCGTCTTGACCGAGTAGACCAGGCTCGGCGAGTCAAAGTGTTTATATGAAAAACAGGGTAGCTCGGGTAGGGGGGAGGGTAGCGCGGGTATGGGGAAGGGTAGCGCGGGTAGGGGGGGTGACCCCTCTACTCGGGACAACTGCAAAGATTGCGTTTGTAACTGCGATGATCTTCTTTCATATAATACAACTTTTCTCCATGTAAAGGGGGCCGTAGGAGGCCATCATAAATCAGCGGACTGATGTTTTAAAATACCCCTGAGCGACTTACCGAACGATCCGTACCCTGAGTGGGCGTTTTTAAGTGCAATCTACACAATAGAAGCTCTCTGTGTTTTAAGGTTGAATAAAATTCCACACGTGCTACCTCTTTCCCAGGAAGAAAATCAACCTCCAACTCTGCATCGTCTAGATCGCCTTGTAGAAACCTGTTGAAAAATAAAAAATATATATATTGCTAGGGCAGAAATACGTTCGAAAGAATATACACCTATGTGTCAGTATACAGTGCTGAGTGAACCACATTTAAATAGGTAGAAGAAAGAAAGCGGCTAAACTGTGCTTGCTTTTGTTGTCGTTATTATTATTTCAGTATACATATTGCTGTTGTAGGTAACCTCTGTTCTTAGGTTAAACTAGCATTCAACCTAGTTTGTTTCCTTTCCTTTTCTATATTATTCATAGAAGAGTAAGACGAAGGAAATTCTAGTTTAACCTAAAAGCTAGCTTTGCCCGCAACATAGCTACATTAGTTGAGGTGCTTTATCACAAAATTGTGTCGATAAGGTTACGGATACCTTGAGATCTACAATTTTGTTCAAATTTTGATTGTTTTTTTAATTTTCAAAACCAAAGTCGGAGTAAGGTCAATTTAATTTGGGACAGATACACCAAATACACAGATTACTGAATGAATATTGACAAAGAAAAGACGCATTTTTCAAAACTTTATGATTCGTTCACCATTTTTTATTTGCTTTTTTTTTTTTTGCTAACAACACATTTTAGAAAGAGCAAATATCATTCTTAACAGGTTCAAATCCGTTGTTTACAATGACGATAATACTCAACCTACTTACTGTAAATTCTCTATTAAGCCCCCCCCTCTCAAATAAGCCTCCTCCCTCTAGTAAGCCCCCCCCCCCTTTTCAGGAGAAAAAAGTTAATAAGACCCCCCCCCTCCTCCCCTCCCCTATTTATTCTTCACTAATAAATGATAGACTGTATTAATCAACCATGACTGTAAAACGTCGTGTAGACTGAGTCGGGATGGTTTACTTACCAACTCGAAGATCGGATTTGAATCTGATCTTCGGCTGCATCACCTAAAACGTCTTGTACTTTAACATTTCCAGTTTGTATTCTAGTTCCTTATGGAGAACTGATACCATCGTTGTTTCTAAATTAAATAAGCCCCCCCCCGCTCAAATAAGCCCCCCGTCTCTATTAAGTCCCCCCTCCCCCCCTCAAATGAGCTTGAAATAAACAAGCCCCCCTGGGAGGCTTAATA
The DNA here is from genome assembly GCA_964035525.1 of Porites cylindrica. Taxonomy (NCBI): domain Eukaryota; kingdom Metazoa; phylum Cnidaria; class Anthozoa; order Scleractinia; family Poritidae; genus Porites; species Porites cylindrica. The sequence goes on along the minus strand of OZ037781.1, from coordinate 1,724,680 downwards.
GAGGCTTTACGGTATGAATGACTCCTGAGTTCAAACCTTTCACAATAAAGAACAAGTTATTGAACGAGCCCTAGGGGGTGTTTTTTGACGATAAGGACCATCAAACCCTCTTAACGATGTCCAACAAGACCACACTGTGTAATAGAAGGCTTCAAAATATTACCTTACTAGTGTAGAAAGCATTAAATAATCTTTCTCTATCTACGGCCACCATGTGATCTTAGGGGGTCTCATATTTTATCTCTTCCCAAATGTTATACAACATCATATCGATTGAAATCGATTAGATATTTAGAACCTAACTTACGGAATTTTTTTTAAGATAATTTTAGATTATCTCAGGATCTTAGTTCTTTTAAAATTGACTTAGTTTGCTGCTATGCACTCATAATCATATCTTTTAAGCTGTTCAATTTTATTTTAAGTATTTTAGGCATTGTTATCTTTAGTAGTTTTAGTTTGCTCAAACTAACACCACTGTGCTATTATTGTAAGGAATCAGGTTAAATAAAGATTCTATCAAACTAACTATTTCTTTTGCAGCGGCATCAGTAAAAGCTTTTAGCACCGTGTTTTGGAAAAGGATTAGTTAAAAAGGTAGCTCCAGGGAAAGTTTGTTTTTGCTTAAGATTGTTAATGTCGGATAATGAGTATAACACAGGAGAATTAAATTTAATTAAGGATAAAATTGAATCGAAACCATACATACGGAGTCTACGGATACTTACCTAAGATGCGTTTCGTTCATGTGCCTTTTTTTGGATGGGCGCATTCCTCCTGATACCAACACAAATGCCTTGTCGTAACCATGTGTCATTTCTTTCTTCGAATTTCTGCAATCAGGCTTTATGCCTTCTCTTTCAAGCATTTTTATCACCTTTCCTTTAAGGTGAGCAGGGCAACACATCAGACACAGAATCCTCAAAAGATCTGGACGAAAGTAGGCAAAAAAGACTGCCCGTCTGGACTGCACATAAATGCTGCGGTCATAGGATTTTTGAACTCTTCGTCGATGAAATCTAGAGCTTTTGTTTCGCCTCTCAACATAACACGACCACCTAGAAGGACAAATTAAAACAACAACCACAACAGTGAATTGACAAAATTGCTACCACGCTTGAAATGAAATAATTCAATTTATTTTTCATTCAAAATATTTCGCTGTTTCGTATTGGCTTTAATCCTTAGGTTGTTGTTGACCAGATTTGGAGAATAATGGAATCGATACGATAGTATAACTGTGTCAATTATACAACCACAAACTCCTTGGAATCAGTGCAGAACTCAAGAAAAAAACAGTTCACGGCTATTCGAAGACGAAATAGTCAAATTACTGACTTCAAATAAATGGCAAAAAGCAAGAATACGTAATACGGAATATTCCTTGATGGATGTTGATGAGTATCTGCAAGGAAATTGTGAAACGGTGCAAAGAAACAGGCAATTGTTCATTTTGAAGAAAGTCTACAAGGAGGCAAGGATGTTTGGAATTAGAAATTTTGGGGTGAATCATAAAATAACTACCGAATTCGGCTTTTGTATACTGTGAAGAATGTGGATCTTGGAGGGTTACCGAGGCCGAACACCTTCCTTGATATGCATAATTCTTCATATCATACTCAGCCTCATTCAATAAATATACTTTAAAAAAACCGGTAAAAAGACTTTTAGTTTGATCATATATATTATATTCCCATACATGTCCTCTAAATTCAACATTGCAAAAGTCACACAATTTGTGTGGGCCCCGTGTGGTTTCCAACGTTATTCCTTCGTCAGAGCGAATGGAAACGTAAAATTCTGAATATCTTTACGGTCGTAAACTACTATATCTAAATTTTTGCAGTTTACGCCCCCGTCGAAGCAGCACCATAATTAAGTACCTCGCAATAGACCTTATTCGTGATACTCGCCAGAGGTTTTGCGCGCGCTTTAGGATTGATGGGATCAATGCAATGTCACGTGGTATTTCAGGGGGCAAACAAGTGATAAAATTTGATAAAACAAGTAGTTATCACAGTCGAGTTTTTAAGTTTATCAAACGAGAAGACGATTTTTATTTTTAGTATACGCAGGCTAATTTTAGAGGTGCAAAATGAACAGTTCGAGTTTTGTCATTATTACGACATTAGTACGTCATTATTGTTTGCTGTGAGGACATCTTCGGTTGCTACTGTATAAAAAAAAAGGAACAATGATCTCTTCTACCCCTAATCTGCCATTATTGTACTTAAGATAAAGAGCTTTTCATTTTCTTCTGTCTAGAATAAACAAACTAGACAGCAAATGCTTGTATTTGCAAATTTTATCTTCTGTTTGCCCCTGAGAAACCACGTGACATAGCTTTTAACCCTTTACTGCTTGAGAGCGACCAAAGATACGGGTATCGTGAACATGATAAAGTCTATTTTGTATCTGATCTGCTAGGCAGTTATTTTCTTTCTTACCAAGAGAATCGTTCCACCTCGAACCTTACAAACTTCCCATCAAGACTTGGAGGTTTCACAAGATTATCAGTGATTTCAATCCATTCCTTTTTTTCATCATTTGAATCCAGGAACAACACTTCGACCCTCCACGTTGTGGGATCCAGATTCAAGTCTTGTTGCTCTCGAAGCGAAATTGGCAACTGAATGGTGACAGGCTTCAAGAACTGTACAGCTTCAGAGCAACTGATTCGCAGAACAGGTCCAAGAAATATATCTTCCCCTGCAAATTCTTCATTTGGAACTTCTTGTATCTGTTCAATTACAAATGATAGTCAATAATTCTTAACTTTACGAGTATTGAAAGACTATCACGGAGTTAAAGTTCGGTTAACCTCAGTAAAGAAAACACAATTCAGGTGCAAAGGATCTAGTCACAGGTTTCGACTTGGTTTGGCTCATAGACGCGTACAGTTCACGACGGTACACCAGAACTCATTTTTGAAGAATAATATCCAGAAAATAGTAATACAGTCGTAGTGATTTTAAGGTCAAATATTGAACAGAATGCCTTTTGCCTATGTAACCGAGATCATGGTTAACGAGCTTATAAACAAAGGATAGGGCTAGGATGAGATCTCGAAAACTGATTTTAACCTGGTCGGTCAACTGGTCTCATCTAAAGAACCCCCAAGACCGACATATGCAATAACTCCTACCTTCAATTCCACAGGAAACTTTAATGTGGGTACAACAGCATTCTCAGGGATTGTAACTGTCACGCCTGGAAAGTCAGGATGGCTGAGTGAGGCGCCTTTGGATGTGATGGTAAAAGCTGAAGAAGCCTTCAGACGACATACTACTGCATATGTTGAGCACTCAGTTATGTTAGCTTGAGCAAGAGGAAAGAAAAGGTCTGGTATTTCCATGTGAGAAGGGAAATCGTCTTCGATCTCTGAAAAAAAAATCATATGCACTTATCTTGTTTCCTTTTCAATGGAAAGGTGACAGAAGAAACCAGGCCCAACAAACCGAACCTTAGATCGAAAACGGCAGTCCAAAACTACTGTACCACCATGTCTATGCTGTCACGTACACATAGTTCAATGTTAAACTCGTTTGTTTGCGCCTAGCTATCTTAAGGATCTTGTCTCTGTCTTACCGGACTCACGTTACCAACTACGCCGGAACAATAATGGTATATTATTAGAAAGACCTCGGCTAAGAACGAAGAAGACTTTGGGAGATCGCGCGTTATCGATGGCTGCCCCCTTTTTATGGAACAGTCTTCCTCTGCCAATAAGACAGGAAACATCAATCGACTCTTTTAAACGCTCTGTTAAAACATATTTATTTAAAAAGGCTTGTAGTTAGATTATTTACTTATTTATTTATATATTTTTAAATATTGTAATTTTACCGAGTAATTTTACTGGTTTTTAATTTAGTTGTTAATAATATTGTAATGCACTTTTGAGTATTTTTATAGAAAAAGCGCAATATAAGTATTAAATATTATTATTATTATTATGTTTGTTGTTAATGATGATAAGCTACAACAACACTGTTTCTTAAAGATTTATACAACCTTTTCACTGGAGTTAATTCTGTGGAACTAAAAGGAGCTATTTTCCCATTTAGTACAGTTAAAATGACTCAAGGGTAAGAGAAAGAGATAATCTAACCCCCCCACACTCCCCCCCCCCCCCCCCCAAAAAAAAAGGAACTATCTTATACCTAATATGTTAAGTCCACTTTTAGGGTTAAAATAACTCTTTGAAAATTACTGTGAATGGGTGAAAAACAAAGGAACTAATTTCGACCAAAGGATGAATTCGAATCCCAATACACACAAATCTAAGAGCAAACGGAATGCGTAAACTCCATCTAGCTATAGGATCTTCAGAAGGATAATCGATAATCCGCACGTTATTCTACTGTATGAAGGGACTTCCTATACCTTGACGACAACGTATGTCAATGGTTCCTTCCACTTCCTCCCAAATGTTCGTCTCTTTATCAATGAGCTTTTTTATCACCAGTTCGTAGCCCCGTAACTCTGTTGCACTGTGGGATAGTGACAGCTTCACCTTTGTGTTAAAGTTTAGACCTTGGTGTGCCATGGGGGATAGTTCAATAACATTACTAGTAATGGCCTCATGCTCCTGCAGCGGGGGTGAACGGACACTGTTTTTCCATCTTTGAACAATTATTGGAGTGGGTTCAGACACAGCATTAGAGGGGAACCTCACGTGAACTCCAAGTTGTTCGATGGTCCATTGAGTACCTTCCCTTGTAACTATTACTCTGCAATTACAAAATATTTCAACATTTTGTTTATTTCAAAAAAGCCGTCTACCAGCAAAAGTGGACAATGAATGGACAGGATAATATGGTACAACAATCGGTTTGTATATAATGGAACGGAGCCAGTATCCTAGGACCAGTGTCCCAGCGTCTCCTTTGTAACTCTTTTTGACCTTCCCCCTTTGTCTGCCCCTTGTTAAATAAAAACAGAAATATAGCTGTGTATGAAGTCATTGGAATCTAGGATATGCTGCAACACCTTGTGGAAGTTTTATTTATTTATATATTTTTTTGACCCAGACACTCTTTATACCAACACCAGCAGTGGCAATTTATAATGTTTAAGTGTGATTTTTAAAGGGGCACCGTCACTGGAATTCTTATCATCAATTAGTTAGAATTATAAGTACTTTATCTCTTCTACGAGCTGCACCTGTACGACGGCAAGCAGTGTAGTGTCTTGATCTCAAAGGAACGTATGTACCTACAAGAACTCGTCAGTTATTTAACGTTTGTTTCTCTTCCTTCCTCCTTCACTTACCTGGATTCTTCTTCAGTGTCATTTTGTCCTTCTCTATCAACTCCTTGAGTTTCAGTTTCATCATCAGACTCTTCTTCACACTCTTCTTCCGATCCTGTGTGGGATTCAGCTTCCATAGCCTCCTCACCTGCCAACTCAGTAACTTGCTCATGTACCTCAAGATCTTCTTCCTGTCTTTCTGCACCATCTTCACTTTCGGTTTCAGTTTCATTTTCAGACTCTAATTCAACCTGTTCGTCCGATCCTCCTTGGGATCCTGCTCCCTTGCCCTCCTCAACTGCAACAACAGCCACTTCTGACTCTTCTGTAGTCACTCCTTGTAATCCAAATTCAGTTCCCTCCGCAGATGCAACTTCAACGTTTGCTTCAGCTTCGACTTCAGTCGTGTCATTCTCTTCCTCAGCATCAAGATGCGACATGGTGTGCTCGAACAAAGACCAAGAGTGAGTCAAAAACCGCATTTTTTCTACAAGCTTCTCACATTGTGTCTCCCACTTGTACTTTTTGTCGTAGGCCTCTCGGAGAGAGCAAGCTTCCTTTAGCCGGATTTCCCTTGGCGTTTGCCTCACACGACTAATAGCTTTGCCCCATTCTTCGGCGTTGTCAGAATCAACCAAAAATAACCTTCCAAAAGGAATAGTTTTAATAGCTTTTCCGAGTCCCGAATTATCGCTCACCAAAATCGGACGTCCAGCGGAAAGTGCTTCAAGAGCAGTGAGGCCAAAGCCTTCCGTTCGAGACGGCATGACAGCGAGATCCGCCTCGCAGAAGAAACGCTTTAGTACGTCACGACTCTCAACAAAGCCCCGGACAATTAGCTGAGAAGAAGGAATGCCACATTTCAAAAATGCGTTCGTTACCTCTTTTTCTTTCCCATTTGGTGCCCCGACAAATTGAAGAAGGTAACTTTTGTCTTTTAAGCCTGCTACAGCTTCAGCAGCTATATCGTATCCCTTTAGTTTAAAATCTTCTGAGTCACCCCGACCAAACATGAAGATGCGGAACTGTTCCCTTTCCTGACTGGCTTGCTCCAAATTTGCGAACTCCCAAAAGATTCCAGGTGTGATGTTTATCACATCTTCATCTCTACCGTACCACCGAAGATTGGCTGAGGCAGCTTCCTTTAGCTTTGGTCCAATGGCCACGACGACATCAGCTTCCTTACACAATTCTATTTCAGTTCGGTGTTTTTCCTCGACTTTCGGAATAGCTGTTTTGCCTTCCTTAAACATTGCAAGCTCATCACAGGCATTGTGTACTATATGAACTCGTCCACTTCTGCGTTGTTTTGCTATAACGCGGACTGGTACTCCTAGCTCCTGACCATGGCCTATAACAACATCCATATCATGATCCTCTTTAGGAAAGCTCAATCCCCTGATGGAATCAAACCCAGTCATTGGCTCAGGTGTCGCAAGGCTTACTCTACAGTCACCAGCTTCTTGCTTCTCTCTTTCACTGTACTGTGGCAGAAGAACGGTTACTTCTACATCAGGCTGACGTGCCAAGTGCTTTGCTAGTTCTCTGTTCAGCGTAGATAATCCGCTCTTTGAGGATCCCCATTCGTCTCCCAAAAGAGTCACTCTTAAAGGTTCTCTAGCGAAAAAAGTTGAAGCTTCATATCTTGTTGTTTCCTACAAAGGTAAAAAAAACTAATTAAACTGGGAATTGTGACTGCTTACCCTCATTACTGTGCCACTCCGAGTATGTACTATCTGTTAGTCTAGCAACGAAATTGAAAAGCGAAAAAAACAGGAGATACAAGGCCATCATCCCGTTAAAGACCGCAGTAACAGAGAAGTGCCGGCATGCACCCAATAGATCCCAATGGCATCGCGTATACAGTGGAACCTCGATATAACGAAGGGCCAAGGTACTGGGAAAATTTGTTCGCTATAACGAGGTTTGGTTATCTGGAGACTATTTTTCATATAATTTACTATTACTGGGGTAAAGAAAATCGTTCTTTATACCGGAGACATTTGTAACAAGGAAGCCACCAAGAAACTGCTAAGAAGATAATAAGCCGAGTAGAGCGGCGTTAAACAGTTTGTACAAAGATGGCTCCGATTCCGCAATATTTTCCTCACAAAGGCCGAGAAGCTGTCGTGAATTTCCAGCTCATTTCAGATGCGGTCTTACAATATCCACCCATTTTCAAGGGCGGAGAACCGTTGAAAAAGATGCAGAGTTGGAGATTTATGAGGTGTAGCTCTCTTAGTTCCGAAGAAGAGAGCTTTCAACTGTTTGGCCACGACCGTAAGGAAAGTTTTCGTTCGCTGGTTGTTTCTGTGAAGATAAAGACTTCGGTGTCTTCTTTTGCCGTTTGCAACAATGCAAATACTCCTAACACAGAGGTTTCTTGGCCCGGTGTTAGCCGTGGCTTGGATAAAGACGAAAACCGAAAGAAAGCGAAAAGCAAAGTCACCTTAGAACTGGAATTAGAAAAAAATTTCCATTATTAATTTGGTAACATTCTCTTTTTGTAATCACGTGATTGTACGACTTGGGTGTCTCTGAGAAAAGAGGTAGCGTTGCAAACTTTTATGGCTGCATTTTTTTGTGTTGGGAACTAGTTTCTCTTCTGAAATGAAGACGTAATCTATGATTCCTTTTTATGCCGTCATATCTTTAGCTTCTCTTAAATCAAAAACATGTTTCTTTCTATTCCATTTTTCACAAATTTCTTTGGCAAGTGTTGTCTTTCCTACTCCAGCGGATCCATGCAAATGAACAACAGGCTTAACTTTAAGTTTTTCCATTATTTTCTTAACCTCCTTAATTCTTCCGCTCTATTCCTTTTCTGGCTCAGGCTACGATGGGTGCTCATCCGTGACAAAACCGAATTCACACAAACGATCCAAACATGACAAAAAATCTTGATTACCCGACGATTTAAATTGCTCCTCGTAAATCCTCTTCAAAGATTGCACTACAATCTTCTGATTCCGCACAAAGACAAGCAGTTCAGCGATCGCATTTGCTATCGACGAATTGTGATCAATATGTCAAGATTCAGATTTATCCTGCAATTTTTAGAGAAAAAAAATTTAGTAGTTCTGAAACCATTCCGTTTATAATTGAAAATGCGTTTGGTGCACTTTTTCCAAAAAAAATCTTTTCTCCCTTCCGACAAGTCCTTAGACTTTTTTCCTAGCATTTTTCTTTTCATTTCTGTGATCTCACTGCGATTGTAGTCAGCAGTGACACTTCAATCGAGTAATCTTGCGAATTCAATCCTTTCACTCCCAAAAGTGGCCTGCATCAAAATTCAACCGAAACTTTCCTAATTTTATTTTGTAAAACGCTGAAAAAGGAATAGTACCATGTGAAAGCACTACCGGAGAGGTTTCATTTGAACCTCACACCAAAGAGTTTATAGACTTTCATCCACACACTCAAAAGTAAAAACCAAATACTAAACAAAATTAATAGTCTCATGTGAAGAGTCTTTGAAAGTACTGCCACAGAGGTTTCATGCATTTAAAAGCAGGCGCGGATCCACACCGCTTTCCACCGTTTTACGGAAATCGGTCAGATTTTTCTTAAATAGATATATTTTTAATAAATAAAAAACTTTCCAAGTTGCAAGGCTTTATCCAAGGTGAATGGAACTGGCCAATATCCTGAGTGACTCGGAACCCCGAGAAAGGAGACTTTAGGGAGTTAAAACCTAAAACATTTACCGGGGGAGCTTGTCCCTGGACCCTGAAGAAGCTTGCGTTTTCGGCGCTCGTTGAGGAAATCGGTCAGCATTTATCCTAGATCCGCGCCTGAAAAGGCTGCATTATTCACTCCGAAAATGAAAGGGTTAACAGTAAGGTCTCATTACACACTTACAGGATTCAATAGATCCAAACATTCCATTATGTCATTGTTCACTTCTGCTTTTCCTATTCTTGTCAGTGCGATCATGAGTTTCCTAACGGTGGCATCTCTTCCTTTTTGCTGACACCAGGCTCGGAGTGTTACATAGCAGCATTCCTCGTCATCAATTTCCTCCACTGATATATTTTTAATTTTTCTGTCCTTAAGCTCAAGTTCCCGTGCAAGTTTTTTCCACCATGATCCCACTTTTTGTGACACTTTTTTGATCACTTCAGTTTCTTCTCCTAAGGGCACAATAACCTTCTTACGTGCTGTAAAAAAGAAGAAGAAACAAAAAAGGAAGGATTGAGAGGTATTGGTGCATGATTGCGTCGAGGAAAATAGACATTTGGCCAGCTCACTCTCAGGAGTCCTATCCTTCTCGTCCCCTGGAGCGAGAGACGAGGACAGGAGAACGATAAGTATACGAAAGGACCATGGGAACAAGGCTGGACAGTTCGCAGGCCTCCGTAAAGCGGAGTTGACGTTATAAGAGTGTATGCGACACAAAAAAGTGTATGCGGACACAGAACAGTGTATGTTGTCCGTATTAACCGGTGTGCGTATTAAGTGGGGTATTTTTAGAGAAAATATATTAGCTTTTCTTCGGGACAAACGAAACTGTCCGTGATACACGGCTTTCCGCATCAAGCAGGGCCCCCGCAGATTGGGGTTCTACTGTATACAGCTATTTCGAGAAAGGTTGTCGGAAAAATGTGCACGCGACAATCCCGAAAGGTAATATGGGATATGATCAATACACTGTTCCTGACAACTGTAGCTGTCGAACATACATTTGTTGCTTTCCTTTAGCACTCGCAAACACATTTCCATGGCCTTCCGTGCCAATTGTTTCAAATTTCTTTGAAAAACAGAGAACTCAAAACCACCCACAATGCCTTTCAGGATTGTCGCGTGCACTTTTCCCGACAACCTTTCTCGAAATAGCTGTATACTTTATTTGTTACCTCAACTGACGAGGAACAGGGAACGGGGAAAGGGGAAATGAATCATGATGACTAAGCAGTTTCTGGGATTATTGATAGGCCGATTGTCAAGCCTCATTTTCCATGTTCCCCCTTCTTGTCATCTATCCCCGTCCCCCTTTTTGGTAAAGTCCCTTTAATTTTACTTGCGCATATAATTTCTGTCTAGCATACTGTACCTTCCTGAAGACGTTTAACTACATGCACAGATCCTTCTTCGTTCACCTCCTTATGCACTTTCACAATGGCTTCAAAACAGCCATCTTGGTGTTCAAAGTCGAGTTTTGCTAAATTCTCGAAGAAACTCTTCATTACTTGGGTAGGTGTTTCATGTCCTGATGTTAAGCGGCTAACGTATCCTTGATATACTTCATCAGATACAAAAGCTCGACACGCTGCCAGAACATATCCCACGTCAGCATCCAGTAAGTTTGCGTCATTCAAAGGTACGCCAAAAAATTCTACTGGAGTTTTCTGTAAAGAAAAGGATGCAGAATGACCAAAACATGAGTAAATCCTCTGTCACAACACAATAGTGTGTTTACTTTCCAACACGTTGAGAAATAAGTGTCAAAGTGATCGTGCTGTAGTCTCAAAACTAGTTACTTTGATAGACAGCTCTTTTCGTACACCTAATATTGCGCAACTATAGGTGTGTAATCAGTCCAGTTTCACGGAGGATTTATATGACTGTTTTATCACGATATGGAACAAAAACATATCAGCACGTACACGAACGAATCTGTGCAGACATGATAAGAGAAACCTAACTTTAAGAATCTGCATTACTTTAAGCCTACTCTGAAACATTTTAAGTAGCGTGCGTAGCAGGTGCCGGTTCATTTTGGGCAAAAAAGGAGAAACATCGAGGACGCGCGCGCCATAAAAAGTAGACTGCGAACTGCGAGCTGCGAGTCTCTTATTAATCAATGAAACCTTAGTAACTTGAAACGATTTATTAATAGAACGTAAACAACTGAAAAAATTACACTTTCTTTACATCTGGTAAGATTGCCTTGAATTCATTTCCCTTGAGGAATTTTCAGCAGTTTCCTTCTGTAAGATATCCTTAAAAGTTTTATTACTGAGATTACTGCTTGGTTCGCTATTGTTTGCAGTTAGTTGTGACGCGTGATCATTTTTACTGCTTGCAATCTCACGACAGACCAGTCAATGATCTGTCAACGGCTGTGCAATCGACCAATCGGTTACTCCGTTTCTGCACTGACGGAGGTTTTGTTTACTAAAAAGAGTCAGCAGTCCGTCTTTTCTTTTCTCGTCTCAATCCCTTAATGTAATAAACAACGTCGTGGTTTGCAATCGCGCTGGATGAGATAATAACTAGACGGATTTTAAGAGAAAAGGCGGACTACAAGTGGTCTACATAAAAAGTTATAAGAAAAATACTAACCAGTGCCTGGCACGTAGGCTAATTATTGAGGTTTACTTGAGTTCTAAAATTGTCAAAGTGGTAAAGGCAATAATAAAGAAATACTTCTAAACCGAGTTCTTCGAGGCCCACGGATAAGTTCTAATCTCATCCTCGTTCCCAGGGTCCACGCAGCGTTCCAGGGACCGACTAAGTAGGAGAGGACCCTGGGAACGAGGTTCCTTTAATCCTCGGTCAACTGCCCCAAACAGAGCAGTGCCATACGAGTTGTCATAGTAACAAACCCCGTGATTTGCGCTAATGCTTGTTGGTGGGACTTACCCTGCGATCAACTTTCAATGAAGACAACCTAAAGGCTAGTTTGCACAGCAGGTTTTTCTTTGTAGGATCCGGGCTGCTGCGAAACTCCACATGGGATAGAACTTGGTCGCTTATCAAACGAACTGGTAGTTGATCGGTGTAGCGGAGGTTGCTTTCAAACCTGAAAACATATGAATATAAAAGACAATTAACACCCTACAGAGGGACACGTTGAGAAGGCTGAAAACCCCCATTTGATTCTTGCTTTGATCAGTGACGCCTGCCATGTCATACTTGTTGAATTTTATTAAAGAATTCAGATTTGTTAAACAAGTGCCAATTTACTTTACATCTATGCCTCACATGTAAAAAGAGACTAAAACTAACACTTTACTGCCTTTGGTCCGTATTTGTTTTTCTCTGTAAGGAACAAAAACAAACGTCTGTTTAAAAATGGCTTGAACTCCTTTAAACTTGATCTTTTTGCCAGGGAGAGGAAAAGAGAGGGCCCTGGGGCGTTACATGGTGTATCTCTTATACCAACTTATTTTGACACGATGGGGTGACAAGTTGCAAGAAAACCTGCCTAGTGAGAAACTGCGTCATGTAACTTACCTCAGGTGAAAATCGTCCATGTTTTCTACATCTACTACACGTATTCCACCAGACACAAATACAAATGCTTTGTCACGCCCAGGTATCATCTTCCTCCGTGAATTTCCCTCACTTGGTACCACGTTTCTCTTGTCCAGCTCTTGTATTATTTCCCCTCTCAAGTGAGCTGGACAACAGATAAGATGGAGAACATCTTGCGAATGGGCACGATCATGTTCCTCAAAGTAAGCGAAGAAAACTGCTAGTATCGGCTGGGTCCATATTAGGCTTGACAAGTAACTAATTATTCCAGAAACACCGAATTCCTCTTTATACCTCTCAAAAACGCAGGTGTATCTAAAAGAGAGACGTTCAACAGAATTAAGTAATTACTGCACTACTTAAGATATCCGTTCATACCTCAGGATAAAAACACCCCTCTGGAATTAAGGGAATCAGAGATGGCGGTCATTCACGTTATGTGATGTAATGAATTACAAGATTTAACTACAGCAAGACGTTATCATTATTGACCCGGTCAAAATGGCCCTCTTCACACTAGAAATGCACAAATAAACACTGACTACACTGTGAAGATAATACATCTACATCTACATCTGTGCCCCTCTCCTCTCCTTCCAATATACAATGTCATTCAATTTAAGTGTTGTAATTTCTATTTTACGCGTTTATTTCCTTTGTAAATCTTTATCTCTTACTATATTATTTTTCTCAGTTATATTTACATAACTATGTATCAGCTAGGAATTGGAGGAATAAAAATAAAAATAATAATAAAAAAATACATCTACATGCAAAGAGAGAAACAAATAAACAAATAAACAAACAAAAAACAAAGAACCCTGGAAGGTATAGAGGTTCGAAGAGCAATATTAAGCTCGTCGCGAATCAACGAATGTTTAAAAGCCTTGACACTTAAACTTGCGTATAACATTTAAATATAAGTTCATGATCAGTTCATAGGAAATATTGTTCATTTTAAATGAGAAAAACAATATCTGAAGTTCTTCTCACCCATAGAAGCGTTCAACCTGGAACGTAACAAATGTCCCGTCAAAATGTACAGGACTTCTAAGATCATCAGTCATTTCCATCCATTCTTTATCTTCGCCATGGGAGTTTAAGAACAATACTCTTACACGGCATGTCGAGGGATCAGGAGTTCCTTCCTGATCGCTTTGTAGAGTCATTGGCAACTGAATTGTGACGGGCTTCAAGAACTCGACGAGTTGAGGGCAGGTTATACGAAGTACAGGGCCAAGAAACACGTCCTGCTCTTCAAATTCTTCAGCTGGAACTTCGTGTACCTAGAAGAATAAACAACAAAAATACAAAAACTTAACTCGCAAGTCTGACGTCTGATTTAAATTGCTAATATTTTCCTCGAGATTTGACAACTTGGCTAGATTTCTCTTGGGCCATATCGCGCCAAGCCAAGCGAAACAAGTAGCGTTAATTTAACGTTATGTGTCAGTGACGCCGTAAAGGTGCCTCAGTATTTCTAGGTAGCCTAATTTCACTCTAAACTCCGCATTTTTGTCGAGATTAGAGAACATAAGATTTTCTTAGAAACAAGACTCACTAGTCGAAAACAGCTAAACTGTACCACTACACTAGCTTCACGCATCTGTCTGCCTATCATCCTATCCCCGCTCCTTGTTCCCCGTTTTAGTGACATGCCTACCTTCAATTCCAAAGGAAACTTTGCTTTTGGTGGAACAGCCTTTTTCGGGACTTTAATACTCACACCAGGATAGTCAGGGTGACTGAATAAGCCGCCACTAGGTGTGATGGTGTAAATCGGAGAAGACTTGAGACGACAAACAACTGCGTATGTTGAGCATTCAGTTATGTCAGCTTGAGCAACGGGAAAGAAAAAGTCTGGGGTGCCATGGTGAGAGGGGAAGTCATCGTCGATGTCTGTAAACAAGAAAAAGGAGACAAACAAGCGAAATATGACGACAGTGTTAGTGTTTGTTATTATCATTATCATCATTATTACTAAATCAATGATAAAAACCTCACATGTCGTTTTGACAACTTCATGCGATCAGTGTCAAATACAATAAATAGTTTCTTGCAAAATGTCTATTCAAATCTATCCTTATAGATGTTTTCTTCGCCTAGTGCAGTGCGGCATTTATATGCTTATAAAAGCCAAACGCTTTTCGCAAACGTCCCCGTGTAAACATTATGAACTATTATCGTTTTACCTGCCAGGAACAAGTGAAGTGTTGAGTGTTAATTGAAATAGCTTTCCCTTTTAAAGAATAGAGTACGACAAGTTGGCACCTTTTAAATCATTGTTACACGAACATTTTCTTGAATAAAGGTAAGTCGAAACCCGTGCTATCTTAGCGCCATCTTAGGTGTGAGTCAAAGCAAATACTGAAGGTTAACAAGACGAAGCCAAACAGCAGTTTTCATGTTTAAAACATGTAAAGACGGCAATTTAGGTTATACATTTCCTTGTCCCTGTACGGCGTCTTCCCAGGCCTTCGCGGTCAATGCATTTTGCTGACGTATCCTAAACGAACGGCCGGGAGAAGAAACACGCTAATACCACGTAACCCGAAACGCACTGGCTGTGCAGAATCATGAGGCCTAAGGACTAGGCAAGCTTATACAGAAAGACAAGTAATGTGATGAGTGACTGTTCATATCCTGAGAAAAAAGCCGACAATTCACGACCCCACAACCGGTTTCCTCGCGAAATGACGCCTGAGGAACGACTGCAGAAATTCTCATACTGATGACCTGCAATACCCAGATCTGTGCGGTGCCTCTGATTGGTTGAAGCAAAGTTCCATCGCGGCACGACCAATTAGAAGCACTACCCAGATCTGGGTAGTCACGCGTCATCAGTACAGAATTTCTGCAGTCGTTCCTCAGACGTCATTTCGCGGGGAAAGTGTTGGCTGTTTTTTCAAGCTACTATTCAAAGAGCAAACGTCTGTAAACCTTGCCAGCACCGCAAGTCCTCAGTTCCATCTACTTCTTCCCATTCATTGCTTTCCCAGTTGATCAGTCTCTTTATCACCAGTTCGTAGCCCTGTAAACCAGGCGCACTGTGAGAAAGAACCAGATTCACGTCAGCATTGAATTCCAGTTCATCGCCAGTGATGGTCGAAATCTCAAGAACATTGCTGACAACTGACTCGTGCTCTTGCAGTGGAGGCGAACGTGCACTGCGTTTCCATTGGTGGACCACTATTGGTGTGGGCTCAGACACGGCGTTAGGAGAGAAGAAAATGTGGGCACCCCCTCGTTTGAGGACCCAGTGGGTACCTTCACTGGTAAGCGTTCCTCTGCAATCAATCAATCAATCAATCAATCAATCAATCAATCAATCAATTAGTCAATCAATCAAACAAACAATCATCAAACAATCTATAAATTAGCGGACCTCATTGTATTTTTGCATGTAAAGTTCCCCAAACGCACAAACGGGTTAAAAGAAAACTAATAATAATAATACTTTATTCAAGTACATATATGCATACATATTTGAAAAGGTGGACCGCGAAGTTAACCCTATCCCTATAAAAGGACTCCTAACTAATGAGTGGTTTTCAGATTAATGTAAGATTCTTGCTTTCAGTTCGACACCACATTTAAGTGGAAATTTCCCTCATTTTTGCCAAACCGAGAATAAGGTCGTTTTGCCAAGTTGAGCTTAGATGGGCATTATCAAACAAAGAGTAAAGACAGTTTACTTATCATGTGTCGTTGACCTTTATCTTCAGCAACACGGAAACTAACGAGCTTGCTTGCTTAAGGATTGTAAAACTTCAAGTCTTCCAATAGGAAGATGTAATGCTTTGAGATTACTGATTGCACTCTTATACCGTTCCTCACCTGTATACCCTCAAACAAAATACTATTTCCCTGAGAGACAACTGTAGTCACGCTGCTACACAGCCGTTTTTAGTGTCGTCACGCAACGCTCCTTCTCTTGCGTGACGACACTAAAAACGGCTGTGTAGCAGGTTAAGGTGGCTCGATATAGTTTTCAAGGTGAATACCTCCCAAGTTTGAGCGTAAACTGCGTCGCCATAAACAAGGATTTGGGAAAATTGACACCACAGTTGTATTAAATAAAGATGAAAATTTGTTATGATCAGGGTTACAATGACATCGGAGTTGTCATAGCAACGAAATGACGCCATTACCTATTTTACTTGCAGCAGTATTTCTCGGCACTGGGAACTGTTCTTCCAAAATCGTTTACTGTAGCTTTTACCTACGATAGCTGCCTCGATGTTCGTGAAGTTTAAGCGAAATCTGTAAGAGCGTTATCGAGATATTTTGGGATGAAGTTTTTCTGGTTAGAAATACGGTAAAAAATTGACAATCTTGATATTCGACTGTTATCTGTACTAAACGAAGCGCTTTTGACATGCAATTTCACCTCATAGTAGTTTCAATCTTTTTAAAAACGTGTGTGAAAGATCATGGAGATACCTCCAGCCGATTGCTAGAAAGGAGGATTTGATTAGTATGTATCAAGGCACTCTTGTTAGCGGTAATGTAAACATTTCGGTCTACTTTAACAAAGCAGCGAATAATTTTTAAACCGCTCGATAAATTTTTTAGAAAATTTAAGAATCTTGAGATTAACCCTCCTTTTATACGACCTCTTAGTTTCAAGATTATTGATATATTGTAAGGCAGTAAAATAAGGGCTTGAATTCGCTAACATTTTGTCAGAAATTTTGTGTTTACAAGTGAGAGCCTCTCATTATTCAGGGGCATTGTCTCCAAGTTTCATATTTTCGTGCATAACAATAGCTTGCAGTTTTGCATATTTTAAATACATTGTTAGCTACTGCTGTTCACGTGAAAATGAAACTTTGAGACAATACCCCTGAATAATAAAAGGCTCTCACTTGAAAAGACAAAATTTCTGACAAAATATTAGCGAATTGTAGCCCTTATTTTACTATCTTACAACATATCAATAATCTTGAAACTAAGAGGTCAAATAAAAGGACAGTTTACCTCAACACTCTTAAATTTTTTGGAAAATTTATCGAGCGGTTTAAAAATTATTCGCTAATTTGTTAAAGTAGACCGAAATGTTTACATTACGGCTAACAAGAGCGCCCCGATACGTACTAATCAAATCCTTCTTTCTAGCAATCGGCTGGAGGTATCTCCATGATCTTTCACACACGTTTTTAAAAAGACTGAAACTACTATGAGGTGAAATTGCATGTCAAAAGCGCTTCGTTTAGTACAGATAACAGTCGAATATCAAGATTGTCAATTTTTTACCGTATTTCTAACCAGAAAAACTTCATCCCAAAATATCTCGATAACGCTCTTACAGATTTCGCTTGAACTTCACGAACATCGAGGCAGCTATCGTAGGTAAAAGCTACAGTAAACGGTTTTGGAAGAACAGTTCCCAGTGCCGAGAAATACTGCTGCAAGTAAAATAGGTGATGGCGTCATTTCGTTGCTATGACAACTCCGATGTCATTGTAACCCTGATCATAACAAATTTTCATCTTTATCTAATACAACTGTGGTGTTAATTTTTCCAAATATTTGTTTATGGCGACGTAGTTTACGCTCAAAGTTGGGAGGTATTGACCCTGAAAAACTGTATCGAGCCACCTTAAGACAACTCTTTGAGGCAAAATGAATCGCATGATTGGTCACAGTGGAGGTTTCTCAATGTGAGTGTGCTCTTACAGTGGTCCGAAAAAAAAAGGAACATTAGTATACATACTCGTGTATGTTAACTTTTTCTAAGTCTGACTCATCAAAGTCCTCCATTTGCGCCTCTAGGCTACGTTCATGAATTTGATGCGGCAATTCGTGTTCTTCCGTAATCTCATCATCTCCAGTAATGTCCATGTTCTTGTCGTTTTCATCTCCATCATCATTATCATGGTCATCGTTGTCAGGAGACCTCTCTGATAAACATAATGTGTTTGAATGTTATATCGATCACAAGTTAGGAGACGGAGGAGCCATAGGAGCCATATCATGATATGTAATGAAATATCCTGCAGAAACACGCATGGAGGAGTAAGTTATCAAGTTTCATTGCACTTAATGCCACAACTGCTATAAATTCTTGCAGCCGGTTCCACATCTGTTGTATTTGACAACAGGGCAATTAACTTCTAGTACAATTTGTTAATTTTCTATAGTTGCGAGACCTTTCTTCAGCATGTTCAAATAATAAAAGTGAAAGTAATAATAATAATAATAATAATAATAATAATAATAATAATAATAATAATAACAATGATACCTGCTCTTGCGAATGGATTAAGGGAACCCAAGGAAAAAGGTGATCTCCACTTGGTTTCCTATTTGAAAATAAGAACACTTTTAGTAAGAACATTTCTCCTTACACTGAATTATTTTTTTCCTTAAATGACAAAAAGTAGTAGCCGACAGTGTTTTTGCATACATTTTAGCTATGGTTGCTTGTCTTACCTGCAGCAGCGTATTATACTTTTTCACCTCCTTTTCATACCCAAGTAAAGTAGCCAGATCCTGTAGTGTAGTAAGCAAATCGATTTTGTCTTGTTTTTCTAACTCTGAACTGTTCTTTTTCCACCTTCTCTCGTAGAATCTGAATGATTCCTTTTGACATTTCTCAAAAAGTTCTTTATTTTTAGTTACCTTACACAACTTTAACAAAGTTTGTAAGATCTGCTCTCTTTGAGCGTAAGGCAACCTCTTGGTGTCCGGGGAATTCCACGCTCCTTCGTAAAACCAAAGAGCTTCGCTTTGATATTTTCTCCTTGTCTTGACATCAGCCTCTTCCCCAAGTCGTTCGTTTATGGAATTGATGATCTTCAAGTTCGCCTGTGAAAAATGAAACCCTTCAAAACTTTTTTCCTCGTCCCATGATCTTTGATAAAACTCCAAGACTTCCTTCTGAAATGCCCTCTTTCGCTCTCTGGAAAGCATTCCCTCGTAGCTTTTAATGATTCGGTCCTGTACTTCACTGTGGTTCCCTTGCCCCAGGGATTTCTCAATCTCCCATGCTTCTTTGTAATATTTTTCAGCTTCATCATAGTCCTCAAGACTACGAGAAATTTCTGCCATTTGAAAAGTGCTACGCGCAGTTAATGGATGTTTGCCAAGGATGTCTTTCCGAATCTGATACCCGTTATGAGCAAACGGCTTTGCCTTTTCAAACTCCATAAGCCACGAGTAAGCGTTAGCAATGTTTCTGTTATAAAGTGCTGTGTATAGAATCCCAGTGAGTTTGAGTTCTTTGGCAAGATCTAAAGCCTCCTGATAGTATTCTATAGCCTTGCGAAAATTCATTTTGGCCTTGGGCGTCATTCTGTGTTTGTTATACTCTTGAATGGCCATAGATTCATAAGCTGTCCCAATTTGACTTCTAAAAAGAGGCAAGTCAGAGTGCTTCCTTGAACCAGAAAGCTCTTGACGCAATTCGTATGCTCTTGTGTAAAACTTAATCGCTTCCTCCGGATTTCCCAGATGGCTGTAGCAATTTCCAGTGGCATTCAAACATCTACAAGTGCTTGTGTGATTATTCAATTGGTCTTCCATTATTTCAAGGGAACGCCTCAAACTTTTAAGTGCTTTTGGCCAATTTCCTGCTCGATTGAAGACTTCGCCTTCAACAAACAAACAATAGCTTTTCACCCGCTTGTAAAGCTCGGTCTGTTTGCTCTCTCTCTGCACCCTCTGCAGCAACTCCCTCGACTCTTGAAGAACTTCCACAGCCTTACGCCATCCTTCAAGTTCGAGTACCTGCAAAGCTTCCCAGCATTGCAATTCCACTCGAAATATAGTGCCTATGGAGAAAATTGAGGAGCAGAACAATCAAAACACTTTTATCTGGATCTGGACCTGACTTTGACACTTAGGAGAACGCATGAAGAGGGACAGATAATATATCCAAGATTTGGTGCTACTTGAAATGTAACGGAAGGGTTTGTCATTAGTAAGAATCCACTAAGAGTGGCGTGGTATTCGGCCAAAATGTAAACCTCTCGTACATCAGTAAACACTGTCAAAAATTGCCTGGCTTGGTTCGGTTAGGAAGAAGTTCGACTGGCTCTCTCTCTCAATTTCTCAAAAACAGACACCTAGGGTTGGTCCTTGCCTTTCTTTACCCTTTTTAGCTGACAATCTATGATATAAACGAACACATTACGCCGGTCCGAAAGGTGTCTGTCTTGGAGAGAGTTGACTGTAAGACTCCAAACTCTGGGTTGACATGGCCAAGTTTTATGGTGTGGAGTATATTTGGGAAAACTAGCTTAAATACCATTGCTCACACTTGGGAATATCAATTCATATGTCTGATGTTATAACACAGCGCGCGTGCTTGCCCTATATAAGTCCTAATGAGCCGCTTTAAACAAAATCTTTATTTACTCACCCCCGTGCGTAAATAAGATGACGTGAGCATTTTTTTTTACCTGGCTGCAAAGTTGTCGTCTTTTAAGCTGCAGTGCAGTTCTCCTTCTCTGTAAAATATGGAAGAAACCAGCGAGGAACTGCCCAATTTTTGTATCGCCATTGACCTTTTAGGTCCTGATCCAACAAGCAGCAAAAACAAAGTCTAATTAAAAAAAACTCGCAAGTTGCGCGTTTCGCAAACTTGTCGGAAGACCAGCTGCAGCAAATTTTGGCCGAAAGACATTCACTGGGAACAGAACAGACACTAACTGGTCATCAGTTTTTATTGTTGCACTTTTGTTATCTCCGGACAATCCGACTGAGGCAGGAAAATTTCTCTCGCAATAACAACACAAATTACACAAGAAGACATAAATTTATCACTCACAAAAACAACTGCTGCCAGGTCTTCTCAAGAAGCCGTAATGACCAGTCAATGTTCGTAAATGAATATAAGTTTAAAGAAGGATGACAGTCGTCTTCGCTAAAAACATGTTTCTGGATTTCGCCGAGCAAAACGTAAACATCTTTTCAGCAAATCCGAACCATACTCCACGACTTCTTACGCACATGTTAGTATTTTAACTTTAGGTGAACTTTAAGACTCTTTTACCTTTGTTTCTGAATAAAGAAGCAAACTTTCTTTCTCAGTTTTACAGAAAAAATATTTTCATTCAAACTAGACGATTGTTGCGTGTTTGTAATCAGCAGATAGAACCGTTTGTTATTGTATCGCGCGTTACGAGAATTTTGCAGTTAATCAAAAAGCAAGCACTTTTGTCAGCTATGTTATAAAAGAATTTGCTCATGCTTTTAGCTGTGCGTATATCGAGTTATGGACGCACTTAGGAAGTTTGGAGAGCACTCAAGAAGCTAGAGTTGCACGAGGCGACACGCATCTAGCCTGCGATCATGCCCTCTCCCTTTATCTCTGTAAAACTGATCTCCGGTTAATACGCATCTTTTGTGTTCTCCAAACTGCCCGCGTGCATCTATAACTCGATATACGCACGCTAAGCATGAACAAATTCTTAATTTCACCAGCTTGTTCATCTGTTGAGCCGGTGCTTTTGGTAATAGTTTGTTTCGGAGGGTTATTTCAGTATTTTTGACCATGCAACTTTAAAAAATTATATCTCTGTTGTTATTTACAATTCCATATAACGCTATACCTCATTGGAAAGGGCAAAGATTAATTTTCAGAACAAAAATATTTTGGTCTCAGGAAACCATAATATTCCGCCAAAAAAAAATTTTTTTCTCCAATATCTAAGCAAAACAACCCGAAAATCGTTCGAAAATATAGAGCGGCTTGGAATTTTCTACAAATTTATTTTGAGACGCTATCAGATTATGCTAATCGATTATCATAATTAGCATAATGAGACTCTATACATCGGCGTCCCTTGTGGTTAAGATGGCTGAACACAGTTTTGGCAGTTTGTGAGTGTATTCATTTGCCAAATCATGGCAAGAGAAAGGTTGCAGCTCACAAGCTGAAACTTGGCAAGTGAAAAATATACTGATTAAAGATTTGAATTGACAGGTAAAATTTGACGTTTTTGTAGTTTCCGTGGCAACCTGAATGATTGAATACAACCTTAAAATTCCACTTTTGCTCAGTTTACATAAAATTTGCTTATAAGATTTTCCTATAAACTTGCACACCGCTTACTATAGTTAATCATTACCATTTGAAACTTATTTGACCAAATCTTAAATGACGGGTTTTTAGATAATCAATAATATTATTGTACCATAATTATTAAATGTGTCACAAAATTCGTCTGTTCAACTTCCATTTTAAAGTTCTCATTATTTAAAATACGATAAAAGTAAAAATTCTGCCAAATATCAGAAAATTTTAATGAGCAGATTTTGAGAAATCGTCTTCTGCGTAGCACTGCTTTTTTGCCGCCATGTTTGTTTGTCTAATTTAAAACACGCGCCGTCACGCGAGTTACCGCTGACCGCACACAAAACTGTGTTCCGCCACCTTAAGTGTTTACCTTACAAAGACGCTTTGTTTTCTCAGGTTTCCATCGAGTTATCGAGTTAAAGACAAGCAAACATGAATTTTCTGATATAATTCATCAAAATAAGCAAGGATTTGACGGCAAAAAGTTAAGCGAAGGCCAAGCGGGAAGGAATTCATTGCGTTTCAACAACATGTGCTACAGAGTTAAACGAATCGGGTATCGGCGATCGGCACGCAAAGATTCTTACGTCCATTTTCGAGTTTGTTTTGCTTGTTATCCTCCAGAATCCTTCAAAATAATTTGCTTGACTTGTATTTGGTTGAAATTCGTCGATACAAGCTTTCATTCTTCGCAAACACCGCGACAAACAAATCCCGAGTCGCGACGCCATTTCTTGACAAACTCAAACTGCGAGCCAGCGAGCCATGCGAGTCACGCGAGGCATCGGTAAAAAAAAGGAAACACAAGTAAAAACTGCAGATTTATAGATGAGGACTTGAGCACTCATTATACTGATTAGGGTTAAGCACTCATTGTACTGATTAGGGTTTAGCTTTCATTTTACGGATTACGGGGTTAAGCACTCATTTTAGGGCTAGGTTTAAGCGCTGTTTTTAGGGTTAAACACTTATTTACAACGGTTAGCGTTCAGTTAATGCTTTCTGTATTACTGTTTTCGATTTTTATGGTGTTTTTTTCAATGATTCTTCAATGGACTGCATGGCTCGCATCATGTTGCATGACTCGCTGGCTCGCATTTTATACACACTCTGTATAAAATGCGAGCCAGCGAGTCATTCCCCTCAAATTTGGGGGGAATCGGAAGTAACGCAATTTTTTGCGAATTTTTTTCGTCATCGAACGTATATGTACGAAATTTAAAAGGCCTGAAGACAATGAGTTTTAAATTGGAAACTGCTCGCGATAGCATACTGAACAGCGAAAAATAGTATATCCTTACCTTCCTTTCCATCTTCCTCTATCTTTTTAGCCCAGGTATGAAAAATCTGTCTTCTTCGCCTCTGATTACTGATCATGGCTTCAAATAAATAACAAACCAAGACGCTTTTTCGGTGTTCTTGGGAAAATAGAAGGTAGCCGGACTTCATAGAAATGTCTAGAGCAAGTTCAAAGTTGGGTTTTTGGAAATCAAAGCTGTCTAAAGCTTTTACGTAGTCTTTGTCCAAAAGAGCTGCAATTGTTATCAACTGAGAAACGAAATGCTTGCAAAAGTTGTCTTCTGCTTTTTGGTAAGCTTCCACGAAAGCCTTGCTATTGCCAATGCTTTTAAGAAACTTTCGCATCAAGGGATGTATGTCATACAGCAGTTCTTTTGACTCTGGAACAAGGAAGACCACTTGACTGTTACGCATTGCTTCCATTCTTATTGCTGCTTCCGAAACGTTTACTCCAAGTACCTCAGCTGCTGCTTCCAATGAAAATGGGCGGCAGAAGAGTGACACTGAAACGGCAGACTCTTTAAGTGTTTTACTTGGAAGGAAAAAGAACATTTTCCTCAAACATGACAGCTGTTCGTTATCGATACCTTCTTCTTCAAACATGTCCTTCTTTTCAGTCTGTTCATCCCCAGTGTCTTGGGACTGTTCCACCGCTAACTCCTGTTCAATGATTCCAAGAAGTCTTTCTGCATCAGCTATTTCCTGCCTTAAAATTGCTGCCATGCCATTGAGCAATAGTGGCTTCCCTCTGCACATCTCAACTAATCGCTCTCTCTGGCCGCTATGAATAGCAGGTGCCCCTTGCCTTTGAAGGAGCTCCCCCGAAGAGACCTTTTCCAAACCTCTCACTTCGTAATTTTCCACATCGTGACGAAATGCACCTCTAGATGTCAACAGAATCTTCAATGACGATATTTTTCCCTCAGTTTTGTCACTGGTAAGTCGTTGGAGAAATGAGACAAAATTAACATTCCGTCTAACGGCAGCCTCATCTTTTCCACCTGAAAATTGATCAACGTTATCGAACAGCAGCAAAATGTTCCCTTGTTCCCGTTGCCTCAGCTGCATCATTTTCAAAATAACAGGATTTGCTTCATAGCTCACTGTTGTCTCCTCCGAAACGGTGGAAAGTTCCTGTAAAACGCGGAAGTGAACGTCTGCCATTTTGTCTATTTCTCTCAAGTCCACGTTAAATTTATTCGCTTGCGTTCCTTGCCACTTAGATAGCACTTCATTTGCAAGTCTTGTCTTCCCGACACCACTGGATCCGTAGAGATTTATGACACCCGATCCACCAGTTGTTAACCTCGACATAACTTTTGTTAAGTCGCTGTGTCTTCCCGTTAATTCTCTTGATGTCGCTGCCTTTGACTCTTTAACCTCTTGCAAGCGGATTGCCTTGAAGCCTTCAATCTTTTCCTCGATTCCCTTCTTCTTAGATGTTTTTGGAGTGACCACAAATTTCTCCAACAAAGTCAAATTGTCCTCAGACACAAGACCCTGATTTGCAAAAAGATGCAGGCATGAATATAAATCTTGGTCTCCTTTATCCGCAAACTTTCCTTTCTCAAAATTCGTTTTGATAGACGAGACAGCATATTCAAGCTCTTCTGGGCTCAGATCATCGACGACATCTTTTAAAAGTTGATCAAACCGAGGAGAAATCTCTCCCGTCCTCAACGGTTCTTCAAGCGACGCCATCGTGTGCTCAACGAACCGATGTCGCGACATGCATAAATTGAGGTGAATAAATTAGCCTCGTGGCCAGATGTCAGGCGTTCGTGTATGTTGAAAATCAGACAACACTTATATTATTGTATTCTTTTCATGGTTGACATTCATAGTTTGAATGCGTGACATAAGTTATTAATATATTAATAACTTATACCACGCATTCAAACCTTGAATGTCAGTCGTGCAAAAGAATGCGAAATTTTATTTTGTTGCAAACGTAATGTATAATAGCTAAAAATGCGACAATGTAAAATAACAAGTTAGTAATTTAAAATAGTCTCGCACAAACTGTGCTTACGACAGATACATAACGTCACGGTAATGCATCTCATAACCAGCATAATAGCGCTTTGCACTACTACTAAAAATACGTTTTGTCACCTTAGACCCCCCCGCGTGACTCAGACAAACTTTGCATTCTACTCAGACTGCATTCTGACATTCTGCATTCTAATCAGTCTGCATTCTACTCAAAGGCTTTGTATGAGCAACATGCGTTACTGACATGACAATTGTATACAAAACGTGCAGTGAGCGCTTTTAAAATCTTTTTTGAGCTTAATTGCAATATATAAAAGGCACTACTGCTGTAGGGAGCAAAACCTGGTCAAAGTAACTAAAGTAAATGGTTAAAATCAGAAAATAAAGCGACTTGATCGAAGATCTATGCACTGAAACATGACATGGTTGTTTAATACTCCAAAACCGAAATTGCTAAAGAGAAAATCGAGTTTCTATGTGCTTCTCGCAAGCCTGTAACAGAATATCTAAGCTGAAAAGCACTCCAAAGTTAGCACAAACGGGAAATTTATAAATTTGTTCTGTTGTTGTGCGGCCAGGTAGATACCATATACGAATCCGGGACGAATACAGTACTTTATATCCTGTAGCGTAACATAAGCACTCGACTAAAAAAAATTGAGAAACCTTTGCCTTTAAATTAATATTAACCTAATGCCCGTTTTATAAACAGCTTTGAAACCCTGCTCTCCACACATTTTATCATAATTTTACTGACAGTAATGACACCACGTAAAAAATAAAATAACTCATCTGTACGGTTTTTTCCCTGTTTGACGTCGTCTTGGCACACGTTGGTTATTTTCAAGATATATATCATCGAAACCAAGCTGCATTTTGTTTCTTTTAACGATAAAAATCTTAGTGCAAAGCGCTATTGTGTGTTGTGTAGCACTTAATTTCGTGACATAAACGATGTTGTCGTGATGTACGGTTTAACAATAGAAGGAACTACACGTTTTTACAAGTGGTCGTCCCTTTTCGTGATCATAATTACAAACATTCTCGTTTCCATTCTATTTTCCTTGTTCTATCTTTTTATATATATTTCTTTTTTTTAAACCCAAGTAAGATACTAACAAAAAACAAATACTATCTGGTCTAACTCTTTATCTCAGTTGTCGTAAGCTTATGAGTTGGGGAGAACAGGGAAGTAGGAGACCAGGCCCCGGTTGTTCGTACGTTGGATATTTCTATTCACCGTATAACTGAATTACTATTCAGCGGATAAGTGTCAGGAAAACCACTTACGCTATCCGCTGGATAGTAATTTATCCGAGGCCCATGCGAACAGGGGAGGGAGGGGTACGGGAGGGGGAGAGGAAAGAGCGGGAGATGGGAATTCTAAAAGGGTGGGAAGTGGGAGAAACGGGGGGAAGTTACGTAACAAGACTTAAAATATAGCAATCGAAAAAGGGAGAAAGCCAAGAAAAAGTGGGCCGGGAGCAGAGACTGCAAAGTAAGAGAAGCGGGAGGTTTGGACCACCGCCTTGTGTTTCAAAGTTTGTAATTTGTAATTTGTAGTTTGTAATTTTGTAACTTGTAAATTATGCACATATATTTGGATGTTTTTCAACAAGCTGCGATTTTGTCCCCTATAATGAGTAATTTCTTTACGACTGTTTTATACCTAGTAATTGACGAGAGTATAAAAACAAAATGCACCATAAACCGACCTGACATAGCTCCCTTAACTTACCCTCAATATTAGCCTGTTCCAGGCTCCGAGATAGTTGGGTCCGCTGAATTGAGAAAGCGCAAACACGAAAATAAAACGGGAGGAATCTGGGGAGAGCACTATCTAAGAGCCTGGAACAGGCTATCTTAATATTAGAAGACGAATTATTCGTTGAATTGTCTACAACCAGCTCATGATTAACGCTTTCTGTTTGACGGGTACTGCCCTGGTGCCTCTTGCACATAGTGGAACAGAAAAAAGTCAGAATCATTAATCTTCAATTTTCGCACATGTTTTTTGACGTGGTTCCTTTTCTCCAGATTGAGAAAATATTTCGTACTCTTTTCACCGTGTTCACACCGTCGCGCCCGGGCGCGAACGATGATACTTTGAAGTTTTTCTTCATAAAAATGTTCCAGTTTTTCTTTCGACGTATTAAAATGCCTAAAGTCGCTTGCATTTTTATTGGTAGGGTCACATTCGAACGGTTTCTTTACATTGTTAAATTCATCTTGCAGTATGTTCTCCTTATCTTTTTTTTTCTTTCGCTTTACGTTTTGAAAACTGTACTGCATGTGCTCTAAGATTATACTTAATCCAATCCCAAATACACCTGTGATCCGGCAGGTCACATCTGCCCTCTGCCGGACAGACAGGCATTTTAGCCGTAACCTTGGGTACCTTTGGTTGTTATTATCATCTAGAAGAGAACAGTTCATTCTCCAGTAACCCAGACCTTTAATGTGGTTTTGACTAATATGGGTTTTAATGGCTGGAATGGTTTCAATAACTGATTTCCTCGGTAACATTGTACCACCTATATATATCGTTCTCGGATTATTAAGAAAGTTTGTAATGTCTTTATGTCGGTGCATAGATATTAATCAGAAAATACAATCAAACCCTTTTTTGAAAAGTATGGCAACTCCGCACGAAATTGAACTTCCGTGTGATATAATCATATCACCTCCCCATTCATTTTTCCATTGTCTTTCAGAGCCTTTCTTTGAATGAGTTTCCTGCAAAGAAGATTAGGTCGGCCTTTTGTTTTCGACACCACGTTAAGATCGTTCGCCTTTTACGAAACTTATTTATACCCCTTACATTCAGTGAGATCAATTTACAAGTGTCCAATACCATCTCGATGTAATGAGCGAAAAAATGGTGGGATTGAAGAAGCTAATCAGAAGAAGGAATGATGTGATGTAAAAAGAGAAGAATGAAACCTGTACATTTTAAAAAGAGGTCTGAGCCTTGGGGCTGAATACCTAAAGAAAAGACAAAGGACCTGTAAATTACAGTATCCACCCGGGAGTATCCATATCAAAAGAACCGCATATCATATATAAGTTGATTAACATACTATACAAAATGCCGAAAGATCCATAAACAAAAACAACAGCAAAAAAAGAAATTACGAATACCAAACACCCAAACCAGCTTAACACTGGAACGAAAAAAGGCAGCTAGGAGGGAAGAAAAAAACACGAAAAACCCTTACCCATGTTCCAAAAGTGAAAAACAATGGAGCCTTTCCAGAAGAAAAAAACTGCCTTTCGTAAACTTTCAATTTCACTAGCTCGGATTTACTAAAATATGCACGTTTACCTCCTTTCCTGGCTTTTTTCAATTTGTTCATTTGCACTTTCCATAGTTCGTGTAACTCCTTTTGAATATCTTCAAACATCTTGAAGTTTGTGTCTTTCAGCTTACGACCACACTTGAACACACGTTCCCCGTCCGAAGACCTAAAAAAGCGGGCTATAATTGTACGGCTACCATTTCCACTACCACTCCTTCGTTTTACCATTCTATGTACACGTTGCAATTCGATGTCTATCGCGTCCCCTATGCCAAGAGCGATAGAGTGACAACAAATCTTGGTTTCCTAGTGGTTTAAATTGATCTCCGTAAATCGTCTTCAAATATTGCACGACATCTTCTGATTCGGCGGGAGAAAACTTCAAAGATATGTCCCTAAACAATAGGACATTTGCACGATGACGATATTTGACTACAACTACCATAATTCATTTCGTTGTTGCTTTGTTATTTAAATTTGTCAATGCCGCTGAGGATTAAAGAACAATAGCCTTAATTTGCACAAGAAAACAACAAACTCAACGATTCTGGTAGTTGTAGTCAAATGACGTCAACGTGCAATTGTCCTATTGATTTATGTCAGCTAAGCTTTCCACCCATTCTCGCCATTCTCGTCCCCAGAACCACTCGGCTTAATTTGTAACGAAAGACCACGTGATTAAGAAACGACGGGCTCTGGGGACGAGAATGGCTTTCCACCACACTGGACGCCATCTTTGAATACGCCGCTGACCAAGGAGGCTTTAGAAAACCCGGAAGTTAACCCGAAGTAGAGTGTAAGGCCGTGTTATTGGGGAAGGGGGTTACATCTTACAAGTATAGTTATAGTTATGGCAGATATTCCATACCGATGAAGCGTCACTACCCAGATCTGGGTAGTGCGTCTGATTCGTCGTGCCGCGTGGGAAATTTGCTTCAACCAATCAGAAGCACTACCCAGATCTGGGTAGTGACGCGTCATCGGTATGGAATTTCTGCGCTCGTTTCTCAGACGTCATTTGGCGGGAAAACCAGTGGTAGTGTCGCCAAATGTCGGCTGTTTTCTCAGGCTATTTGCCTGTTAACTGAACTAATCGATCATAAGAGAATAGAACACTACTGAGGGGCCAAACCACGAGATGCCTGAAACAGCGAACAACAGTACTGACGTCACTAACATGACGCTTTGAAATTATATAGCACCGATAAGGAACCAGAATGTAATGTTGTAGTCCAGACCCAAGATGGTTTATTTACACTGAATGTAAAAAAAATATTTATAAAATAACTAAGATAGTACGCGCGCTCTGATTGGCCGAGAGGAGTGTTTGCATGAGAGTATGTAAACATGATTGTGGCGTCAAGTTGTTTGGCTTTTCGCGCGCTAATCACGCAAGCACAAATTTGAAAAAGTTTTCGAGTTCAAAACTCGACAAGTTTACTTTATTCACCCATTCCTTCGTCGGCTGAAACATGGAAAATCGTTACAAAGAAGGTGAGTCGATTTTTCTTCACTTCGGCTGACATTTTAAGCGGGAAAAATCCGTACTTTGCCAAGTGAACTGATTACGCGTGCAAGACTTCGTGGACAAGATTTTGCGACTGGTAAGAATTTCTCTTTTAATCAGTGCCATACAAAGAGTTTTGCGTTTTTTTCTCGGGAAAGTTATTTTATAAAAGCAATAGAAAACTTTTTTCCTGTGTTTGCATAGCCAGATATAAACACTCGAGGCGTTGGGAGAATTCTCGACAGTTATGCAACCCCTCGACTTGGTCTCGGGTTTGCATAACTGTCGAGAATTCTCCCAACCCGCTCGTGTTTATATCAGGCTATGCAAACACGGAAAACGTTTTCTGTTGCTTAATTATAAAATATAGATGCAACCGTTCACGGTAGGAACTCTGGTCTAATATAACCTTAAAGATATTATAAAGTTTATTCAACCAAAAAAAGGTGAAGGCTAAGACAGCAAATCCCTCTTAGATCCTATTCTATACGCAATCCCTCTGAGGGTCAGCTCTCTCTTGGTTCGGGTTAGAGAGTTTAAGCGCCAAATTTGTGAGAAATTCAAACTAAGATCTTTTTAAACTTCAATGCTGTAACTCTGAAATTTCAACAGTGGACTAGGGGGCACACTTTTTCAAAAAATCATGTGTTAAGTTTTTCATATCTTGACACTATTGCCGGGAAAATGACGTCGGAAATTTGGCACCAGAACTTGGTTTTATATCATAATGGGACACCTTAAGACGTCAAGTGAAAGATATGGCTTTAAAAGGCCTCCAAACTATAACGAAATAAAACATGTCTATCCACTCAAAAGATATAACATTGCAAAAATGTGACATTCACAACACTTTGTTGCAAAAATAACTTTCATAGGAGAGACAGCCTAGCAAACAAGGCCTAAAAGGAATTTGCTTTGCTTAGCCTTTTAAAGGCTACGAAAGTTATATTAAAGAAAACGAAGTGAAAGGATACACTAGGTAAGATAAGAGGCGTCAGTGTTCTATTATTTCCTTCCTTTGTGTATATTTTTGAAGTAATTTTACGCAAAAAATATATACATATATATTATATCTATATATATCTGACTGGATTTGATACAAGGTACCTCTGATAGTAGCATTATGAATATGAGTCGAGGAGGGAAAATTCCTTGACTTTGCACTGTATTCTGACTGGAAACTCTAATCAAAGTGACAAAATCTCCCCTCCCTACCCCCTACTTTTGACACAAAAAAAGCCAGCCAACCACTTCACAGCGGTCAAACGAGTGAAATTTGCAAAAGTTAAGCGAAATACTTCAAAGTTAAGGTTGCTACTTTCACTATCGAAAGTTTAAGGTATTACCAACATCCTGTTAGTTTACTAAACTTTTTAAAAGTTTACTAAAAAAGTTCTAGGTGATTGAAAACCGATGCTGACGTTATTATCGGCGCCATTTTCAAACATGATTCTCTTTTAGCGCGAAGCGTTTTCAGCGAAAAAAGCTCAAAATTTTGAGAAAAATGGAAAGATAGTTATGTTGACTAACTGAGTAGACGACTAAAACGATTAGAGAGAGAACTTAAAAACAAAGAGATTTAACCACAGTCATGGCCACGCCCACCACGATAGAGGAAAGCCCAAGACTCGTACTCATCTTTCAAAAGGAAAAGAAAACGAAGAACAAAGACGTAAAAGGCAAACTGTCATCTGTTCAGGCAAACTGTCTGCTGTTCAAGCGTTTCGGTACACCCGTTTCGAACGGCCGTGTGTTTCATCCGTTTAACGGCAACCCGCTAGTGTAGGTTTTAGCTCGAAGGTTCATAGTTATCAACAAGTAACAACCTTGAGTGTCTCCTCGGAGCTTTTTGGAGAATTTCTCGCATTTTATTT
Organism: Porites cylindrica; assembly: GCA_964035525.1. Taxonomy (NCBI): domain Eukaryota; kingdom Metazoa; phylum Cnidaria; class Anthozoa; order Scleractinia; family Poritidae; genus Porites; species Porites cylindrica. The sequence goes on along the minus strand of OZ037781.1, from coordinate 1,692,229 downwards.
ACAAGCATCTTACACTGTTTCTCCCAATTGTACTCTTTGTCATAGTACTTTCGGAGATAGGATGCTTCCTCTAGCCGGAGTTTCCTTGGTGTCTTTTTCACACGTCTGATAGCTTTACCCCACTCTACGGGATCATGGGAATATACCACGCACGAATCTCCGAATTCTACTTTGCGAATAGCTTGAGCGAATCCCGAATTGTTACTTACCAAAATAGGAAGGCCAGCGGAGAGTGCTTCGAGAGCGGTGAGGCCAAAGCCTTCCGTTCGTGACGGCATAATGGCAAGATCCATCTTCCAAAAAAGTTTTTTTGTTTCGTCGCGACTCTCAGGAAATGGTCCAACCCTTAACTGTGTGAGAGGAATGCCACACTTCAGTAACCTCTTTATAACTTGTTGTTCTTTACCTTTTGAGGCCCCGACAAATTGAAGAAGGTAGCTTTCGTCTTTTAAGCTTGCTACAGCTTCAGCAGCTACATCATATCCCTTTAGTTTAAAATCTTCCAAGTTACAACAACCAAACACTAAGATGCGGAACTGTTCACTCTTCTGACTGACTTCATCCATCTTTGCGAGCTCCCAAAAGATTCCAGGTGTGATGTCTATCACATCTTCATCTCTACCGCACAACCAAAGATCGGGTGAGACAGCTTCCTTTAGCTTTGGTCCAATTGTAACGACGGCATCAGCTTCCTTACACAAATCTATTTCAGTTCGGTGCTTCTCCTCGCCTTCAGATAGCGCTGTTTCACCTTCCTTAAACATTGCAAGCTCTTCACTGGCAGTGTGTACTATATGAACTCGTCTGCACTTGCGTTGTTTTGCTATGACCTGAGCTGGTGCTCCAAGCTTCTGACCATAGCCTACAACAACATCAATATCGAGATCTTCGGGAGGAAAACACAATTTCATGATGCGATCAGACACAAGCATCGCCTCTGGTGTGGCAAGACGCACATTAGATTCATTAGCTTCTTGCTTATTCAATTCAGTGTAGTTTGGTAGCATGATAGTTACTTCAACCCCAGCCTGACATGCAAGGTGTTTTGCTAGTTCTCTGTTCAGTGTAGACAATCCGCCTTTTGATGATCCCCATTCATCTCCGACTAGTGTTACCCTTAAAGGGCCTCTCACGAAAGAGGCTGACCTTCCATCAGTAGCGCTTTTCTAAAGACGGAGAGAGAGAATTAAAAGAAATCGACTTCCACGTAATCTAATAATGGCAAACATTCGTTATATTTAGTCTAAATAATATACCGTAATAACCGTACTTTTACGAGGCGAGACCACAAGATAAAAACTGTTATCGAGAGCAGCCCATACCATTTTTTCAGTCAAACACACCGAAGGATTGTTAGTGTCTTAACACCTTATGCCTATGGTTTATCTGTATCCTTAGCCGATATCCAATCAAACTACATGGTTAAGAATTCAGCTTATTAACAAAGGAAAGGGTTGCCGGAAACAAGAGCACTGTACTACTAGATGCCGAATCTTTGTCTGAAAATTTTCCGACTAAAGACGCTGTGCAGACGGGTTAGACGATACTAGAGAGTAGAGGGTGACCCAAGCCAGGCTAACCGCACAATTTCGTTTAACACCTTCACAGATTGTGCTGCATAATCCGAAAAAAATCAAAGTTTCTTAAGAAATTATGTCCTTACAAGATAGAATACCGATCTATTTTAGATTATGAGATTATTTTGGCCCTTAAATATATAGTGCACTTGTACAAATTAAATCTAAAAAACTGGTACTTATTTTGGCGGCACTAAGAAATGAGGTCCTTACAAGATAGAATACAGATCTATTTTAGATTATGAGATTATTTCGGCCCCTAAATATATAGTGCACTTGTACAAATTTAATCTAAAAAACTGGTACTCACTTTCGCGGCACTAGGACGGAGGTATGTAAATCACAACTACATATGCAAAAACACCTACCTTTAATTTCAAAGGTAACTTTGCTTTAAATGCAACATCATTCTCAGGGTCTGTAACTGTCGCTCCTGTATAGTTAGGTTGGCCGAATGAGCCGCTAGATGATGTGACGGGATAAGTCGGAGAAGACTTGGGACGACAAACTACCGCGTATGTCGAGCACTTGGTTATGTCAGCTTGAGCAATGGGAAAAAAACGATCCGGTATTTCCATCAGGGAAGGATAATCATCTTTGATATCTGTAATCGATATACCATGCAAATAGAATAGAACCTTCATAAGTACATATTTTCAAAACTAGGTCATTATGGGATCCGTGGATTGCAAATGACTGGTTTACTTCCTATTTGCACAATAGGAGGGAACATGTTTCTATTCAAAAGTAGGTTGAGTTTGATCGTTCGGATGAACGCAGTCCTGAATAGGACTGTTGTTGTTGACAGTGACTGATGTTTCGACAGCCTGTGCGGTAGTCATCTTCAGAGTCAAAGTGAGTTGTATCTCGTCAGGTGATGGTGTTATACTTTGGTTATAGATCTGATTGGTCAATTACGTCGCGACGTTATTGGTCGTCTGTCAGTTAAGCCGTGATGTCATTGGCTATGAAGACTCGTAATCAGTAATTGATGCGTTTCGATCCGTCTATTGTCACAGTTAAACAGTCGTCTGTTGTTAGTCATATTGTCAGTTCTCCAGTCGTTCTCTCGTAGTTAGTTTTGCTTGATCTCGTCCATAAGCCGTTTGTACGGCGCTGGTAACTGTTGGCTACGATTCAGTGGCGTTTGTTCTAAGTTAGTAAACCAGCTTTCTAAAAAAGGACGTTAATAGTAGTCTGTAGAATACGTTATACATGTCGCAGAGTCCCAGTCAATTTGATGTTTCGTCTGTAAATGGTGCTCAGCAATGTGATTGTTGACGTCACCATTCCTCGTCGCTCGTTTGTGTTTTGAAATGACTCCTGGGTTCAAACCTTTCACATGTTTCTATTGGTAGCACTAAGTCTAATGACATTGCAATAGCTCACTTTGGAAAAGAGTGATAGCCTGGGAACGAAGTCGCGCCGCAAGCACTTATGGGATTATTTGGGGGGACGCGGTAAAAACAAACATGGAGGAATTGAGTGCGGAATGTGATTGTAGTGATGACAGCAAGATTTTAACGGAAGTAGATAGTAATAAGATCAAAGTTATCGAAACTAGAAAATCAGAAAGCACATATCTAAGAGAAGAAGATGTACCTGGAGCAATTTTACCTCGAAAAATACCAGAAGAATGTACCGTAAAACAGCTGCAGCGATGGCTCCTTTGCCGTGGAGCTAAAACAACTGGGAAGAAAATGCAGCTTGTTCAAAGGTAGGAGAACTTAAGGGCCATTTGAAAACTTCTTATTACTGCCCCTGTTCTTTTCGTTACGTTATTAAGCCATGATATTCCAAGAATATCGCCTGTACCTACTTTGGTATTTTTTTTTTCGTTTTAGAGTAAAGGACTATATTGCTGGTGGACTAAGCTCTAAGATTAAGGACCCTGATGGTGGAATTCATTTAGCGAAAGCTAAAGCTAGCCTGGGACTCATGGAGGAAATTAACGCCAAGAAACTCAAAGAAAACTTTCCAGTAGATGGCTTTACAGAAGATTTAAATATTCTACCTGCCATATCATTTGGTACAATATGGAGGTATATGATTGAAGAAAGTGATGCTAAGAAGCAATTATCCACTGCTAAACCTCTCGTCAAGGGATACAACTTTTTTAAATCTGGCCATGTCCTTAGCATTAAATGCAGGGAGTCTGACGGAAAATTTTACATAAAAAGTCAAGTTCTTCCATCAATGAAAAAGACTGTTTTGTATAATTGCTATATTGTTTTGAACAAATGTGGCAAGGTGATGACAGCTTATGATGGTTGCCCAGCTGGAATAGATGGCAGATGTAACCATGTAACTTCAACACTGTTTGCACTGGAAGAGTTCTTCAAACAAAGTAAAGCACCTGTGAATCCTTCCTTAACACCTGCAATATCATGCACTTCAAAGCCATGTGTATGGAATGTCCCAAGAAAAAGGAAAGTTGACAACCTGCCAATTTCACAGGCCAAATTTAGAAAGCATCAGCATGGAAAACCTCACAAAAGTGAGGATAAAGCTCTACCATCAACAAGGGATGTCAGGGCACCACACCAGCAGAACCCAAGTCTAAACACTGATGCTAGCAATTTGTTACATCATGTCAAGGAAATTGAGAAAAAGACAGGCAAAAAGATGGCACTGAGTCTAATTCTACCACAGAAAACTTTGGAGGAGAATAAAGAAAGGATTTCAGTTGAACATAATTATTGCACACCTCTGACTCCCATTGAACCTGTTGAAACAGAAGGAAACATTTGTACAGTGTCAACTGAACTGTTATCACCAGTGAAGTGCCATCCAGTGAGTTTGGAAGAAATAAAGGAAAGATGCATAAAACTTAAGAAAAGGCTTTTTGTCGATGAAAAGGATGTTGATCGAATTGAAAAAGAGACAGTGGGTCAATCAGCAAATGAAAACTGGAATCTGCATCGAAAAATAAGAATAACTGCGTCAAAATGCCATCGAATTGCCACTTTGCAAGCAACTACCTCCCCAACAAAGGCCATTGAAGAGGTCTTACATTACAAGCAGATACCTCAAACAAGGGCAATGAAAGAGGGTTTGTCAAGGGAAGGTGCTGTTATTGCTGAATACATCAAATCAAAGAAACTGGACAATCAAAATGTAATAGTGCAACCATGTGGACTTTTCATCAGCAAATCTCATAATTACCTCGCCGCATCTCCAGATGGCTTAGTATACAATGCTGACTCCACTGAGCTAAATTCAAGTGGACTTGTTGAAATAAAAATTGTCTTCCTAAAGGAGAATGAGACTTTGTACCAAGCACTTGTCAGAAAAAGAATCTTTCTTCCTGGTTCAACGGATGGACACCTGGTCATCAACCAAAAACACAAGTATCACTATCAAGTGCAGCAACAGATGTTTGTTGCACAGAAATCATGGGTTGATCTGGTGGTAAAGGGAGTTAAAGATCTTCCAGACAGATCAATTGTAGACACTGATGGTGTTTTCATTTCAACAGTCAACTTTAATCGTGAATTCTGGACCTCAGTACTTCCAAAACTTGAGGCATTTTATAATGAGCACATTCTTGTAGAACTTGCTTATCCGCGTGTTAAATTTGGTCTTTCAAGATTAGACTTGAGAGGCTGTTGATGACATACATAATACTAATTTGCTAATCTTGTACGTTATTGAAGTTGCTTCAGGAACATTGTCACTTGTAACAATATAGGCAATTGTAACAGACCTTTTCCCGGCATTTGGGTATTGTATTTTGGTCTGTCCCAGCCTCAACAAGAAGCAATTGCTATTAATCATGGGTACAAATTCAGAAAATGTCTCTAAGAAAATGCCTCTAAGGTACATTAATCTAAAATGATATTCCAAACCCATTGTTTACTTTAATGAAATCTTTACTGTGGATGGCTTATTTAAAAGTGAAGGAATTCAAATATCCAGGACATAGTAACGATCAAAGTGTAAAGGAACAGTCTTCCATATTATTGGAGTTGAGAAAAATTTAGAGAGGTTATCATTCAATAAAATTCCAGTATCCACTTTGAAAAAATTATGTTTTTATCAAATCCATTTTGAGATCACTGGTTATCCTTGAAATCTGTTGGCTCTAAGCAGTGTGATTTATTCCTGAATCGCACTATTTTTGCTGTAAATCACTTCTTTTTCTCAGCTAATGAGAATGGGACAGTAAAATAAAACAATAAGATTTCCAGGTTAAAGTATCTAATTCAATTTCAGTAAAATGAAAGACTAAAAGCCATTTTGTGGCAAATTTTCCAACTATTATTGCCAAAACTTTGTTGTTGTGTTTTTCAAACAATCGACGAATTTAAAAAGTGAAATATCATTGCAATTTAATCAATGAGAGGTGGCAAAAAGTTTGTAAGTGCCCCTATGATTATAAACATGTCACTAGCAATAGGGGCCAATGTTATGGGAATCCTGCTGTCAAAAATATGCCAGTTTTTCATCCTCTCAATGCATCTCTCTACATGTATTCTTAGGCTAGCAACTTTTTTGTTGTGTGCCATTTCTTCCTCACTGAACTGAGTTTTTCCTTTAAGAAAAGAGGGTATGTTTACAGTTACCCCCTTTGCAGCAAAGTCATCTTGTATGTCAAATCCTTTGTCTGCCATGACATCATCCCCATGGTGTAAGTAGTCAATCACATTGGACATTTTGGTGAGCTCCTTGTCACTTATGCTGCCAGTGTATAGCTCGCTTAAAAATCCCAGGGCTCCAATAGGCGAAAGACCAACAAGTCCTTTCATAGTTGTTGTGCCCTTGTATGAAGAATAACACACTGACTGCATGTCAAGTGATGAGGGGCTCTCTGCTCGAATTTCAACAGCATCGATTATTAGAACTGTTCTTGGATAAAGTTCCTTAAAAATTTTTGGCATGTGCTCATGTAAAAGCTCTCTCCTGGGAAGGCAAATTAAAGGCTCCAGTTCAATCCTCATAAACCGAACCCAAGTGTTAAATACAACAGACACAGTAGTTTCAGAAACATTGAATCTGTGGGCAAGATCCTTTTGTAACAAGCCAAGCCTAAGTCTCATCAGAGTCAACACAAACTCTTCAAATAATGTAAGTGCTCTAGGTCTACCTAGCTTTTGCTCGGAGCCAATTCCTTTCTTTTCATAACTGCCATAGTTCAGGTTCTGTGCTTTCTGATTGACCATATCATAAAGAAGCATAAGTGCATCCCAGTGTGGAAGACCTGTGTAAAATTCAACATCTTCATCATTGCCCTTAAACTTTGAGATGTCAAATTTCGGATTTTTCACTAAATGTTGAAGTCTCTTTGTCGCGCTCGATAACTCGTCTCTCTCCCTTGCTACCTTGTCCTTCTTCTCTATGATTTCTTTAAGTTCCGATTCAATTTGATCCAGTATTTCTACAGTGATTTCAGTTTGCGTCGCAGCATCGCAGAAAGAAGCTTGAATGGTTTCCTCATGATCAATGTCAAAAAGAGGACCTTGGTCTATTTCGGTAGTAGAAACATCGGCTTTCCTTTTCTTACCTCCTACGTTTGTAGTCGATTCCGTCCGGGACAAAACCCGCCGCTCTGTTTTCTTTTTACTCCAAGGAAATATCGATGGAAGGTGTTCTCTGCTGAGCTTTTTACCTCCGGTCCAGTGAGCAGAGCAAACGCGTGTGCTGTCGGACTCTAACTTTAAATTATCGTTCCGAAGTAAACGTATATATTCCCGGCGAACACTTTCTTTTTTGGGTATTCGATAAAACGTCATTCCAGTAGAGTTCCTGAAATTATTGGTGCACAAGGGCACACAACAACTCCTGTGTTTAGGCATAATTTAAGATGGCTGGCTTGAGCGTCCCCCCAAATAATCCCATAAGTGCTTGCGGCGCGACTTCGTTCCCAGGCTATTACTCTTTTCCAAAGTGAGCTATATACTCATGGAGTCCCTCGGGGATCGGTGCTAGATCCTCTTCTATTTCTCTGACTCTTGTATATTAATGACTTCAGTAATTGCAGCAAATTATTTGACTTTCACATTTTTGCATGCAGATGATTAAAAGAAAATCTGAAAATTAAAGAAGCTCTAAAATCAGCGAGTCGTTTTCGCTTTAAAAAGCTTTTAAAAGAATCTGTCATCTCCAAATATTGATTGTTCCATGGTGTACTTTATGCAGCTAATTGTGTGCTCAGCCGTTGTTTTGCTTCTTTGCTTATTTAGTATTTGTTTATTTATTACAGTTTAAAAATTTTTCTTTCTGTGTTTACGTGTGCTTTTGTTTATTTATTACAACTTAAATATCTAGTTACTATTTAAATGTTTTTTGTTTTTTCCCGCATGTCCCAGCCGGTCAGCGCGATTAGCTTTTGCTATTTCTGAGTGGCTGAGCTCTCTTTTTTCCGCAAATATTTCCTTTCAATTACTATACTCCTTCTTTTGTATCAAGAGCACAGTAAAGATTGTTCTTGTTGTTACTAATTGTCAAATGAAAGTTAAAACAACAACACTCTGGTTGAATGTCATACTCCTTTGCTTTAGGTATGATAACGTATGACGATGAGTGGAGAGCATACTGGATGTGTAGCCCTATTCTGTTATCAGGTCTGCACTGAAAGGTTTATAATAAAGCTTCGGCATGTTTCCTAATGGATCCTTTTCATAATCTAACAATATGAAGTGAATGCTACGCTGCTGAGATTGGTCGTTGCCCGTGGTCTGATTAGAATAAAGACACGAATGACGTGACAGGCAATTCGTTTTCTTCCAAAATGGCGCGCAGTTTTGAAAGTGTTTGCGAGATTATTTCGGATTGAGCACGTTTGGCAGATGCTGTTTACAAGTACGAAAAAGGAGACATCCAGACAAAGAGTGTTCTTGAGCGACTTTTATATACACAAATCTACAAAACAGTTTTTACCGCTACCAGAAAATAATTACGCGATCTTCCTGATTTGAACAAGATAATGCCCTCAAAAAATTTCGGGAGAAACAAAGACGAAAGGAGACGCTGAGGCGGCAAACTGGAACAAACGTTCAAGCAGTCGAGCGCTGCAAGGCAAGTTTGCAGTTTTTCTTTTTTTGTCCCTTGTATCCATCTTGCCGTGTGTCTGCTCAGTAATAGAACGCAGAAGATGTCAACATCTAGGAGGAGCTTTTATAGACCTCAAGCGTGTATTATTTTCTTAGACACAGTAGAAAACCATCTTCTCCTTCTTCTTTTTACTATGCGTAAATAAACTAATACACTTTTGAGGTCTGCAGAAAAAGCTGAATACACTCGCTTTCGGTTCGTGCATCCACGGTTACTTTTTTGTAGATCTCAAGCATGTATATATTTTCGTATCGAGAAAATAGAAAACCATATAAATACAAAAACTAATCTCTATACCTTGACGACAACGTAGGTCCATAGTTCCATTCACGTCTACCCATTCGTTGCTCTCCTGGCCAATCAACATTTTTATCACTGGCTCCTGGCCCCGTGTGTCTGTTGCGTTGTGGGATAGCGACAACTTCACCTTGGCGTTGAATTTTAGACCTTGGCCATCCATGGAAGATATTTCAATAACATTGCTAATAATGGCCTCGCGTCCCTGAAGCGGTGGTGAACAGACACTGCTTTTCCAGCTGCGGACAACTATTGGCGTAGGCTCAAACACGGCATCAGGAGGGAACATCAGGAGAACACCCCCTTGTTTAATGGCCCAGTTGGCACCTTCACTTGTTACTAATCCTCTATAATTAAAAAAAAATCGTCAGCTACCGTTCTTATTGTAGCTTTCTCTCTCTCTCTTTTTTTTTTTTGTTTAAACAATGTCTTCACGCAAAGCTGGCGAGTAGGATATTCCGAGTATGTTCATTGTGTCAAGGGTTTTCGACAACAAATGAAAAAAGAATGCGTTTGAAAAGTATTAATTTGGTAAGAACTGTTAATATCACACTTAGACTATAACTTGCAATCAGTGCAGATCTCAAATAGCGTATTAACAATAAGGGACCGAAAAAAGTATACTCCTGGGAAGGGTGGAAGTTCTCTGCTGGATTTTCAGTCCAGTCCGGTGTAGGACATAGGCGCTTGATATAAATAACTATGTCTCTTTGTAAAGGAGAAGATTCCACTTGCAGTCGTAGTCGAATGTTGTGGTGTTGTTGGGAACTCGTAGTGTGAAATATTCTTTGTTACAAGAAAAATCAGGTGTAACGTAATCAGAATTTAAAGTATCTGGTAGATTCCACAGATTAGGAATGAAAATTGAATGCTCACAATTGCATGTACTAAAACAAGGAACACGGAACACCCGGAAACTCTTGAAAAAGTCAAATGAATACCAAAAACACAAAGAATACAGTAAAACCCCGCGACTAAGAACCTGTTTAGCCTAAAATTTGAAACAGGCTCTTATAAGATATGTCAACTGAACCGCCAAATACTCTTAGCTATATTGTATTTTTTTTCTTTGGAAACTAATAACTTATTTAAGAACCTACATGGCCTAAACATGTGCTAACTACCATTTATATATAAGAACCTGTTTAGGCTAACTTGGAAAAATCCAGGTTCTTAGTCGCGGGGTTTTACTCTATTTAATATTATATTTTAGAGATTAGGATTAGCGTATCTGTTTGTCTTTTTCCATTTTACATATTGCCAGGTTTTCCGGGATCATTCGAGGTGTTCCGGTGTCACGGGTTTTAGTACATGCCGTTTACAAGTGGTAGTAGGTGAAATGCGATCGTTCTAGTGCGCGTATTCCTGAATAGCACCGTTGTTGACTGTCGTTACAATGAACATACTCGGATTTATTTCATTCATAAGTAGGATGTATTGCAGCGATTAAATTTTAGGTAAGGAGAAGGACGGAGTCTGGACCCGAGTCAGCCAGTCACTCGTGATGACGGAATTTCTCTACTCCGCCCTTGAAGGAGGTTTTTCGATCAATTCTTTTTGTTTTCTGAGTCTTATCCCTTTTACGAGGGTATGGGGATATGATGTTTCATCTTGTGAGCACACAATTTTATGGACCATCGACTTCGAGCAAAATGAAGACTTGATTTATCACACTCTGAGCGCGACTAAGCCGTTCAGGCCAAGCTTCTATAGACTATGCTTGTCCAAAGAGGACAATACATCAAGATTTATTTATATAAATCAAGATTTATTTATATATATCAAGATTTATCTATATAACTCAAGATTTATTTATATACATCAAGATTTATTCATTTATATCAAGATTCATTCACCTGTATCAAGATTTATTTATATATATCAAGACAATATGATTGGATGACGTAATGAATTTGAAATTGGTCCAAATTGAAGATTGTGATTTGGATGGGTACGCCCGCGCCAAGCTACTGTCAAGGAGGGTTCTCGCTCGATTGGGCTCATAGTGCCTGTTAAATCCTTCAACTGCTTCGTGTAGCGTTCTCTTAGAAATGCTTTGAGAAATTGCTCGAAATTCGGTATCGCATGCGCCATTTTGCGAGGCTCTTGGAGCCAAGAATTAACCAGGTAAGTCAATTTGATTTGGTACTTCAAGTAAGCCTGTCACAATCTTAATGTATATGGATCTTGATGTAAACTAATCTTAACACTGATAAATGAAACTTGATAAAGATAAATAAATCTTGATGTATACAAATAAATCTTGATGTATATAAGTAAATCTTGATGTATATATAAGTAAATCTTGATTTATATAAACAAATAAATCTTATATATATGTAAATCTTGATGTATATAAGGTGTTTCGATACAGTTTTTCGGAGACCATACCGTCAATGCCTTAAAAGTGATTTTGTCCTTGTCCCATCGCTACAAACCTTTTATCAGTGATTGGATATGTATTGAAGTTTGTCAAAATGCAGCTTTTAGTAAAATTGATATCACTATGACAACAATAAACAAAAAACTTTGAAATCGATAAAATCCGAATTTTGCACGATCTAGGCTTGCTACTGAAAATCCGACACCAGGAACTTAAAGTGTGGTGTTTAGCAAATAACCTCCGTGAGAAGTAAAAAATTCTGTATGTTTGAATTCAAATAAAACGAAAATAAACTTCAGACCTCCTATTTTCAATAGTCATGATAAAATGTTTATTAAAAAAATTCTAAATAACTCACATTAATCTTAAGTAGCGTCAGAATGCTGCGTAATATCATTTTTCGATGCTAGGAAATTTTGGTGTATTTTCTTTCTTGCGATCCTGAAAACTAACCTGTTTTCTCACCACCTGTCTGGGTCCAACTTAACTCTAAATTTTGACTTTTAGCGCTTTTCTGAATATCTTTTGAACGGCTCGACAGAATTCTTTATTAACCTCACTACATAATCTTCATGATGTTTGCAATAATGTCTGAAACTTTCATTAAGATTGATTCACTGTAACACCTTGAAAAAAACCGGCCAAAAATCCGCGTTACAACATTCGCTGTTTTGACGTTATGTTACTTTTTCCAAGTTAATACCCACCACACATTCCTGAATGGCTAGTACATTTCAATGTGAATATTGTCAATGTTTTACATTCAAAATGTGCAATAAAATTCGTATTAAATGTACTAGCCATGGAGGTATGTATGATGGGCATCAATTTGGAAAAATTATCGTAACATCAAAACAGTGAATGTTACAACGCGGAATTTTGGCCGGTTCGTAGGCTAGGTTTCTCTTGACATTTCAAGGTGTTGCAGTGAATCAATGTTAATGAAAGTTTCAGATGTTGTTATACATGTATACATCATGAAGATTATATGATGAGGTTTGTAAAAGAATTCTGTCAAGTCGTTTTAGAGATGACACAGAAAAGGGCTTAAAGTCGAAATTTAGAATAAAGTTGCAATTAAGCAGCTGGTGAAAAAACAGTATACAATGTGATGTATACTTCAATGTTTGAATTTGTATCCATTTTGTGTAATACATTTCTATAAGGGAGGTTAGATTTCAGGATCGCAAGAAAGAAAATACACCAAAATTTTCTAGCATCGAAAAATGATATTAAGCAGCATTCTGACGCTATTTAAGATTATCGTGAGTTATTTAGAACTTTTTTAATAAAGATTTGACCACGGCTATTGAAAATATAAGGTTTGAAATATATTTTCGTTTTATTTGAATTCAAACGTACAGAATTTTTTACTTCTCACGGAGATTATTTGCTTAACACCACACTTTAAGTTCCTGGTGTCTGATTTTCAGTGGCAGGTCCAGATCGCACAAAATTCGGATTCTATCGATTTCAAAGTTTTTTGTTTATTGTTGTCATAGTGATATCTATTTTACTAATTCATAGCCAATCACTGGTGAAAATTTTGTAGCGATCGGACAAGGATAAAATCACTTTTAAGGTCATTGAAAAACATCGGTATGGTCTCCAAAAACTGTATCGAAACACCATAAGTAAGCCTGGACGTATATGAAAAAAATCTTGATATATTGTCCCTTTTGGACAAGCATACTAGACCTTTCGCGCATTCCTCTCCAGTAATCACACACAATGAAACGAGATCGAGGCTTGGGTTAACAATTTCATACAAATCACTGCATTTTGTCACCCAAGCCTCGAGTTGGTGTCTCAGTTTACAGAAGGCGGAAGCGGTCTATTAGGGAAGCCATTACCAGTTCTTGTGTTTAAAATACGGACATCACTTTTCTTGGTATCTTCAGGAATGAGGTGCAAGTGTCACTTGATTTCGCAGCGACTTATTTCATTACCTGAACACAACGGAACTTTTTCCGTTAAACTCTCCTGTTGATCCTCCTTTCATAACTTCGCCAAATTCTACTTCAGTGACCTCTTCTTCATCTCCTTTGGCTCCAGTTTCATTTCCGGACTCCGCGCCTTCTTCCGATCTTCCTTCAATCGTTTCTTGCGATGCTGCTCCAATGACCTGCTCGCCAGCCAACTCAGCCACTAGCTCAGACATCACATCTTCTGATTCCGCTGTAATAATATTAATCACAGATAAAAATTGGATGACGACGATGACGATAGTAATAAAGAGTAAAAGACAAGTAAAATACGTTAAACGTAATAACAGGGGCTATTTTTAGTTAGAAGCTTAAAAAAATCACAATATATGTTACTTTTCTTTCTGAGCGTCGCATCTTCACGACCTCCAATCCAAGAAGCCACCCCTTTCATTTCACCGAGCAAGGCCTTCATCTCAACAGACTCCATTTCACTGCGCCTTTTTTCCAACATTCTTTTACCAAAGCTCGAAGCTTCTTTTCCATATTGTTTTTTCAGTTGTTCCATATTTAGGTCCTTGCAAAGTTGGAGTATGCCCTTGATTATTCTCCATCTGGCCATCACTTTTTCCGTTGACTCCTCGTCGCCTTTCCCTTCTTCCCACTGCTGTTGCCAGGTTGCCAAAAGGCGTTGCTGAAATCCTTTAATACTTTCCTGTTTTCCAACGTCTTCATACAACTGTTCCACGGCACTTTTCAATGATACTCTGTCCTGTTTCTTTTCACCAACAAAGTTTGGTCTCAGAAGCACTCCTTCAAGGAGCATCAACTTAGCTCTTCTGTAGTTTAGACGTTTCTCATGCTCATCGTGTCGATCACAGAGCTCAATTAACTTGTCCAAGAATTCAGTTCTGTCTCGTAGCATTTCATTAAGCAATTTATTGTCTCTTGTCTCATCAAATTTGTCATTAAAGTCTTCTTCAGTAGCTTTCTGCATGCCATCATAAAACCAAAGAGCTTCTCTCTCGTACTTATTTCTACGACCTCTTTCATTCTCTTCTGTCTCCCTGTAGGTACTGGGAAACAGGTCCAGTAGAAATAGAATGGTATCGATGATTTCTTTATTGTATGCTGTAAAGCTGAACTGTGGAGAAACGGTCTCCTCTTTCCAAAGCTTTTCACAAAACTTCAAGGCATCTTCTCTAAATACTTCTCCCTCTTCATTCCCTGGAAAATTATACAAGTCAAGCAAGTCTTTAAAAATCTCCAGTAAGTATCTCCAATGCTCACTTTTATTCCCCGCACCCAACGATTTCTCTATTTCCCACGCGTTTCTGAAAAACTGAAAAGCTTTGTCATGAGCCTTTAAGTTTGCTTGGATAATTCCCATTTGAAAAATGCTTCGCACGGTATCCGGGTGATTTCCAAGAATTTTAAGTCTGATTTTAAACGCCTTATTTGCCTCCTCCTCGGCTTCTTTGTACTTTTCTTGGCAAACGTAAACGTTAGCGAGGTTACTACGAAAAAGAGCTTCATCTTTGTATTCCAAACATTTGAGCTCTTCTAAAAGTTCGAGAGCATCTTTGTAGCATTTCACTGCCTCGTCATACTCTCCTTTGTCCTCGTGAACTTTGCCAATTTGATTCTTGTAAACTGGCATGTCGTAGTGATAATCAGAGCCAGATAATTCTTCTCGCATTTTAAGCGCCTTGTTGTGGAACTCGAGTGCTTTCTCTGGTCTGTTTAGTCCGAGATAACAATTGCCAAGAGCGTTATAACACCTGGCAAGATTGGTATCGAGCTTTAACGGCCCTTCCAAGTGGTCCAAGGAAGACTTTAAGAATTCAGTTGCTTTCTTGTAGTCTCTGTTTTGGCAATAGAGTACTCCCTCAGTGTACAAGAAATGTCCTTTAGTCAGCTTGAAGTATTCGGTAGATTGATCCAGAACTTGTTTTAGTGATAAGGATGCCTTCTGCAACACGTCAAAAGCTTTGTGAGTCCCTTCAGCCTCTAAAACCAGCCTAGCTTCCCAACATCGTAACAGAGCGCGAAATAAAGAACCTGAAAGAAAAGGGACACGTTACAATTGCAACGACTGAAAACTTTGGCATGTTGAGTCTAAGTGACTGTAAATATACCTCAGTTGTCAGAGCGCTAGAGAAAATATCAGTGTTAATAGTAAATTACTTTGCTTCACTGTGGTGGTAGTAGCAGGGGTAGTACTGTAGCAGTAGCAGTGCCAGTGGGAGTTGAAGTGACAGGTGTAGTAGTTGTACCAGTGGTGGTGGTATATAGAGTGCCACTCTAATTCAGTCGTAGTGGTAGCAAAAGCAGTAGTGGTGATGGCTGTGGTACTTTGGTATAATAGTAGTATTGACAGTGGTAGTATTGGTGATACTGGTAGTAGTAGTGGTGGTGGAACCTGGTTGGGAGGGGGGTACTGCCATACATGGGACATACAGTTTTTTCAAGCAGCTTAGTCAGCACTGGGATAGGGTATAGAAATCAGAGAGTTTGGGTCTAAAATAGGGTATAATTTTCCAGGAAACTGATTAATCAATTGAAGATATTAGTCCAACCGGGAATTGACAATAATAAAAAAAAGAAATTGGCAAATCTTAATTTACCCTCACATCAGTTTAATAGCCAAGAAAACGTCAATCTCAGTAATATCTGGAAAATAGTGACTATAGGATAGGGAGAGTCCAGTTTGGGGTTGCAAAATTCAGCTAAAATAGTTATGGTGTAGTGGTATCGCACAATTTGAGGAAAATCGCATAATTCATAAAAAAAAAATGCTAAATTCAAGTAAAGGAAACAATAAATTCTAACTTAAATAAAACATTTTCCCAATCTTTATGTTATTTAAGGTGATTTACCACTAAAGAAAGCCTTGCAAGAGATCTGAAACCTTTGATCGTGGTATCTGGGCAGCCATAGGCAGCCTTGTTGATTTCAGAGACAAGCAGTGTGGTCAGCGGTGTAACGGCATCATGTAAAATTAAACAAGTGTCCTTTTTCTTTCTTTCTAATTGTTTTCTTTTCCAGGTCAAGATAATTGGACAAATTTAACTATTTTGTTTAAAAATAGATGTTTTATTATTCTTTTCCATTCAAATTTCCTGTTAAACAACATTAAAGTGATTTTTCTCCTTTGAAACCTGGTAAAACAATGTTAATTACGTCTGAAAAAATCGCATAATTTATTGCATAATAGTCCTATCTTATCGCACAATCTACCTTGAAAATACATGTATTGCACAATTTCTGACTTTTCATCACACTCTATCAGATGGGCTGCCCAACGGCCGATCCCTATCAAACAATCCTAAAGTACCTTCCCCGGGTGGTGGAAGTGGTAGCAGTACTCATGTAATTGTTTTTTTTTATGCCAGTTGCATGAAATGGAAGTGACCATTTTGTTTTTGAGTAAAAAGCACTTAAACATAAATTTAAGGGCTTATAAATGGGTTGTAACATTGTCAAGGTAATATGTGACAGTGGCATATCCAAGGGGGGGCCCAGGGGGCCTCGGCCCCCTCCTTACTTTTAGAACAAACTAAGGCCCAAAGGGCCGAAAAAATTTTGGGGGGAGACCAGGCCCCCCCTTATCTCAAGGTCTGGATCTGGCACTGTGTGAAACTACCGTGACTCATTCAATGACAAGATAGCATTTACTTGAATGAAAAAGCTAATTGAAATTTTTTACTACTGCTTTTAAGCAGTAAATATCCTAGAATCATTTTAAGACACCTGGTTAAGAAAATATGAAGAGATTTTTTAAGTTCCTTCTCATAAAATAATGACAAGAAAAACATACCGAAGTTTCCATCATCTTTGCACATCTCTGCCCATGAATGGAACAACTTAGTCTGCTTCTTTCCAGTGAACATGGCATCAAAAAGGGAAACAATCAATGAACTTTCATGGTATCCACCTGGAACACTGAAATACTCTGGTAACAAGGCGATGTCAATTGCAAACTCAAAGTTTGGACGATCTCTTTTAAACTCATTGAATGCTCTGATGTAGCTAGTCTCTATTAATCCAGCAATTTGTTTCATCCTTGACATAAAGTGTTCACAAAATCGATCCTTGGCTTCAGTGTAGGATTCATAGAACATGGCATCATTTTTAATGCTTTCAGCATACTTTCTTAATAGTGGATGAATGTCATACATCAAATGCTTGGCAACTTCGTCAACTACATGAATAATTTCATTGGTTACTAGTCCTTCAAGCTGTGCTACTGCTTCTGACATGCTAACATCAAGGATTTTGGCAGCAGTGGAAGCAGTGAAGGGCCCATGAAACAAGGATACTGATACAGCAGAAACCCTCAAAATGTCAGATGGTAGAGTATCAAACATTTCTCTTATCACTGACATTTGCTCACCATTGATGCCTTCTTCTTCAGAATTAAAAGGTTTTTCTTCTGTACCCTCTTCATGTTTTGATTTCACAGGAACTCCAGCTTCCTCTCTAGAATTCATTTCTATCTCATCAATCAGATCACTGGGAGATTTTCTCCTTTGTTTCAAAATTGCAGCTGTTCCTTTCAATAGCAATGGAACTCCTTTGCAGATGTCAAGAAGCTTCTTCTTCTGCTGTGCCTCAACATGAAATTTTTCTGTAGGTAGCAAGATTTTCTCTGAAAAATTATTTGTAAGAGGTTGCAACTTAAAATCAGACACCTTCTCTGAATCATTCAGTTGAGTCCTTGAAGTCAGAAGCACGTCTAATGAACCTTTCTTGTCATCAAACTCTGACAGCTTTCCCAGGAAGTACAAAAATTGTGTTCTTAAGTTCTTGCCCTCCTTTCCCTTTCCTTCAGTGAACTGATCCACATTGTCAAGAAGTAAAAGAACAGGAGGACCTTTGCTCGTCACTTTCAACAGGTCATGAATTCTTCCAACAACAGTACCCATATCAAAACGAACGTTTTGGATATTTAGGTCAAGTTTACCCATGATGTTCAGATAAACCGCCGTCATATCTTTAGCTTCTCTTAAATCAAAGACATATTTCTCACCAGCCCATTTATCACAAATGTTCCTAGCAAGAGTTGTCTTTCCCACTCCAGCGGATCCATACAAATTAACAACAAAAGGCTTCATTTTAAGTTTTTCCGTAATCTCCTTGAACTCCTCAATTCTTCCGTGTAATTCCTCAGGCTGCGATGGGTGGGAGGTTTCAAAGTCTTCAACTCTTTTGTTAATGTCCTGCTCATTGTTTGATTTTGTAGCAATGAACTCCTTGATTAGAGTCAGTTTTTTACTCGATATATAACCGAACTCACACAAACGATCCAAACATGACAACACATCTTGATTTCCGAGCGATTCAAATTGCTTTCCATAAATTCGTTTTGAAGACTTCACGACATCCTCTGATTCAGCTGGAGAAAACTTCGAGGATATGTCCCTAAAAAGTTGATTTAATTCAGATGGGCTTTCCACCAAAGTGGACGCCATCTTTGATTGCACCACTGGCCAAAAGCAAGCCGGAAGTACTTAGTCTTCCGCGGCTCGAATAGTCACGCGAACCTCGCCTCTAGTCACGCATATTTCAAATAGACCTTGGACAGGTTAAGTTTAACCTAGTTGTTTTGGGGAAGGATGTCTGGAACCAAAATAAGCAAACCCCAAATTTCAGTGATCGTGTTAAACCATTCTCTGTTCCAAAACAAAGCAACAAAGAAAACAAAGGGAAAACGGTACACTGAACCCCAGGCAAACTACACGAAAACTAGCAATCTCCTTCGCGTCTCCCCCCCGCCCCCAGTAAAAAAATCGATAACGGCAATTAAAAATAGCAGTATCAGGGGTATGATTATTTTCATGGAAGAATTTAGAATAGCTCGATAGAAGTGGTTATGGCTTTTAATAGCCTCTCCCACCCATACCCTGACAGGAGGGGGGGGGGGGGGGGGGGTGTCAAGGTCAGGTTCCCCTACACTCCCTTAGTAATGCAAAGTCTGAAGACAGAGATTCAACTCTCTCGACGGGTATTTATGGGTGGGACAGGTACTTATGTGTGCGTCTTAGAGTGATGCCCTTACTTTGTGAGCGTCGAGTAAAAGGAGTAAACAAAGGCAGGGTCCATTTCGAAGGGTCCTTCTATTAGCCAGCGATCGGTTCCTGAAAGGCTGATTAGCGCTAATCCAGGATTAAAATTTCATTCCATTTTTGCATTCTACTTTCCTGTCTATTGTTTAGAGTAACATTCTGTGTTCTCATTACTTTTTCTCGGAGTAAAGGCTCAACAGTATTTTGTAAGCTCGAGTTACATGTTCTTAGACACGAACACCTTTGGCTTAATCCTGCGTTAAACTTAATCATCTTTCGACGTAACGGGACCTTCAGGTGTCTAGGAGAGATTGGATTGTAAACAGGTTGCTACCTCGCAACAGTAAAAACTCAACCATCCTCAGGAATTGCTTTTTTGCCTCCAAATAACAACCAATGGAAAAAAAAAACACAAAGTGAAAGAAAAAACCTGTTTGCCTGCCCATTGGTTGTTAGACAATGAAGACCTTAAGGCAGATAACTGCATCATAAAAACCGAAGCTGAGGCTCCTGAAAAATGTTGGAGGCAAAGGATGTTACTTTCCAAGTCAAATTCTTCACCCACTGTCCCATTCAAGTTTTGCCTTAGTGGCCAAAATACATTGCGCCTAGAACTTTTCCAGTCCAAAAATAGGCAAATATCAGTCAGCAAATATCATTTTACCCCTTTTAATCAAGGTATTTACATTGAACGTGTATGGACTGATGGAACAGTTTCCTATCACGCATGTTAGATTAAATATAATAAATACAGTACTTGATTAAAAAAACCATTGGTGTAAGCAAGATGCTCTGTACAGGTAGCTAAAAAGAATCTATATGAAAATTAAAGTATATACATCAAATATCAAAACACCTGTACATATGCTAAAAATAGATATTAACATAATAAATAAAATTTATAAAACTAATACTGTACACCTATCAGTTTGCCTGAGGTACTTAACAACTACACTATAGGAATTACATGATGATAGAATACTAAAAATTTTTCACTTTTTAGAGTGGAGTGTCTGTGTATAGAACAATAATATTAAGAATTTCTTTTTTTTGTGAAGAGACATATTTACATTAAATATTAGAATAAGCGTATGAGATATAGTAACTGAATTTAAGTGCTTGTCTCACTGTAACTAATACCAGGCACAACTCACAGACCTGACTCAAAGTATATGAAAACAGAACTGTCATGACCCAAACCTCAAGAGGAGAGGGTGGAGTGTCTTATCCGACCTCTCTGTATGTTCCGACTTATATTCACGTATATGTTGTTCTTCAGTTTTATCCTTGGTTTAACTTTTCTTTTCTTTTGTTTTAAACTCATTATCATAAATTACCGTACCCTAAAACGAAGGAAAAGAACATTTAAACCAAGCATAAAATTAAACCACAACATGTGTAAGCGGCTACAACATAAATACCCTTTACTTGGTACACTGATATAAAAGAAAAAGACATTCAAACGATTAAAAGTAAGAAGTAGATTACCGTCGATTCAGTGCAAAGAAATAAGTAACAATCTAATCAGTCGGTCAGTAGCAACAAAATTGTTGTGCTAAATCTCTACGTTTCACGCGTATGTGACACAGCGCGTTGTTCAGAACACGGTAAGTAGCAGCTGAGCCGTCTCTTTGTTTCCAGGCCATCAACAAGGCATAAGCTTTATCGGCAATTTTGTGATTGTCTTTGTCAAATGCTTCCAACTCTGCTTTATCGAAGGTGAGCCGACGCCCAAGCTTTTTCCAATGGTCAGGGATTTTTTCGGACAAATCTTCTAGTTCATCGTCAGTTGGAATTCCTTTCTTCACTTCTCATGCAAAGAGTGAAAGAAAAAAAACTTAAATGAATTGACCGAAATTCAGTTAGTTGAGGTACTATATGACCATACTGCCCCAGATAACTCTTGACTAAGGAGGAATTAATAAATGTGCGTAAGCAAGCAGACGAGCTGGCAGACATGCATGAGAGAATATGCCAATGGTTGAATCAAAAAATTTATTTTTATGAATACAAAAACGATAAATGATTAACTGTGGGTAAGTATGGCATGCGTAGGTGGTAAACAGATGGACGGACGGACGGACGGACGGGATGAATGGATGGATGGGTGGATATAGATGGATGATGCAGGCAATCATCAATAAATGAGCAAGTAAAGGAGTAAAAAACAAATCAAATGGAAAAGACTGAGCGGACAGATAAACAAACGCATGACTTCTCCTACTGTAGGTATCGGGTAGTGTTCGCGTTTGACTAACAACATCTGTATTAAAGGTATAAGAACAATTAGTTTTCACTTAGTTTCCTTTGGAATTTGTTGAATTTATATTCAACAATCGGTTATCTAACATATCTGTCCTCCAAGCTGCTTGAACTCTGACTCTCTCGGACTACTCTTGTCCAATCAGAAAGAAAGGCGGAAATGGAACGCATAAAGAAGAGAAAAAACTTACCATTTGGCTGTCGGCTACGTTCCTCAAAGTCCTGAAAGGACATAATAAGTGATATTTTATAATTTATTTAACCATCCTGCAATTTTAACATTGCCCAGATAGGATTACCATTCTCTACTACTGTGGTAGTAAGACCCTCACCTATATAACCTCCAAAAAACATATAAACCCGACGAATGCTAAGATATTGCGTATTAATTAACCGTGCAACACCTATAGACATTTTAACTTCGGACGACTTTGACACACTAGAGGGCCTAGCGAGCTTCACAGCAAAAGAAAGCACGCTTTCTAGGCCGCAAAGCCTAAACCCCTCCTCAGGGGGGAAGGGGGGGGGGGGGGCAGGTGGGCGGTTCAGGTTTCACATATACGAAAGGGGTACTTTCTCTGGCAAAAATGGTATATAAATAGTGCTTTATTGTAACACATCTACGTAGAAGTGTTACCAAAAATACAAAAGAGGGGAAAAGGATTTAAAATTACTCCACTGCTCTCAAACTCAACTATAACGTCTGGGTGGAAATGGGGTCGGAAATGACTTCCGTGATCTACCAAGCAACAGTGACAACGGAGGGCAACAGGCCAGCCGAGACCTATGTAGGCCTTACTGAGAACTCTTTAAAGACCAGATACGTGAGCCATAAGTCTTCTTTCAGAGACCTAAACAAGAGACTCAGCACAGAACTCAGCAAGCATATCTGGCATTTGAAAGACGCTAAGCTAGAATTTAATGTAACTTGAAAGATTGTATGTAACTTGAAAGCTTGTAAATCACTCGCCGTGGGATCGTGAGTTACAAGCTTTTCTCGTGTTCTGCTTCTGCTGGCTTCTGATTGGATTAAATCTGCACGAAAGAATGTGGACTGAATAAATCAAAAGCGGTAACACTTTTGGGCTCCTTGATGTAAGAGGTCCTTTTAAAAGGAAATATGGGAGTGAGGATGTTAAGTCTAATTTTGGCCCAGTTTTAGCCCAAAATTGTGGAACTCAGCTGCATGACGATTCCCCATTAACTTAAGATGTCTTTGTAAATTAGGTGTTTGATGTGTAACTGAAACTCGAGGGTCTGGAGCTTATTAGGCTCCTAGCTTAAGTAGCTAATGAGTCGAGGTTGAAAAACAAACAAAGAAGAAATGAACTGAATTTAAAACTATTTACATCATAATGCGATATTGTTTACAGATAATGATTCTAAAAGGTACAATATTAACGATAGTCTAACAGTTACATAAAGAGCAGTTACATGCGTCAAAGGTGATCTTTCTGATGCGTGTTACAAATTTTTTAAGGGTCGGAGAAGTTCTTAGTTCATCATTTAGAGAGTTCCAGATTTTTGGTCCGTAGTACCTAAAGGTGTTTAGTCCATACTTGGTGGTGATAACTCTGGGTTGTACAAGAATCAATTCGCCCCGTAAATTACGTGATTTACTTCTAAGCGTCAGCAGATTGCGAAGTGGAGTAGGTGTTATTCCATGAATGACTTTATAGATAAGAATACACATGTCCTGGACTCTCCTGTCGTGCAGAGAAGGCATGTTTGCTGTTTCCAGTAAAGTAGCATAAGTATTAGCATTGTCATTAAAAATTAATCTTAGAGCCCGCTTGTTCAGTTTTTCAAGTTTGTCTGATGCCGTTTTTCCACAGTGCATCTACACTGTGGAACAATAGGTGAAATGAGGTAAAATATAAGCCTTATATAGCGTGAGTTTAGTTTGGATGCTTAACAACTTTCTAAAGCGACTAATGACTGCGATCTGCTTGCTTGTCTTTTTGCATATTGAAGCTACATGGTTGTTGAAATTCAGCCGTTCGTCTATGTGCACCCCCAGTAATTTGCAGGTGGTGGAGGGCTCTATCAATGTTCCATCGACCGAGAAATTGATTTTCTCTTCCTCTGTTTGGTTGTGTTTGGGATTTTTTCTTCTGAAAATTAGCGATTCACATTTCTTAGGATTTAGCAGAAGGCCATTGTCCGTGATCCAACTCGAAACCACAGCTAATACAGAATTTAGGGTTTTCTGTACAATTCTTGCGTTTGCGTTGCTGAAATAAAGTTGTTTATCATCTGCATAAGCCGATATTTTAGCCTTCTTAATGTTGTAGAACAGATCATTTATGAAAATATTGAATAAATGCGGGCCAAGTACAGATCCTTGTGGGACACCTGACATTAGCTTCCCGGTGGTCGAGCGAGTGTTGCCAAGCCTGACACATTGTGTTCTGTTCTTCACATAATTTGTTAGTAACTCTAGGCTCTCTAGGCTGACGCCATACGCTGAAAGTTTTTCAAGTAGTAGATTGTGAGGAAGGCGATCAAAAGCTTTACTAAGGTCGATTAATGTAGCTCCAATGATGTTATTTGAGTCTGCTTCGGTTTTCCAATCTTCAGTTAGTTTCAGCAGACTACTACAGCAGCTATGGTTCTTTCGATAAGCAGTTAAGGTGGGTGGAAAGATGGTTTCGAAGTAGGAGGTTAACTGAGGACATAAACATTTCTCAAACACTTTGCTAATGAATACCCGTGAGTGACTTACCGAATAATCCGTACCCCGAGCGGGAGTTTTCAAGTGCAATCTACACAATGGAGGCTCTCTGTGTTTTAAGGTGTTGTAAAATCTCACTCGTGCTACGTTTTCCCCAGGAGAAAAATCTACCTCCACCTCCGCATCGTCTGAGTCGTGTTCTAAGAACCTGCGCGAAAATAAAATAAACTATCATCCCTTGGGGTAAAACAATAAAAGTGATAAAGTCCTCTAAGCTGGCAAAATAAAGCATAGCACAAGGGAAGCCACACAGATACAGTTTCTAATCTAGGGCCTGTTAGTTACCCGCCTCTCCACATAATCTCTCATGTTAATTTGATCACGTTTACATGGTAAGTGGGGTGTCTGCCAGACCGGTAAACCCTCAGCTGGGGTAAAATTTCCCATGTAAACGTTTTGAGTTGGGGTAACCGATTCGCGTTACATCAAATTCACGGCAAATGCCTTTGGCGAAGGCTCTACACCAACCACACTACTGAAAAGTTACAGAAAGAACAGTGCGTGAGAGTAGAAGAGCGTAAACCACCAAACCATGTCATTTACCCGACCATTTTTGTGCTTACATTCTTAGCGAGCATTCGATAATCTTGAGAAAGAGCATCCCGGGATGGCGGGGTTGTCAAGCTCGTTCTCAGGTTCTCTCTCCTAAGGAGAGAACCCTGAGAACGAGGTTTGTGGGGTTGTAAGATTGTATGTAAACGCAGATTATTTTTTCACCCAACCTGAACAGGTTGCTTCAGCAACCTGCGGTCTCCACCTTCATGTAAACAGGCCTTAGGTTAGAAAGAATGTATCTGTCTGCCTTCCCTTGTACTATACAACGCTAGGTGAAACAAATGTAGATGGGTCGTGTATGCACTACACAAATCGCCTAACAGCAGATTGCTTTTGTTTTTGCTACTGCTAAAATTTTGTAGGGTAAACACGGTGTATTATGGGAAATGTGCAACTGATTAACGATAAAATTGAACCACAACCATATATGAAGACTTACCTAAGATATATTCCGTTCATGTCTTCTTCTTCATGTAGGCGTATTCCTCCTGACACTAACACGAATGCCTTGTCGTAGCCAGGTGTCATATCTTCCTTTGAATTGCTATAAATAGGCCGCCTTATGCCTTCTCTTTTAAGCTTTTTTATCTGCTCTCCTTTAAGGTGAGCAGGGCAACACATCACACGCAAAATTGTAGAAAGATCAGGACGAAAGTAAGCAAAGAACACTGCCAGTCTGGGCTGAACAGAAATGCTTCTGTTAAGGAATTCTATGACTCTCTGTCCGGAAAATCTAGATATTTTGTTTCGCCTTTTAACAAAATGCGAATACCTAGAAGAAGGACAAAGTAAAACAATTAAATTAAAAAAAGCAACAACAACAATATTGAACTGACTGAATTGCTAAGACACTTGAAGTGAATGAAAAAATATATATATAATTCATTTATGCACACAATCGACGCCCGCTGTATTAGTACAACTAGAAATACTGCAAGTACATTTAACCCTGGAACGTACAGAGGGGAGGGAACGTTAAATGTTCCCCCGAAAGACTTTTGGATTTTTTCGAAACGACGTTGCGTCAGAACCCTTTCTCTTTAGTAGCTTTTCATTCTTTCCTTCATAGACGCATTTTGGAAAAATTTGATTCGCGAAGATTACAAGATATCGCGTAAAGATAAATACTGACAGTTCTTTTCCTTTTGACTGATAAAGAGAAATACTGAGAGTTCTTTTACAAGATAAAAGGAATTCAAAAGCTGAGGAATTGAATCTCCTGACACTGATCATTTCAGTTTATGGACATAATGAATAAGCCAAATTTTCTTGTTTCAATCACCCGGTCACCAATATAGTGCCATGATTCTTTTCAGAGCCTCGCAAATTCAATGACACAACCATCCATCTGTTAAACGAACATTTTCTGCCTTACCTAGAGAACCGTTCGACCTCGAAGCTAACAAACTTCCCATCAACACTTGGAGGGTTCACAAGATCATCAGTGATATCAATCCACGTTTTTTGCTTATCATCGGACTTCAGGAACAACACGTTTACATCACATGTTGAGCCACAAATTGGGCTTAGATTCAAGTCCTGTTGCTCTCGAAGGGAAATTGGCAGCCGAATTGTGACAGGTTTCAAGAACTGAACACCTTGAGAGCAATTGATTCGCAGAACAGGCCCAAGAAATACACCTTCCTCTTCGAACTCTTCAATTGAAACTTCTTGCACCTGTTCCATCAGAAATGAAAATCACCAGTTATCAAGTAGCCTGAGAAAACAGACGACATTTCGCGACGCCAACAACTGTTTCCCCGCGAAAAAACGGCTGAGAAACGAGCGCAGAAATTCCATACAGATGACGCGTCACTACCCAGATATGGGTAGCGCTTCTAATTGGTTGTGCCGCTTGTGAAATTTGCTTCAACCAGTCAGAAGCACTACCCAGATCTGGGTAGTAACGCGTCATCAGAATGGAATTTCTGCGTTCGTTTCTCAGACGGCATTTCGCGGGGAAACCGCCGGTGGCGTCGAGAAATCTCGTCTGTTTCTCAGGCTAGTTATCAAGAGAGAATATTAAATGGTACATTATTCTCTAAAGCTAGAACTCGATCAATTCTCCTTTACTCCACTGGTATTTACTGCCACCGTAGGAATGGCAGAAGAACGAAGGAGGTATCACAGTAGACTGGCTGAACTTTTATCAACCAAGAAAGGAGAGGACTATAGTACTATAATGTCATGGATTCGCGCCAAAGTCTCATTGGCCCTCCTGAGGTCTGCGCTGTTGTGCTTGAGAGGCTCACGTTGTACGCGAAGAGCTCCGATAACGACTTTGAAATCGATAAGGAACTAGCGAGATTTTATTATTAATACTTTTAATATCTATAACATTCAGGATTAGTATTTTTTAAAAAATTCTTCTCCTATGTTGATTAAGAATAAGTCCAAGAGACACTCGAAAACATTTATATAAAAAGAAATTTTTCATAGTTTTTGTCTTATTCTCTTCAATTTACCAGTTTTTTTCTCCATTTTATATAGCTTCCCTATTATCGACTTTGTAACATTAGATATGTGTTTTTATCTAGTAATCACTAAAGAATTTATATAATAATAATTCTTCCGGAGCAGTTTATAATTTTGTGGCCCGCACAGCGCGCGGATCACGCGAGGATCGCAAGCAAACTGCGATTTCGCTTTGGTCATAAATCTATCTATTGGTTTAGTATCTGCAGTTGCCTAGCAACAAGCCATAAACAAATCCTAAAGACGCCATTCAACATGACGTCATCGTGCATTTTGCGTTTCCGGGCAACACGGCCAGCGACTTAGGCTCATTTCATTCATCCTCTGTTTATTGTACGTTGGCGAATCGCAAAGTATTTCTGAGGCAAATAACAGCGGGCTGCAAACACAACAGCGCCCGATTGGACAAGTGGCTGGAAATCCTTGCCGTGGAAGGTTTAACACCGAAACAACGGTGACCTGAACTTCAGCGAGAGCAGCGACGAAGAAGACAAGTCCTTTAAAGCCCGAGAGTGAATAAACACGGAAACAATGCGAAAGGGTTTTGAAACACTCGTTTGAGTTATTTTCCCTCAAATGTATCTTTGACTTAATGAGAAATACTGCTCCACAAGGTTCAAACAGTGTGAATGTCGGAGAAAAATACTTCAACACTATTAATTTTCCGATGCGATCGGTACCATGGTAGCATGGCCCAGTGGCCAGAAGCTGCACATTTTTGCTGGAGGAAGTCGGGGTGCAGGTTCAAATCCAGACGTGGCTACTTCCATTTTTTTTTTCTTTTCTTTCATCGTACTTTTACCTTTTGGCTTTTTACTTTTTATTTTCACTGCTGACCCTGTTAGCTTCGCGAGATTTTTGCGAAAACGTATTTCTAGTAATTATAATAATAATAATAATAATAATAATAATATTAATGATAATAATAATAATAATAACAAAATAAAACCATCATTAATATTGATCAGATACTAGTTCACTTTCGTAAATTTCTTGATAACTGTTTCCTTCTGTAAATCAATTACAATCCTGCACCAGATCCGCAGATGCTCGTTAAACACAAATCGATTTGTTCTTTTCCTTAACAAATTATTAGAAAATTGTGGAAAAAACAACAACAACAACAACAACGTAAGTAGTGAAAGTCACACCTACTTTCAATTCCAAAGGGAACTCTGCATTAGGAGCAACAGCATTTTCAGGGATTGTAACTGTCACGCCTGGATAGTCAGGATGACTGAATGAACCGCCTTTGGATGTGATGGAGTAAGTTGGAGAAGTCTTCAGACGACAGACCACTGCGTATGTTGAGTACTCGGTGATGTCAGCTTGAGCAACAGGAAAGAAAAAGTCCGGCATTTCCATGTCTGAAGGGTAATTGTCTTCCACCTCTGCAACCGCTAAAAGATAGTTTCATGAGCACCTACAATGTTTCCTTCCCAATGGAAAGTTCATAGAGATTATGGAAAACCAGAATCGAACAAACGAGCCATCAAATCAAAGTGAAAGATCACACTACTGCACCATGTCTATACTGTGGTTCAGTGTTAACACTCCTTTGTTTTAAGGAATGATATTGATAACAACACACTGTTACTTTAATAGTTATAACAACTCCTAGTTCTAAGATGGAGTTAACTCAAACCCTTACTGCTTCTTTTGACTCCAAGAATCCAAAGCAGGTATAAAATAACTCTTTTGGCAATAATAGTTATTTCAACTCCAGATTTGGGGTAAATAGGCAGTTACGATAATTCCCATGAGTGGCTGATCTACATCTGTTATCTTTGCTCCACAAATATAAAGAAGGTTGAACTTAAACTTTCTTAAACTTGAAATACTGATAAATTTAAACCGCGAGATCTACACGGAATAGGCACATAGGAGATGCGTAGATTACACCCAGCGTTTCTAAAGGTTTTCATGTAAAAGGTCAATTGATAGTCCGCTACGCGTTGTTCTACTGTATTGTTGACCGGCTGGGGAAGCTTCCATCAAAGGAACAACAGCTTTCGAGAACACAACACTTTATTCTCAGAGCACATGCGGCCATCTTCATACAATACAACACGGCCCACGCGGAACACCGCTGACCCCTACTTTACCATGACAGAATTGTCTCCTATCAACATCCTCCCTTTCAAAGAAAACTATTAACATGTTAATATGTTTCGAAAAATAATAATAATAATACAAGAAAAACATAGTAAGTCATTAACACTAACAAATGTGAACGGGCAATATCAGATAATAGTCAACATCGAGTACCATGCTGCACTCTAGTCTCCAGTTTCAAAGGTCCAGCCTCTTTGGTGGTCTAATTGGTCGGCCATAACGCGAGGTTTGCACTGGTGGAAGTGAATTCTCATTCGTGGACTCGGAAGTGGGGTTAGGCACTATGGTTTCCGCAGAATTTCCTACATCCACACCACTATCTATTACTGGTTGTTCTGGCAAGGGTTGTGAGTCACATGAGACCTGGCGCTCATTAGGTCTTAAGTGGATCCTGTTCCGTCTAACCAACCCGTCTTGCGTTTTTATCACGTACGAGCGTGGTGTTACTTCGCCCAAGACTTCGCCGTGACCCCACTGTTCACCATGGTGATGGTCATTTGGCCTGGTGTACACATACTGTCCAGGCGTAAGAGGGGGTAAGTCTCTGCTGGCAGTTTTGTCATAATGAGCTTTGGCTTTAGCTCGCCTACCCAGATGCTCGTCACGGACTACGTTTACAGGTGGTACAGATTGGCTCAACAATGATTCAGATGTTGGTAAGTTAGACTTTGTTCGTCGGCAGAGAAACCTTTGTGCCGGAGAGTAAGACATACCCCGAGGCGGAGTGTTCCTATGGTCTAAGAGACCAGTGCAGAGGTCTGACTTTTTTAACATCTTCTTGGCCTCCTTAACGGCAGCTTCAGCTTTACCGGTAGCTCTAGCATAATACGGTGACCGGGTAATCAACGTGAAACCACAGGTCTTGGCAAAATTCGAAAATTCCTGAGAGGTATACTGAGGTCCATTGTCGGACAAAAATATATCTGGTATACCATAACGGGCAAAGTGCGCCTTTGTGACTGAGATAACATGGGCAGCAGTGATGTCTTCATTCAACAGATCGACCTCAAACCAGTCACTGTAGTGGTCTACCGTAACAGAATACCAACGCCCACTCTGCTTGAATAGGTCCTGCGAGATAAATTTCCATGGACCTTGTGGAATTTCATGAGACAACATTGGTTCCTTTGGGAGGGCTGAACCATAGCTAGCACACAATGAACATTTGGCACTCTCTTGAAGGATTGCAGCTTGCATTCCAGGCCAGTACATTACTTCTCGAGCCCGGCGAATCATGCTTTCACCGCCCTGGTGACCGCGGTGGAGTTTTTTCCGCATATTAAACTGTAGCTTCCCGGGAATGAGGACTTTGTGTGACTTGTACAATACACCATTGTATACCGCTAGCTCATCCCTTAACGGATAGTAATGACGGAGTGCTGTGGGCACCTGTGATTTGTCGGAGGGCCAACCATGGGCCACGAACATACATAGGACTGACAGGGTAGGATCCGCCTCGGTTTCAGCTTTAATTTCCTCCAGGGTGCGAGGATACATGTCAGGGGAGTCTAGTTCCATGGTCTCCAGTTCTACC
The DNA here is from genome assembly GCA_964035525.1 of Porites cylindrica. NCBI lineage: Eukaryota > Metazoa > Cnidaria > Anthozoa > Scleractinia > Poritidae > Porites > Porites cylindrica. The sequence continues at coordinate 1,661,251 of OZ037781.1, read as the reverse complement.
CGGAACATCTCTAGTGCATCCTCTGAGTTGCACTGGAACACCTCTTCTTGTGGGTCTGAGGGTGTAGGGAGGTTCAAGGCGGCTCTCGACAGTGTATCGGCCAAGTACATGTACTTGCCTTTCTTGTAAACGACTGTGAACTTGAACGGCTGTAGCTGAAGCATCATCCGTTGAAGGCGTCGTGGGGCTCTACTCAGGGGTTTTTTGAAAATCGTTTCTAACGGCTGGTGATCAGAATGTACTATAACATCTTGTTTACCATAAAGATACTGGTAGAACTTTGTACAGGCTACCTTGATGGCCAGACATTCCTTTTCAATAGGCGCATAGTTGACTTCAGTTGCTGACAGCGTTGAACTTGTAAAAGCCACAGGTTGCCCATCTTGCAGCAGGGCACCTCCAAGGCCTGTGTCACTGGCGTCCACTTGTAATACACATGGCTTGTTCACATCAAAGAACTTCAACGTCGTGGCATTTGCAATTAAGCTTTTGGCTGCCTTAAAAGCTTTGTCATGCTGGGAGGACCATGACCACACTGCATTCACATGTGTCAGCTCAGTGAGCGGCTTCACAATTTCTGCAAGGTTTGGGGTGAAACGTGACAAATAATTGCACATGCCCAGGAACCGCTGAACCCCTTTCACATCTTGTGGTGGGGTCATGTCCTTAATAGCCTGGACTCGATCTGGATGTGGGGTGATGCCATTACTGCTAAGGAGATGGCCCATCCAAGTAACTTGTTTCACTTTGAACTGAAATTTCCTGGGGTTTAACTTGAGATTCACTTCACGGCACCGCAACATTAAGTTCCACAAGTTAATATCGTGATCCTTCTCAGCCTCCTCCATACTATCTCCACTCCCAAAGACCAAAATGTCATCAGCCTTGTTCACAACACCAGTCAATCCTTCCAGTGCTTCATGTTGTCTACGCTGGTATTCCTCTGGTCCTAAACTGACCCCGAACGGCATACGCAACCAACGGTAACGACCAATTGGAGTATGCATGGTCGTTAGGAATGAGGAACTGTCATCTAACTCAATGTTCGTGAACCCCTTGTACACGTCCACACAGGAAAAAATTTTGGCATTGTTCAACTTAGGCAGTAACTCATCAACTGTAGGAATGGGGTACTTTGGGACTTCAATGGCTTTATTGATCGTTTGGCTAGGATCAATACACACACGTATGCTTCCGTCGGGTTTCTCTCTATAGACGCTGTTGGAGATCCATGCAGTCGGCTCAGTAACCTTTTTCAGGATACCCTGTTTTTTCAAGGTCACGTATTGCGTCAGATGCTTTTGCTTCCTTTGCTACAGGGCACCGATGTGGATGAGCTTGGATTGGAGTCACATTAGGGTTCATGCTGATTTGCAGGGGCGGCCCCAAAGTTCCTAACCCTGTGTGGACATCCTTAAAGGCATCCATGACAATGGCTTTAGTCAGTTTTCCCCAGGGGACAGGCACATGGGACACACCCACCTCACTAGCCATGCTCCTCTTTGGACGAACGTTTTCTTCTCTGATGACAGCACGATGAACTACACTAATATCCTCACACGTACCATGTGCTGGAGAGGTGCTGGTGGTTTCCTCAGTCACATTAATCTCTTCTGTTGCACTACCATTCAGTGAGGCGGGCCTGACTTCCTGATCAGGAGTTCCACTTTCCTCCACTCTTCCTCGCAGAGGTCCCGAGTTAAGCTGGCACACTTCTGAGGCACCCCCTTTTTGGTTGTTACGATCCCAGGAGCAGGTGTTTCCTCTTATCTCAACCAGGCCTAATCTAACACAATCAGATCCACTTAGAAGAGGTGGCTGTGATCCCATGACGTCCTTATTTAACAGCTGAAACTGAAGAGTGTGAAACTTTCCTTGAGTTTCACAGACCAAGTCTATTTGCCCCACTGGCTTTATTACACCTCCTCCATAGGTACGCAGGGTGGCAGAGGAGGGTTTGATTAGGCCATGGATATCAACTCCTGCTGGACACATGCTCCAGAGGTCCTCCACTGCAAGGGTGTTGGTTGTTGACGCAGTATCTAATTGCAAAGTCTTCCAAGTAAAAAATTTTTTTGCTGCGGATAATTTGATTGCCGCGAAAAACTTTTTCCCCTTCTGTACAGATACTGATCTCACAGAGTGAGTGTCCAGAGTAAACAAATGATATGTTTCTTGCCCATCATCAGAAACTGAATCATCCAATGCATTCACATTCTGAGGTTTGCTCAAACATTTCCGAGCTATATGCCCCTCTTTGCCACATTTTCTGCACTTATACTTAAGGAGAAATGCACGACACTTTTCCTTTGGGTGACTCGGTGTCGCCCCACAGTAGTTACACTCAGACTGTTTTCTAGACGACTCTTTGCCATTGCTTTGGCTTTGCGAACGAGTGCTGTTTTGCTTTGACTGGGAGGCTTTTTCGGTCCAATTTACCTGCTCTTGATCGCCACGGACTTGCCTCATAAGCCTTCGAGCGTCAGTGGAGGATTCATAATTCTTTGCTATTTCAACTACAGTACGGAACTCCACAATGTTACCATCCTTGTCACGATGACCATTAGTATTCAACTTTCCTTGCAAAGTCTCGTCCACCAAGCCAGCAATAAAACGGTCGCGGCATGCTTGATCTTCAAAATCCCCATATTCACAATATCTAGCTCGCTCCACCACTCGACATTCCCACGCACTAATGGATTCTCCTTCGGACTGAAACATGCGTCCCATTTTCGTTCGCTCAGCTTGAACACTGACACTGCCTCCAAAGCGCTTAATGAGGGCTTTGATAACTTTCACCGGGTCACTCTTATCTTCTTCGGATAGTCCCAGCGTTTTGTTGTTTGGATTAATCAATCTCTTCATCTTCGAAGGCAGAGTTGCTCGAAGTGTTGACATACAAAGGTTTTGTTTCTTCCATTGTTTTTTCCCATCCTCGCTTTGATCGTCATATTTACATTCGTCTTTCCGCTCGAACCATCCCATCACCGTGCAATAATCAAGATAATCCAGTATGAAACAGTCTAGAGCTTCTCGCTCATCTAGTCCCTCTTGCATTTGAGGGACAGGAAAACCCACTGGAGCGGTGGTCATGATAACAGCAAACACAAACAATTTATACGGGCACCAGCTTGATAACATCCGAAAATGGCGGGAACGATTCGTACAACTCCCACAGTTCGTTCTCAAACATAAACTGTACTATGGACGAAACTTCCTGACTTGAGGCGCGTGTTCGTCTACTTCTGACACCATGTTGACCGGCTGGGGAAGCTTCCATCAAAGGAACAACAGCTTTCGAGAACACAACACTTTATTCTCAGAGCACATGCGGCCATCTTCATACAATACAACACGGCCCACGCGGAACACCGCTGACCCCTACTTTACCATGACAGAATTGTCTCCTATCAACAGTATAAGGAGACGTTTTTATACCTTCAAGCGAACGTATGTCCTTGGTTCCATCGACTTCTTCCCATTTATTCGTCTCCTTGTCAGTTAGCTGTTTTATGACCAGCTCGTAGCCCCGTAGGTTTGTTGCGCTGTGTGATAGTGAAAGCTTCACCTTCGTGTTAAATTTCACACCTTGGCTATCCATGGAAGATAGTTCAATAACATTGCTTGTAATGGCCTCATGCTCCTCCAAAGGGGGTGAACAGGCACTGTATTTCCATCTTTGAACCATTATTGGAGTGGGCTCAGACACAGCATCAGGAGGGAACATTAAGTGGACACCAATTTTCTCGATGGCCCAGTTGGTACCTTCACTCGTTACTACTCCTCTGCAATTAAAAAATATTTCAACATTTGGTTGATTACAAAAAAGCCCTCTACCAGTAAAAACAGACACTGAATGGACAGGATAACATTACCCCAGGATCAGTGTCCTACTGTCCCCTAAATCAATGCTTTCCGACCTCTCCCCTCTCTTCCTTCCTCCTTCACTTACCTGGATTCTTCTTCAGTGTCATTTTGTCCTTCTGTATCAGCTCCTTGAGTTTCAGTTTGATCATCAGACTCTTCTTTAATCTCTTCCTCCGATCCTCCATGGGATTCAGCTTCCATGGCCTCTTCACCTGCCAACTCAGCCACTTGCTCATGTACCTCGACATCTTCTTTCTCTCCGTCTGTATCATTTTCACTTTCGGTTTCAGTTTCATTTTCAGACTCTACGTCAACCTGTTCGTCCGATCCCCCGTGGGATCCTGTTCCCATGCCCTCCTCAACTGCCAAACAAGCCCGCATTTTTTTAACAAGCTTCTCACATTGTGTCTCCCACTTGTACTTTTTGTCGTAGGCCTCTCGGAGAAAGCAAGCTTCCTTTAGCCGGTTTTTTCTTGGTGTTTGCCTCAAACGACTAATAGCTTTGCCCCATTCTTCGGCATTGTCAGAATCAACCAAAAATGCCCTTCCAAAAGGAATAGTTTTAATAGCTTTTCCGAGTCCCGAATTATCGCTCACCAAAATCGGAAGGCCAGCGGAAAGTGCTTCAAGAACAGTGAGGCCAAAGCCTTCAGTTCGAGACGGCATAACGGCGAGATCCGCCTCGTAGAAGAAACGCTTTAGTGCGTCACGACTCTCAACAAAGCCCCGTACAATTAGCTGAGAAGAAGGAATGCCACACTTCAAAAATTCGTCTTTTACCTCTTTTTCTTTCCCATCTGGTGCCCCGACAAATATAAGAAGGTAGCTTTTGTCTTCTAAGCCTGCTCCAGCTTCAGCAGCTATATCGTATCCCTTTAGTTTAAAATCTTCCGAGTCACCCCGACCAAACACTAAGATGCGGAACTGTTCTCTCTCCTGACTGGCTTTCTCCAACTTTGCGAACTCCCAAAAGATTCCAGGAGTAATATTTATCACATCTTCATCCCTACCGTACCACCGAAGATTAGCTGAGACAGCTGCTTTTAGCTTTGGTCCAATAGCCACGACGAAATCAACTTCCTTACACAAATCTATTTCAGTTCGGACCTTCTCCTCGCCTTTCGTTAACGCTGTTTTGCCATCCTTAAACATTGCAAGCTCTTCACTGGCGGTGTGTACTACATGAACTCGTTTGCACTTGCGTTGTTTCGCTATGACCTGAGCTGGTGCTCCAAGCTTCTGACCATGGCCTATAACAACATCAATATCATGATCTTCTTTAGGAAAGCTCAATCCCCTGATGGAATCAAACCCAGGCATTGGCTCGGGTGTGGCAAGGCTTACTCTACAGTCATTAGCTTCTTGCTTCTCTCTTTCACTGTAATGTGGCAGTAGAATAGTTACTTCCACCCCAGGCTGACGTGCAAGGTTTTTTGCTAATTCCCTGTTCAGCGTAGACAATCCGCCCTTTGATGATCCCCATTCATCTCCGACTAGTGTTACCCTTAAAGGGCGTCCCGCGAAAGAGGCTGACCGTCCATCAGTAGCGCTTTCCTAAAGACAGAGAGAGAGAATTAAACGAAATTGACTGCCACTTAAGCTAATAATGGCAAACATTCGTTATATTTAATCTAAATAATATTCCGTAATAGCCGTTCTTTTACTTGTGCTTTCTCTAAGCTATCATCGAGAGCAGCCCATACCAACTTTTCAGTCAACAGACCGAAGGATTGTTAGTATCTTAACACCTTCTACCGATGATTTATCTGTATCCTTAGCCGATATCCAATAAAACTACATGGTTAAGAATTCAGCTTATTTTGTTCTACTGTTAACAAAGGAAAGGGTTGCCGGAAACAAGAGCACTGTACTACTAGATGCCGAATCTTTGTCTAGAAATGTTCCGACTAAAGACGCTGTGCAGATTGTGCTGCATAATCCGAAGAAAATCAAAGTTTCTTAAGAAATTATGTCCTTACAAGATAGAATACCGATCTATTTTAGATTATGAGATTATTTTGGCCCTTAAATATATAGTGCACTTGTACAAATTAAATCTAAAAAACTGGTACTTATTTTGGCGGCACTAAGAAATTATGTCCTTACAAGACAGAATACCGATCCATTTTAGATTATGTGATTATTTTGGCCCCTAAATATAAAGTGCACTTGTACAAATTAAATCTAAAAAACTGGTACTCATTTTGGCGGCACTAGGACGGAGGTATGTAAATCACAACTGCATATGCAAAAACACCTACCTTTAATTTTAAAGGTAACTTTGCTTTAAATGCAACATCATTATCAGGGTCTGTAACTGTCGCTCCTGTATAGTTAGGTTGGCCGAATGATCCGCTAGATGATGTGACGGTGTAAGTCGGAGAAGACTTGGGACGGCAAACTACCGCGTATGTCGAGCACTCGGTTATGTCAGCTTGAGCAATGGGAAAAAAACGATCCGGTATTTCCATCTGGGAAGAATAATCATCTTTGATATCTGTAATCGATATACCATGCAAATAGAATAGAACCTTCATAAGTACATATTTTGAAAACTAGGTCATTATGGGATCCGTGGAATTGCAAATGACTGGTTTACTTCCTATTTGCACAATAGGAGGCAACATGTTTCTATTCAAAAGTAGGTTGAGTTTGATCGTCCGGGTGAACGCAGTCCTGAATAGGACTGTTGTTGTTGACAGTGACTGACGTTTCGACAGCCTGTGCGGTAGTCATCTTCAGAGTCATAGTGAGGTGTATCTCGTCAGTTGATCGTGTTATACTCTGGTTATAGATCTGATTGGTCAATTACGTCGCGATGTTATTGGTCGTCTGTCAGTTAAGCCGTGATGTTATTGGCTTTGAAGGCTCGTAATCAGTAATTGGTGCGTTTCGATCCGTCTATTGTCACAGTTAAACAGTCGTCTATTGTTAGTCATATTGTCAGTTCTCCAGTCGTTCTCTCGTAGTTAGTTTTGCTTGATCTCCTCAATAAGTCGTTTGTACGGCGCTGGTAACTGTTGGCTACGATTCAGTGGCGTTTGTTCAAAGTTAGTAAACCAGCTTTCTAAAGAAAGACGTTCATAGTAGTCTGTAGAATACGCTATTCATGTCGCAGAGTCCCAGTCAATTTGATGTTTCGTGTGTAAATGGTGCTCAGCAATGTGATTGTTGACGTCACCATTCCTCGTCGCTCGTTTGTGTTTTGAAATGACTCCTGGGTTCAACCGTTCACATGTTTCTATTGGTAGCACTAAGTCTAATGACATTGCAATTACTCATGGAGTCCCTCGGGGATCTGTGCTAGGTCCTCTTCTATTTCTCTGACTCTTGTATATTAATGACTTCAGTAATTGCAGCAAATTATTTGACTTTCACATTTTTGCATGCAGATGATTAAAAGAAGATCTGAAAATTAAAGAAGCTCTAAAATCAGCCAGTCGTTTTCGCTTTAAAAAGCTTTTAAAAGAATGTGTCATCTCCAAATATTGATTGTTCCATGGTGTACTTTATGCAGCTAATTGTGTGCTCAGCCGTTGTTTTGCTTCTTTTTTTATTTATTACAGTTTAAACATTTTTCTTTCTGTGTTTATGTGTGCATTTGTTTATTTATTACAACTCAAATATCTAGTTACTATTTAAATGTTTTTTGTTTTTTTTCCCGCATGGCCCAGCCGCTCAGCGCGATTAGCTTTTGCTATTTCTGAGGGGCTGTGCTCTCTTTTTTCCGCAAATATTTCCTTTAAATTACTATACTCCTTATTTTGTATCAAGAGCACAGTAAAGATTGTTGTTGTTGTTACTAATTGTCAAATTAAAGTTGAAAAAACAACGCTGTGGTTGAATGTCATACTCCTTTGTTTTAGGTACGATAACGTATGACGATGAGTGGAGGGCATACTGGATGTGTAGCCCTATTCTGTTATCAGGTCTGCACTGAAAGGTTTATAATAAAGTTTCTGCATGTTTCCTAATGGATCCTTTTCATAATCTAACAATATGAAGTGAATGCTACGCTGCTGAGATTGGTCGTTGTCCGTGGTCTGATTGGAATAATGACACGAATGACGTGACAGGCAGTTCGTTTTCTTCCAAAATGGCGCGCAGTTTTGAAAATGTTCGTGAGATTATTTCGGATTGAGCACGTTTGGCAGATGCTGTTTACAAGCACGAAAAAGGAGACATCCAGACAAAGAGTGTTCTTGAGCGACTTTTACATACACAAATCTACAAAACAGTTTTTTATCGCTGCCACAAAATAATTACGCGATCTTTCTGATTTGAACAAGGTAATGCCTTCGAAAAAGTTCAGGAGAAACAAAGAGGAAAGGAGAAGCTGAGGCGACAAACTGGAACGTTCAAGCAGTCAAGCGCTGCAAGGCAAGTTTGCAGTTTTTCTTTTTTTGTCTATTGTATCCATCTTGCCGTGTGTCTGCTCAGTAATAGAACGCAGAAGATGTCAACATCTAGGAGGAGCTTTTGTAGACCTCAAGCGTGTATTATTTTCTTACACACCGTGGAAAACCATTTTCACCTTCTTTTTACTACGCGCAAATAAATACACTTTTGAGGTCTGCAGAAGAAACTGAATACACTCGCTTTCGGTTCGTGCATCCACGATTACTTTTTTGTAGATCTCAAGCATGCATATATTTTCTTATCGAGAAAATAGAAAACCATATAAATACAAAAACTAATCTCTATACCTTGACGACAACGTAGGTCCATAGTTCCATTCACGTCTACCCATTCGTTGCTCTCCTTGCCAATCAGCATTTTTATCACTGGCTCGTGGCCCCGTGTGTCTGTTGCGTTGTGGGATAGCGACAACTTCACCTTGGCGTTGAATTTTAGACCTTGGCCATCCATGGAAGATATTTCAATAACATTGCTAATAATGGCCTCGCGTCCCTGAAGCGGTGGTGAACGGACACTGCTTTTCCAACTGCGGACCACTATTGGCGTAGGCTCAAACACGGCATCAGGAGGGAACATCAGGAGAACACCCCCTTGTTTAACGGCCCAGTTGGCACCTTCACTTGTTACTAATCCTCTATAGTTAAAAAAAAAAATCGACAGTTACCGTTCTTATTGTTGCTTTCTCTCTCTCTTTTTTTTTGTTTAAACAATGTCTTCACACAAAGCTGGCGAGTAGGATATTCCGAGTATGTTCATTGTGTCAAGGGTTTTCGACAACAAATGAAAAAAGAATGCGTTTGAAAAGTATTATTTTGGTAGGAACTGTTAATATCACACTTAGACTATAATATGCAATCAGTGTAGATCTCAAATAGCGTGTTAACAACAAGGGACCGAAAAAAGTATACTCCTGGGTAGGGTCGAAGTTCTCTGCTGGATTTTCAGTCCAGCCCGGTGTAGGACATGTGTCTCTTTGTAAAGGAGAAGATTCCACTTGCGGTCGTAGTCGAATGTTGTGGTGTTGTTGGGAACTCGTAGTGTGAAATATTCTTTGTTACAAGAAAAATCAGGTGTAACGTAATCAGAATTTAAAGTATCTGGTAGATTTCACAGATTAGGAATGAAAATTGAATGTTCACAATTGCATGTACTAAAACCAGGAACACCGAACACCCGGAAACTCTTGAAAAAGTCAAGTGAATAAAAAAACACAAAGAATACAGTAAAACCCCGCGACTAAGAACCTGTTAGGCTAAAATTTGCCAGTTATTAAGCCCCCTCTATTTAAGGACCTGTTTAGCCTTAAATTTGAAACAGGTTCTTATTTTCTAAATCTATGAAAAACTTCTGCACACTTCGACAAATATAAGATATGTCAACTGAACCGCCAAATACTCTTCGCTATATTGTATTTTTTTTCTTTGGAAACTAAGAACCTATTTAAGAACCTACATGGCCTAAACATGTGCTAACTACCATTTATATAAGAACCTGTTTAGGCTAACTTGGAAAAATCCAGATTCTTAGTCGCGGGGTTTTACTGTATTTAATATTATATTTTAGAGATTAGGATTAGCGTATCTGTTTGTCTTTTTCCATTTTATCTATTGCCAGGTTTTCCGGGATCATTCGAGGTGTTCCGTTGTTACGGGTTTTAGTACATGCCGTTTACAAGTGAGAGTACCTGAATAGCACCGTTGTTGACTGTCGTTACAATGAACATACTCGGATTTATTTCATTCATAAGTAGGATGCATTGCGGCGATTAATTTTTAGGTAAGGAGAAGGACAGAGTCTGGACCCGAGTCAGCCAGTCCCTCGTGATGACGGAATTCCTCTACTCCGCCCTTGAAGGAGATTTTTCGATCAATTCTTTTTGTTTTCTGCGTCTTATCCCTTTTACGAGGGTATGGGGATATGATGTTTCATCTTGTGAGCACACAATTTTATGGACCATCGACTTCGAGCAAAATGAAGACTTGATTTATCAAACTCTGAGCGCAACTAAGCCGTTCAGGCCAAGCTTCTATAGACTATGCTTGTCCAAAGAGGACAATACATCAAGATTTATTTATATAAATCAGGATTTATTTATATATATCAAGATTTATCTATATAAATCAAGACTTATTCATATACATCAAGATTTATTCACTTATATCAAGATTCATTCACCTATATCAAGATTTATTTATATATATCAAGACAGCATGATTTGATGACGTAATGAATTTGAAATGGTCCAAATTGAAGATTGTGATTTGGATGGGTACGCCCCCGGCAGGCTACTGTCAAGGAGGGTTCTCGCTTGATTGGGCTCATAGTGCCTGTTAAATCCTTCAATTGCTTCGTGTAGCGTTCTCGTAGAAATGCTTTGAGAAATTGCTCGAGATTCGGTATCACATGCACCATTTCGCAAGGCTCTTGGAGCCAAGAATTAACCAGGTAAATGAATTTGACTTGGTACTTCAAGTAAGCCTGGTGAGAAAACAGGTTAGATTTCAGGATCGCAAGAAAGAAAATACACCAAAATCTAGCATCGAAAAATGATATTAAGCAGCATTCTGACGCTATTCAAGATTATCGTGAGTTATTTAGAACTTTTTTAATAAACATTTTACCACGGCTATTGAAAATATAAGGTTTGAAATATATTTTCGTTTTATTTGAATTCAAACGTACAGAATTTTTTACTTCTCACGGAGATTATTTGCTTAACACCACACTTTAAGTTCCTGGTGTCCGATTTTCAGTAGCAGGTCCAGATCGCGCAAAATTCAGATTTTATCGATTTCAAAGTTTTTTGTTTATTGTTGTCATAGTGATATCTATTTTACTAATTCATAGCCAATCACTGGTGAAAATTTTGTAACGATCGGACAAGGATAAAATCACTTTTAAGGTCATTGAAAAACATCGGTATGGTCTCCAAAAACTGTATCGAAACACCATAAGTAAGTCTGGATGTATATAAAAAAATCTTGATATATTGTCCCTTTTGGACAAGCATACCTTTCGCGCATTACTCTCCAGTAATCACACACAATGAAACGAGATCGAGGCTTGGGTTAACAATTTCATACAAATCACTGTATTTTGTCACCCAAGCCTCGAGTTGGTGTCTCAGTTTATAGAAGGCGGAAGCGGTCTATTAGGGAAGCCATTACCAGTTCTTGTGTTTAAAATACGGACATCACTTTTCTTGGTATCTTCAGGAAAGAGGTGCAAGTGTCACTTGATTTCGCAGCGACTTATTTCATTACCTGAACACAACGGAGCTTTTTCCGTTAAACTCTCCTGTTGATCCTCCTTTCATAACTTCGCCAAATTCTACTTCAGTGACCTCTTCTTCATCTCCTTTGGCTCCAGTTTCATTTCCGTACTCCGCGCCTTCTCCCGATCTTCCTTCAATCGTTTTTTGCGATGCTGTTCCAATGACCTGCTCGCCAGCCAATTCAGCCACTAGCTCAGACATCACTCTAGCATCTTCTTCTGATTCCGCTGTAATAATAATAATCACAGATAAAATTTGGATGATGACGATGACGATAGTAATAAAGAGTAAAAGAGAAAATACGGTAAACGTAATGACATGGGTTATTTTTAGTTAGAAGCTTAAAAAAATCACGATATGTTACTTTTCTTTCTAAGCGTCGCATCTTCACGACCTCCAATCCAAGGAGCCACCCCTTTCATTTCACCGAGCAAGGCATTCATCTCAACAGACTCCATTTCACTGCGCCTTTTTTCCAACATTCTTTTACCAAAGCTCGAAGCTTCTTTTCCATATTGTTTTTTAAGTTGTTCCATATTTAGGTCCTTGCAAAGTTGGAGTATGCCCTTGATTATTCTCCATCTGGCCATCATTTTTTCCGTTGACTCCTCTTCGCCTTTCCCTTCTTCCCACTGCTGTTGCCAGGTTGCCAAAAGGCGTTGCTGAAATCCTTTAATACTTTCCTGTTGTCCAACGTCTTCATACAACTGTTCCACGGCACTTTTCAATGATAGTCTGTCCTGTTTCTTTTCACCAACAAAGTTTGGTCTCAGAAGCACTCCTTCAAGGACCATCAATTTAGCTCTTCTGTGCTTTAGACGTTTCTCATGCTCATCGTGTCGATCACAGAGCTCAATTAACTTGTCCAAGAATTCAGTTCTGTCTCGTAGCATTTCATTAAGCAATTTATTGTCTCTTGTCTGATCAAATTTGTCATTAAAGTCTTCTTCAGTAGCTTTCTGCATGCCATCATAAAACCAAAGAGCTTCTCTCTCGTACTTATTTCTACGACCTCTTTCATTCTCTTCTGTCTCCCTGTAGGTACTGGGAAACAGGTCCAGTAGAAATAGAATGGTGTCGATGATTTCTTTATTGTATGCTGTAAAGCTGAACTGTGGAGAAACTTTCTCCTCTTTCCAAAACTTTTCACAAAACTTCAAGGCATCTTCTCTAAATACTTCTCCCTCTTCATTTCCTGGAAAATTATACAAGTCAAGGAAGTCTTTAAAAATCTCCAGTAAGTATCTCCAATGCTCACTTTTATTCCCCGCACCCAACGATTTCTCCATTTCCCACGCTTTTCTGAAAAACTGAAAAGCTTTGTCATGAGCCTTTAAGTTTGCTTTGATAATTCCCAGTTGAAAAATGCTTCGCACGGTATCCGGGTGATTTCCAAGAATTTTAAGTCTGATTTTAACCGCCTTATTTGCCTCCTCCTCGGCTTCTTTGTACTTTTCTTGGCAAACGTAAACGTTAGCGAGGTTACTACGAAAAAGAGCTTCATCTTCGTTTCCCAACCATTTGAGCTCTTCTAAAAGTTCGAGAGCATCTTTGTAGCATTTCACTGCCTCGTCATACTCTCCTTTGTCCTCGTGAACTTTGCCAATTTGATTCTTGTAAACTGGCATGTCGTAGTGATAATCAGAGCCAGATAATTCTTCTCGCATCTTAAGTGCCTTGTTGTAGAACTCGAGTGCTTTCTCTGGTCTGTTTAGTCCGAGAAAACAATTGCCAAGAGCGTTATAACACCTGGCAAGATTGGTATCGAGCTTTAAAGGCTCTTCCAAGTTGTCCAAGGAAGACTTTAAGAATTCAGCTGCTTTCTTGTAGTCTCTATTTTGGCAATAGAGTACTCCCTCAGTGTACAAGAAATGTCCTTTAGTCAGCTTGAAGTATTCGGTAGATTGATCTTGAACTTGTTTTAGTGATGAGGATGCCTTCTGCAACACGTCAAAAGCTTTATGAGTCCCTTCAGCCTCTAAAACCAGCCTAGCTTCCCAACATCGTAACAGAGCGCGAAATAAAGAACCTGAAAGAAAAGGGGCACGTTACAATTGCAACAACTGAAAACTTTGGCATGTTGAGTCTAAGTGACTGTAAATATACCTCAGTTGACAGAGCGCTAGAGAAAATATCACTGTTAATAGTAAATTACTTTGCTTCACTGTGGTGGTAGTAGCAGGGGTAGTACTGTAGCAGTAGCAGTGCCAGTGGGAGTTGAAGTGACAGGTGTAGTAGTTGTACCAGTGGTGGTGGTATATAGAGTGCCACTCTAATTCAGTCGTAGTGGTAGCAAAAGCAGTAGTGGTAATGGCTGTAGTACTTTGGTATAATAGCAGTATTGACAGTGGTAGTATTGGTGATACTGGTAGCAGTAGTGGTGGTGGAACCTGGTTGGGAGGGGGGTACTGCCATATATGGGACATACAGTTTTTTCAAGCAACTTAATCAGCACTGGGATAGGGTATAGAAATCAGAGAGTTTGGGCCTAAAATAGGGTATAATTTTCCAGGAAACTGATTAATCAATTGAAGATATTAGTCTAACCGGGAATTGACAATAATAAAAAAAAGAAATTGGCAAATGTTAATTTACCCTCACATCAGTTTAATAGCCAAGAAAACGTCAATCTCAGTAATATCTGGAAAATAGTGACTATAGGATAGGGAGAGTCCAGTTTGGGGTTGCAAAATTCAGCTAAAATATTTATGGTGTAGTGGTATATCACACAATTTGAGGAAAATCGCATAATTCGTAAAAAAAAAGAAGCTAAATTCAAGTAAAGGAAACAATAAATTCTAACTTAAATCAAACATTTTCCCAATTTTTATGTTATTTAAGGTGACTTACCACTAAAGAAAGCCTTGCTAGAGATCTGAAACCTTTGATCGCGGTATCTGGGCAGCCATAGGCAGCCTTGTTGATTTCAGAGACAAGCAGTGTGGTCAGCGGTGTAACGACATCATGTAAAATTAAACAAGTGTCCTTTTTCTTTCTTTCTAATTGTTTTTTTTTCCGGGTCAAGATAATTGGACAAATTTAACTATTTTGTTTAAAAATAGATGTTTTATTATTCTTTTCCATTCAAATTTCCTGTTAAACGACATTAAAGTGATTTTTCTCCTTTGAAACCTGGTAAAACAATGTTAATTAGCCCTGAAAAAATCGCATAATTTATTGCATAATAGTCCTATCTTATCGCACAACCTACCTTGTAAATACATGTATTGCACAATTTCTGACTCTTTATTGCACCCTATCAGATGGACTGCCCAATGGCCGACCCCAACCAAACAATCCTAAAGTACCTTCCCCGGGTGGTGGAAGTGGTAGTGGTACTCATGTAATTGTTTTTTTTTTTAATGCCAGTTGCATGAAATGGAAGTGACCATTTTGTTTTTGAGTAAAAAGCACTTAAACATAAATTTAAGCGCATATAAAAGGCTTGTAACATTGTCAAGGTAATATGTGACAGCGGTGGATCCAGGGGAGGAGCCCAGGGGGCCTCAGCCCTCCTTACTTTTAGACCAAACTAAGGCCCAAAGGGCCGAAAAAAATTCGGGGGGGAGACCGGGCCCCCCCTTATCTCAAGGTCTGGATCTGCCACTGTGTGAAACTACCGTGACTCATTCAAAGACAAGATAGCATTTTTTCGAATGAAAAAGCTCATTAAAATTTTTTACTACTGCTTTTAAGCAGAAAATATTCTAGAATCATTTTAAGACACCTGTTTAAGAAAATATGAAGAGATTTTTTAAAGTTCCTTCTTATGAAATAATGACAAGAAAAACATACCTAAGTTTCCATCATCTTTGCACATCTCTGCCCATGAATGGAACAACTTAGTCTGCTTCTTTCCAGTGAACATGGCATCAAAAAGGGAAACAATCAATGCACTTTCATGGTATTCACCTGGAACACTGAAGTACTCTGGTAACACGGCGATGTCAATTGCAAACTCAAAGTTTGGACGATCTCTTTTAAACTCATTGAATGCTCTGATGTAGCTCGACTCTATTAATCCAGCAATTTGTTTCATCTTTGACATAAAGTGTTCATAAAATCGATCCTTGGCTTCAGTGTAGGATTCATAGAACATGGCATCATTTTTAATGCTTTCAGCATACTTTCTTAATAGTGGATGAATGTCATACATCAAATGCTTGGCAACTTCGTCAACTACATGAATAATTTCATTGGTTACTAGTCCTTCAAGCTGTGCTACTGCTTCTGACATGCTAACACCAAGGATTTTGGCAGCAGTGGAAGCAGTGAAGGACCCATGAAACAAGGATACTGATACAGCAGAAACCCTCAAAATGTCAGATGGTAAAGTGTAGAACATTTCTCTGATCACTGATATTTGCTCACCATCAATGCCTTCTTCTTCTGAATTAAAAGGTCTTTCTTCTGTATCCTCTTCATGTTTTAATTTCAAAGGAACTCCAGCTTCCTCTTTAGAGTTCATTTCTATCTCATCAATCAGATCACTGGGAGATTTTCTCCTTTGTTTCAAAATTGCGGCTGTTCCTTTCAATAGCAATGGAACTCCTTTGCAGAAGTCAAGAAGCTTCTTCTTCTGCTGTGCCTCAACATGAAATGTTTCTGTAGGTAGCAAGATTTTCTCTGAAAAATTATTTGTAAGAGGTTGCAACTTAAAATCAGACACCTTCTCTGAATCATTCAGCTGAGTCCTTGAAGTCAGAAGCACATTTAATGAACCTTTCTCGTCATCAACCTTTGACAGCTTTCCCAGGAAGTATAAAAACTGTGTTTTTACGTTCTTGCCCTCCTTCCCCTTTCCTTCAGTGAAATGATCCACATTGTCGAGAAGTAAAAGAATAGGAGCACCTTTGCTTCTCACTTTCAACAGGCCATGAATTCTTCCAACAACAGTACCCATATCTAAACGAACGTCTTGGATGTTTAGGTCAAGTTTACCCATGATGTTCAGATAAACCTCCGTCATATCTTTAGCTTCTCTTAAATCAAAGACATATTTCTCACCAGCCCATTTATCACAAATGTTCCTAGCAAGAGTTGTCTTTCCCACTCCAGCGGATCCATACAAATTAACAACAAAAGGCTTCATTTTAAGTTTTTCCGTAATCTCCTTGAACTCCTCAATTCTTCCGTGTAATTCCTTTTGCGGCTCAGGCTGTGATGGGTGGGAGGTCTCAAAGTCTTCAACTCTTTTGTGAATGTCCTGCTCATTGTTTGATCTTGTAGCAATGAACTCCTTGATTAGAGTCAGTTTTTTACTCGAAACATAACCGAACTTACACAAACGATCCAAACATGACAACAAATCTTGATCTCCCAGCGATTTAAATTGTTCTCCATAAATTCGTTTTGAAGACTTCACGACATCCTCTGATTCAGCTGGAGAAAACTTCGAGGATATGTCCCTAAAAAGTTGATTTAGTTCAGATGGGCTTTCCACCAAACGAGCGACTAAATACAGGAATGGCTCCGACCTGTAATTGGAGGATAAAAATAGTTAGTAATTAATAAGTTAACGCTTAACTTTCAGCCACGCGTCACACTGGACAACGATATCAGTAACGTCGTTGTGATGTGTGACTTCTGTTTCGTCTTAGGCAGTGAAAGAAGCAAGAAGTCGATGTATGAACCTTAAAATTTCACTTACATCGGCAGAACCTTTTTCTAGTGTTAAACAGTAGCAACAGAGATGGGAAATTGTCACAGCTTTGGCGAACAGCGTTCAGTTCGGACTCAAACACTCGGAGCTATTCCTGTATTTAAACCGCTGACGGGTCAATGTACAGGAATGGCTCCAATCTGCATAAAGAGAGACTTGTCACATGATGGTGTGTGGTGTGCGAGGGGGGTGGGGGTGGGGTCTGGGCGATCATGACCAGGTGATATAAATAAAAAAAGCAAAGAGCTTCACCGAAAAAAAAAATTCAAAATCAACTCAAATAAAAAATTCGATAACGGGATCATTACTGATTACTTATCTGACTGTCGCTGGTGATAGCGATACGGGGTTGTTTTTAAATGATCTGTTATAAAGTTTTTGTACCGGATTGTTTTTCATCCGACAAAACTTGAACGAATCAATTTATCGAAACTAAAAATAACTTGCTTGCGTCCATGATATATAAGGCCTAAATTTAAAACTTCTCTCAGGTAGCTTAGTGGACATTATCGATTGATTGATAAAGTCAACCTAAGTAGTGAGGTGCCCGCCTCAGTACGGATGGGGGGTGAGGAGAATGAAAGCATTTTCTAGGGCGGCTCGGCACTTGAACATGCTTTTGTTAGGCTTGTATGCATTTCTTCTGCCTTTACCGGTGGGTAAAGTCTATACCCGTTTTCAGACCAAACCGGCTCAATAACCCGTTTCCTTGGGGTGGCACATACCAAAATGGTTATATAAGGAAGTACCTCTCAGGGCACTTTTCTTATGGCCCCTCCTCAAAATAAAGCTTACTCAGTCAACAAAAGCCACTGTTTTGCCATGATTTGCATCACCCGGCAAAAACTAGGTCAAGACACAAAATACACCGCCACACTCGGACTTTTTTTCCCGGTTTATGATAAATCGCTTTCTTTTCTTTACTCTGATGAACGCCTGAAGGACCTATAATTGAACTAGTTTAGTCCCTAGAGGTTAATTAAGTAAGAAAGGTCACATGACTCAGCTAATACACAAATAATTTATAAGGCAAACAGTAGACTCAATGCAAAACTGGCCACTTGTTGATGAATATTATTTTGCTCATGGTTAAATTTGCTTTAATAACTTCATTCTTAAATTCCAAAAGTTAAACAAAAATGAGTTATCTCACGCGAGGCTAGTGAGGCTAATTTTAATGTATAAAACGGACTATTGGATTTCATTGGTTTTCTGCATTGTTCGATCAAACATTTCAGTTGTTGATTCTTTTCACTCATACGACTGAAGCAATTTTGTTTGACGAACTGCAAGCATGCACGACTGCCTTTAATCTATGCTGGGGTCCTGTACATAAAAAAGCCTTTGTACACTTTAGTCTATCTCCTCTATGTGGAATTTTCTTTCTTTGAGAATTTCTTCGGTGGTAGACAGGTGGTACAAATCCATTCGTCAGGCTCTTCCTGCACATTGGCACATTCCCTTGAGCAAAAAAAGAATTTAAGAAAAATGAAAAGGGAAAGTTAGAAGATGCCGTCCTTTTGTCTAACCTTTGAAATTTAGCCATTGTAAGATTGCCCTGTGCACAGATGCCCTCTGCACTCCAAAAAGATTTTTTAACCCAAGAAAAAAACATTCTCAAATTGACAAAAAATATAATCTTCAAAGCAGAGCTTTTGGAACCCATCTTGATCAAGATTGCGGTTATTCACAGCCTCGTTTTGATGAGACTGTAATTTGGTTATTAAAAGAAATTCTAATAATTGAAAAAGATCGCCATATTTATCTAATATCTGGGAAGTATTTCTAGTCGGAAATGACTAGTTTAGTGAGGTAGTTAGCGAGCTTTCTTTTCCCAATTCAGACCAAGTGATTTCCCTTTTGTCTTTTTGTCTGCTATGCACAAAACAAACCAACTAAAGCGGTCTATTAAAGAAGTGACCTCACCAATCAAACCAATGTAAACAGCTCTCACATTGGATCATGTCCATGTACCTCGACTGCTGGCATAAATGACATGACCAAGACTCCTTCAACTGGCTCACTGCAAAACAAAGATTGCTACGTCACTTGTCGACATATGTTCACACATCGCAGCTTGTCTTACTGATATTCTGTATATCGTTCGTAGTAATAAATTTTGCAGAACTATCACAATCACGATCCTAACAGCAGATGTAATTATCACCTTGTAAATTTACCGTGAAACTCACAAAA
This sequence comes from Porites cylindrica, assembly GCA_964035525.1. Taxonomy (NCBI): domain Eukaryota; kingdom Metazoa; phylum Cnidaria; class Anthozoa; order Scleractinia; family Poritidae; genus Porites; species Porites cylindrica. The sequence goes on along the minus strand of OZ037781.1, from coordinate 1,641,833 downwards.
CCGTGAATACCAGAATTATTTATGGAATGTTATTGTGTTTCGAGAAATAAGCCAATAAGGCGCGAGATAACGAAACCGCAAAGAGCAATGGTAATTAGTTTGTGGTTTTGAGCTTTGCTCGCGTACCCTAAACTTTTTTGTGATTGGCCAGTACACAATCAACATTCCGGAAAATTCTCATGCTTTCACGGTTTTCTAAGTTTGACAGTAAAAAGTAGGTGAGATTAAAGTTGATTCTCTTACACAACATAAGAAGCTTGTTCCATGCGTCGTCTGAGAAAAATCTTTTCAATACGGTCAAATCAGCGTCTACTGCTTCCCCTGGAATTGACATTACTTCGCATGGGCTGAGCAAGTCGCTAATACAGAGTTTTCTCCCAGAAAGCTGAAGGTCTCTGATTGTTGGGCTTTTGTCTTTGCAAAACCAATCCATCATCTCTTGCATTTCTGGAAAAACATATAGGTATATACTGAATACCATACGTATGTAAAGGAAAGTGAATAATAAAATAGGATTTAGGTATATGTAGCATATACAGGGATATATTATGGGTGATAACATGAGGGCCTAAACTGATTAAAAGGTAAACCATCTGTTGTGCAGGTTTATGTCAACAGAACTGAAAAGAGTTTCGTGGAATATATTTCAATTTGTTTAGTTTCTAGTTTCTATGATTCAATTTGTTTGGTCCGTAAACAAGATTAACAAAAAAGGAGCACATAGGACTGAATATGGGAACAGAGGAAGAGTGGTTCATGCTCCAGCAAAATACGTTGACAGAAACTATACATCTTTATAAAGTAAAAAGGTCCTTTGCCTACCGTCTTCATTTACGTCTTCCCTTTTAAAGCAATCATTGGTTTTATTTTGGTCTTGGCCTTCTCTCCAGGTCTCTGTAATCAATATTTTTTCTTCTTTTGACGGTTTTGCAAGCCTTACATTGATCTTTCTAGTCTTTTTCTTTGTAGAAAAGAAACGTTTTTGTGGTACAATGTTTTTGTTATGTGGGACTTTGTTTTGGGGACTCGGAAGGTTTTTCTTGCCATGGTCTCGAATGGATATAAACAGGCTGTTTGCCGAATTAATGCTTCTCTCCAACTGTTGTAACGCGTTGTCATTATCGCAGCCTTCAACATCGGTGACAATGGAGAGTAACTTGGCTGTGAGGGCCTTTTTCTTTACTTCCCTATCTGATGTTCCTTCATTGTTTGCCGTTTGCCTTAAGCATTCTCTTAGGAAGTTTAACTCAGAAGACTTCTCCAAATGCTTGTTGTCACCCCTTGACCATTGAATATCATCGTTATCACATGCTGCATCGTTATACCCTTGCGAGTTAATAAATTCATCTTGCGAGTTATCGCATCTACAGACAAGGTGGATGTGCTTGCAAATAGTGCTGGTTATCAAACTGTCCGGACAATTGCAGACATAAAGATGGACACAGATTCGACACTCAGGGCACTTAAGCTGGCAGTTTGGCTCTTTACAGGCGCTCATCAGCTTCGACACTTTGTAACGGCTTATCCCGTCTTCCCCAAGTACTTCCCAAGTATCGTCTTCTTCCACCTTAACCGAGGCAGTTGGGAGGGTCAAGCTGCGAATATGCCTTTCATGTATCACACTTAGTCGAGATGTTACTTTCCCCTTAGTCAATTTGATCAGACGATCAAACGTCTTATCTCGTACATATTTTAAAAGGTTGAGAAGAAGATTGTCTAACCGTTTGTTGCTTTTGCCTTTCAAGTATTGATACTTGAAGACCTTGTGGAAGGCCTCTACAAACATATTTGTATTGATACCAAGGCCGACTCTAAAGCAATATGCCCATTCTTGTTTTCTGGAAACCCATTCCTGTTCAAAATACTTTCTGAAGGAGGCAGTCTTTGAAGAAAGACTTAGACGACGAATGAACCCTCGTAAGGACTCCTCAAACAGTATTTCACTGGTCTGTTCAAGAACGGTTCGAAACATCTTGTACACTTCTACCTCTGTTTGAAGGTCGCCGATTTTCTTTCTTAACTCTTTAGTGACTGCCCTGTCTACGTGCCAGGTGCAAAGTAGTTTCTTAGGACGGGGACAGTCATCCATCACCCCCACCCATGCATTGTAGAACTGTGGTGCAACATCGCTCATGAACCACGAGGCTTTAACGGTTCCAGTGCTCTTCTTGATTTCGCGGAAAAAGGTGCACATTGTAGTAAAGTCTTCGTGATTCGAGATACACCACGCAGCAGGGAACCCTTCACCATATTCATCTATTACCAACAGGGTCGTAAGAAGGAAGTCGTACCCGTTTGTCCCATGTGTGCTGTCACAGCACACACCACTTGCCCCAAATTTTTCAAGCATGCTTTTCTGGAATGGACTTTGTATCACAAGAACGATATCTTCGTTAGGCAGGTCGTATCCGTCCAAACATGAGCCCTGAAATTTTTGGAACAGGATTGGGTTGGTGTCAGGTGACTGATTCCATTCCGTTATCCAGGCTAAGACGCTGTCTAAGTCGTTTTGGTGTCGCTGATAATCTTTAAGCCCAAACGCTCTTTGAATGTTGAATAGATCCTTTTTTTCTACTAGGTGTTCTCGCAAAAATTGATCCTCTGTTACTCCCTCTCTGATGTCATTCAGGATTCTTTCTCTTGGGACCCCTTGCTGCATTTTAGCCGCCAGTTCTTGACGCTTTGTTTTAGAGAGCCATACATGTTGCAGCTCGATTTCGTGACCGTAATGCGTGTAACAAACATCAACAGTTATTGTACCATCATCTTCGTACTTCAAAAGCATACTTGATGTGCAATTCTTTTCAATCTTGCAGCTTCCTGTTCAAGAGAAAATGTAACGAAAAACGAAACCACAGCTTAGTTTAACCGGAAGATGTGAAAGTAACTGATTCTCACATCATAACCAACTACAAAAATCTGCTTTACATTACGAACTGAAAAAAAAAGTTATATTCCTTCTTCTTGGTAGGGAAATAGTCTTTTCTACAAAGCTTATTTACCTTGAGATTTTTGTCTTCTCTTTCCGCTTCTACGTGGTCTGTAGCTACCGCCTCTGTTGCACTGGAAATAGTCCACTTTAACATAACATAAAACTTTATTTAAACTCGAATTTTAGAGTAGCTAACAAGCTAATATCTTCGAGCTGACACTACATAAAAACTATATAGAAAATATATATATACATTAAATGCAAGGAAAGAAAATATCATTTACAATTCACAATTGTCCCGTAGAAAGATGTTTCTTGGAGCCTGAAGTGAATAGAAACGATTTCACATAATTCATATTTGTATTGGAAGGACAAAATACCTTCTCCCTCTAATAAATCAGCTATCCTCTTTTAGAAAGTAAACTCACCGGTGACTTTGACAAAAGAGCAGCCCTCGTTTTCTTCAACTTCCGCCTTCCACGATTCGAATTCTTGTAAGAAAAGAAACGTAGTTAGTTAATGACCATTCATTACTGTTGTCTATACCTACTTTACCTACGTGGTTCATATACCTTACCAACGATTTAGAGCAGAAAAGTAAGATTCGTGCGTTCATCACATAAACTAGTGGTTTGGAAGGGTGGGTAACAAATATCAATTTTTTATTACTACAAAATTTCCCTTCAGACTTTATAAATCTGTCCCCCAACCGAGTTCCAGGAAGTAAGTTACAGACCCCCTTTCGTTTGCTCTGGTTTATAGCGCAGGTAGTCGATCATCATGTTGAAGATAAGATAGAGAATGCCCAGACCTTTCAATTTACGCGGTACAGCCATTTTCCTAATTAATCACGTAAGGCACCCCAAATCACAAACGGGAAAAATATTTATCGGCGTTGAATATCGTTACGCTTAACTCCGGGCTAAATCAATATGTTGACCAATCCCAACACGCATACTAAACGTATATTTAACATCATTATTACCTTTGACATTTTGCAAATGGATCGCATCAGTCTTAAAAATTAATCCATGTGAAGAGGAGAGATGTTCCCGTAGATCTTTAATTCGGTAGAGCTGCCGATCACACTCATTACAGAAACATTTTCCTTTCTGCGAAGTAACATTGTTGCTGTTTAGATTGTGCTTACGTTTCATGTGCCGTTTCATATTTGAGACTTTGGGACAAATGTAGTCACACTCAGGGCACCGGTGTAGTTTGGTTTCCTGGTCTATCCTATCTATTTCCTCTTCCTTGTTTCGCTCCCTCTGTCCTGCTGGTTCCTGCCTTTTTTCCGGAATTTTTGGCCCCTCATTCTGTTTTCCTTTCTTTAGTGTTTTCGGTGTGGGTTTTTTCCCTGGTGACTTGGCTACACTAGGGCCTATTGCCTGCCTTGATCTTTTTGCTGGCTCTCCTTTCAGGTCTGTCCCAAGTGCTTGTTTTCGTTTTTTTTCCCGTGATGATTTCGTGCCTTTCCGAGGTATCTGGTCCGTCCTTACTGGTGGTTTCTGGTCCATCACTGGTAGTGATTTCTGACTCGTCATTGGAGGTGGTTTCTGGTCTGTCAATTGTTTTGGTTTCTGGTTGATATCTGTTGGTGGTTTCTGGTCCGTCACTGGTGGTGGTTTCTGCTTTGTCCCTGTTAGTGGTTTCTGTTCCGTCACAGGTGGTGGTTTCTGTTCCGTCACAGGTGGTGGTTTCTGGTCCGTCACTGGTGGTGGCTTCTGCTTTGTCCCTGTTAGTGGTTTCTGTTCCGTCACAGGTGGTGGTTTCTGGTCTGTCACTGGTGGTGGTTTCTGCTTTGTCCCTGTTAGTGGTTTCTGTTCCGTCACAGGTGGGGGTTTCTGGTCCGTCACTGGTGGTGGTTTCTGCTTTGTCCCTGTTAGTGGTTTCTGGACCGTCACAGGTGGGGGTTTCTGGTCCGTCACTGGCAGCGATTTCTGACCCGTCATTGGAGGTGGTTTCTGGTCCGTCACTTGTGTTGGTTTCTGGCCGGTCACTAGCACTGGTTTCTGGGCTGTCCCAGTAGAGCTCGGAACAGTTGGGTGTTGTGATACCTGGTTTGTGCCCTGGATTCCAAGCAGTTGCAGATCTATATCTTTGGAACATATCCAGTGAATGAGCACCCTTCTGAGGAAGCATGAATGGAGTGTGGGATTTCTCAACCACAAAAATTCGTTGGAAACAGGTGCTCTGGGGTCAAGAAAATCTGCTCTCCAGAGGGTCGGATAAAGAGAACTAATGGCCCCCATTACAACAACAATCACCCCACAAACGCTTCCGCAGCTCTGCAAAGGTACATTCTTGAAGCATCCATTCGTACATTGGTGGGAGCCACGTTGGTTACCTTCTGGTTTGTGGGCAATAAACCGCCCTTGAGCTGGTCTTCTGAAGACAGGAAACTCCATCGCCAAAACATTCAGTATGGCGTTTACAGTGGTATTTATGTTAGTTGGAGGGGGCCACGCGAGGGTGTCGCAGTAAAACCACTTGTTGTCGACTGCATCTATGTAAAGCAGAGACCAGTGGCGTCCGGGCTTGTTAGGTGTGGCCACATCCGTTTTTTTAATGCCACCAGCCACATTAATGATGAAAACGATTGCCTTGATTTGTTTACCTCGCATAACGGACCTTGCATGTCTTTGTAGGTCGACATCGTTTAGCATTAGTAAATCATTGAGCATGAATACCGCCGTCATAGTGTTATGGTGGTGAGCATTCAGGAGATGTATAAACCCGTTTATCATCGCAATATTCAACCACCTGTTTGACGTAAGGTTGGCCAAGTCGGACGTTAATATACCTGTATTGATGACAACTTTATCAGCAGCATTATCAAAGAGCAGTTTCTGATAAACGTCCAGAAATCCTGGTAGGGCGCATTGATGGTTTGGTAATGGTGGTGTTTTAGTTAGCCAGGTTTTCTCCAGCCTCACTTGTTGGGAAATATCCCTCAGCGAATGGACGTTCAGCAGAGTATCCAACGAGGAATTGGTATAAGTACCCAGAGAACAGGAGACTGCTTGGTACTTTCCATCTCTCAGTGTATCCAGCATAACCTCACAAACTGATCTAGAAGGAATGCTTGACACCGCGCTGACGTCAGTGACATCTTGTGGAAGTTTGTAGTGAAGTGTTTGGACCTCGGTAGGTAAAATTTTCGGGAAGGATAAATCTGCTAAATCACCACGGCTGGTCGAGGAAAATTTGTTCTTGATGATTATGTCCTAAAATATGACAAAAATAGCCATCATTAAAACCAGGATTCTGGTATACAAAAGGGGTACCCTTGCTGTCGATAATGGCATATAAAAGGAAGGGATGGACCTCCGCACAGAGCTTCCCGTGTGAATTTTTCTTGGCTACCCCACGGAATTAAATGAATAAGATGCTTTCTTGGATATAGCTTTACCTGAAGTACTGGATCTAATTCTTTCAGGAGAGTTCTCGATGTAGCAAGAGATGACTTTTTTCCTACAAGGAAAACAGAAACTCATTACACGAAATGTATTACTTCGGACGCACACACGTGAATTGGACGTGAAGACACGCAGCACTGACTAAGTTAACATCATCTTACCTTTAGATCTTTTTAGACTCATGTCCTGAATTTCTTTATCGCCGGTGGGATGATCTTTCACTAGACTAGAACAATTCTGAATATCCTGAGTGAGAAAATATCCACTCCGAAGCACAGCAAGCTGTTGCAGAGCTGAATATGATCAACAAACAAATTTTCGCGCGCTGCTTAGCATCCAGGCTTGACCACAGGGTTATGACCTTGCGTGACCAACCTATTTAGCTTGTTTGTATTGTACCCTCTGGTTATAATCGCGTCAGAATCCCCCCGCCCCAACCCCTTAACCTCAACTACTTAGTTTCAAATTGACTCGTTCAAGTTTTGTCGGATGAAAAACAATCCGGTACAAAAACTTTAAAACAGATCATTTAAAAACAACCCCGTATCGCTATCACCAGCGACAGTCAGATAAGTAATCAGTAATGATCCCGTTATCGACTTTCTTATTTATTTGAGTTGATTTTGAATTGTTTTTTTTTCGCTCAGATAAGTAATCAGTAATGATCCCGTTATCGAATTTTTTATTTGAGTTGATTTTGAATTTTTTTTTTTCGGTGAAGCTCTTTGCTTTTTTTATTTATATCACCTGGTCATGATCGCCCAGACCCCACCCCCACCCCCCTCGCACACCACACACCATCATGTGACAAGTCTCTCTTTATGCAGATTGGAGCCATTCCTGTACATTGACCCGTCAGCGGTTTAAATACAGGAATAGCTCCGAGTGTTTGAGTCCGAACTGAACGCTGTTCGCCAAAGCTGTGACAATTTCCCATCTCTGTTGCTACTGTTTAACACTAGAAAAAGGTTCTGCCGATGTAAGTGAAATTTTAAGGTTCATACATCGACTTCTTGCTTCTTTCACTGCCTAAGACGAAACAGAAGTCACACATCACAACGACGTTACTGATATCGTTGTCCAGTGTGACGCGTGGCTGAAAGTTAAGCGTTAACTTATTAATTACTAACTATTTTTATCCTCCAATTACAGGTCGGAGCCATTCCTGTATTTAGTCGCTCGTTTCCACCAAAGCGGACGCCATCTTGGATTGCACCGCTGGCCAAAAGAAAGCCGGAAGTACTTAGTCTTCCGCGGCTCGAATAGTCACGCGAACCTAACCTCTAGTCACGCACATTTCATATAGACCTTGGACAGAGTAAGTTTAACCTAGTTGTTTTGGGGACGGATGTCTGGAACAGGAATAAGCAAACCCCAAATTCCAGTCATCGTGTTAAACCATTCTCTGTTCCAAAACAAAGCAAGAAAAACGGTACACTGAACCCCAGGCAAACGACACGAAAACTAGCGATCTCCTTCCCGTCTCCCCTCGCCCCCACTAAAAACGTCGATAATGGCAATTAAAAATAACAGTATCAAGGGTACAATTATTTTCATGGAAGAATTTAGAATAGCTCAATAGAAGTGGTTACGGCTTTTAATAGCCTCTCCCACCCATACCCTGACAGGGGGGGGGGGGGGGTGTCAAGGTCAGGTTCACCTACACCCCCTTAGTAATATAAAGTCTGAAGATGGAGATTCAACTCCCTCGACGGGTATTTATGGGACCGGTACTTATGTGTGCGTCTTAGAGTGATGTCCTTACTTCGTGAGAGTCAACTAAAAGGAGTAAAGAAAGGCAGGTACCATTTCGAAGGGTCCTTCTTTTAGCCAGGGACCAGTTCCTAAAAGGCGAATTAGCGCTAGTCCAGGATTAAAAATTCATTCCGTTTTTGTATTTGCCTTCCTGTGTATTGCTTAGAGTAACATTTTGTGTTATCATTACTGTATCTCAGGGCAAAGGCTCAACAGTATTTTGTAAGCTCGAGTCGCATGTTCTTAGACACGAAAACCTTGCTTAAAATTTGGCTTAATCCTGGGTTGATCTTAATCATCTTTCGAGGAAACGGGCCCTCCAGGTGTCTAGGAGAGATTTCATTGTAAACAGGTTGCTACCTGACAACATTAAAAACCCAACCAATCTCAGGAATTGCTTTTTTGTCTCCGGATAACAACCAAAGGAAAAAAAACACAACATGAAAGAAAAAAGTTTAAAAAAAAAAAATTAGATTGAGACATTTAGCCAAACCTGTTTCCGTGCGCATTGGTTTATAGACAATGACGAACTTATGGCAGATAACTGCAATCATGAAAATCGAAGCTGAGGCTCCTAAAAGATGTCGGGGGCAAAGAATTTTACTTTCCATGTTCAAATTCTTCACCCACTGTCCCCTTCAAATTTTGCATTTGTGGCCAAAACACTTTGCGCCTAGAACTTTTCCAGTCCACAAAGAGGCAAGTATCAGTCCTTATTTTATCCCTTTTCAATCAAGGTATTCATATTGAACGTGTATGGACTGGTGGACTGGTGTGGAACAGTTTCTTATCACGCACGTTAGATTTAATATAATAAATACAGTACTTTATTTAAAAAAAAAAAAAACGTCGATGTAAACAAGATGCCCTGTACATGTAGCAAAATTAAAAGGAATCTATGAGAAAATTAAAGTATATACATAAAATATCAAAATACCTATACATATGTTAAAAACAGATATAAAGAAAATAAAGAAAATTTATAAAACTAATACTGTACACCTATCAGTTTCCCTGAAACACTTAACAACTACACGTTTAGAATTACGTGTAGAGAGAATAACAATTTTTCAGTTTTGAGAGTGGAATGTCTGTGTATAGAACGATAATATGAAGAATTTCTTTTCTTTTTTGTGAAGAGACATATTTACATTAAACATTAGAAGAAGAATGTGAGGTATAGTAACTGAATTTAAGTGCTTGTCTCAATGTAACTAATACCAGGCACAACTCACAGACCTGACTCAAAGTAAACGAAAATAGAACTTTCATAACCCAAACCTCAAGAGGAAAGGGTGGAGGGTCTTATCCGACCTCTCTGTATGTTATTCTTCAATTTCTTCAATTTTATCCTTGGTTTGACTTTTCTTTTCTTTCGTTTCAAACTCATTATCATACATTACCGTACCGTAAAACGCAACAAAAGAAAACTTAAACCAAGGATAAAATTAAACCACAAAATGTACATGTATAACCGGCTACAACATAAATACCCTTAACTTGGTACCCTAATATAATATAAAAGAAAAAGATACATGTATTCAAACGATTAAAGGTAAGAAGTAGATTAATGTCAATTCAGTGCATAGAAAATAGTAAAAATCTAATCAGTCAGTCAGTAGCAACAAAATTGTTGTGCTAAATCTCTACGTTTCACGCGTATGTCACACAGCGCTTTGTTCAAAACACGGTAAGTGGCAGCGGAGCCCTCTCTTTCTTTCCAGACAATCAACATGGCGTAAGCTTTATCGACAATTTTGTCATTGTCTTTGTCAAATGCTTCCAACGCTGCTTTATCGAAGGTTAGCCGACGCCCAAGCTTTTTCCGATGGTCAGGGATTTTTTCCGACAGATCTTCTAGTTCATCGTCTGTTAGAATCCCTTTCTTCACTTCTCCTGCAAAAACTTAAACGAATCGACCGAAATTCAGTTAGTTGAGGTACTATTTGACTGTATTGCTCCACATAACTCTAGACCAAGGAGGAATTAATAACTGTGTGTAAGCAAGCAGACGAGCTAGGAGACCGTCTCATTGGCTTATTTCTCTCATGCATGGCATGCATGAGACAATATAAGCCAATGATTGACCCAAGAAATTCATTTTTATGAATGCAAAAACGATAAATGATAAACTGTGGGTAAGTAGGTGCATGGATATATAGTTGGATGATGCAGACATTCATCAATACATGAGGGAGAAAAGGGAGGAAAAAATATTCAAATGGAAAAGATTGAGCGAACAGATACACAAACTGACAAAAAAAATAATGAACAAATCGGCCAATAATCAATTGATTAAGTCACTGAATCAGCCATTTAACATATGCAAAGTCGGGAATAGATTGTCGTGAACGACATCTGTATTAAAGGTATAAGAACAATTAATTTTTACTTCCTTTCCTTGGGAATTCCAGGGGCACCCAACGTCAATTTTCGGAAGACGATTTGAGATCTAGAATTTTCGGAACATTTGTTGTAAAATTTCTTGCTTGTCTGTCTCTCCTAGGTTTTTCGAACATCTACAAAATGGTATTATTGCCCATTTTTAACGAATTTTTAACCTAAAAAGGTCACCTAGAATTTGCGGGAGCCTTTTTTCTGGCTGGAATTTTCAAAAAGGTAAGTTTTGATCGCAATTCGAATCACTAGACTTTCAGCTAGGAAATCCGAACAGACGAAAAATTTTTAGGGGATAAAAATATGCCTACATCTACCTTTTAAATACTAAAATACTCTAACAATGCTGTGTTTAAGTGGTTTTGAACTATATTCTCGTTAGGTGCCCCTGGAATTCGTTGAATTTATAATTCTACAATCGATTATCTAACATTTCTGTCCTCCAAGTTGCTTGAACTAGTACTGCATGTGACTCTCTCGGACTACTCTGCTCGCGCTCCAATCAGAACTGAAGAAAAGCGGAAAATGGAACGCATAAAGAAGAGTAAAACTTACCACTAAGCTGTTGCCTACGTTCCTCAAAAACCTGAAAGGACATAATAAGTGACATTCTTTAATTTATTTAACCATTCTGCAATCTACTACTGTGGTATCCTTTATTATTAATGCACTGTCTTCAAACCCTCACCTATATAACCTCCAAAGTTCAGCTTTACGAAGCGGACGAATGCTAAGATATGTGTCAGTTACAGTCGCGTAATAATTAACCGTGCAACACTTATAAACATAAAAGCTTCGGACGACTTTAACACACAAGAGGTCCTCACGAGCTTCACAGCGAAAGAGAGCAACCGCAGCTAGATTTCTAGGCCGCAAGGGCTAAATCCGAACCCTCTTCACTTGTGGGGAAGAGAGGGGGGGGGGGGGGGGGGGGAGGTTCAGGCTTCAGGTATACGAAAGGGGTACCTTGTCTGTCCAAAATGGTATATAAAAGGGTAAGCGGTTAGACCTCAGGGCGGAAGCTCCCCGTATAAAACTTTATTGAGTATACCCTTCCGGAAAGTTTAAGCAGCTTTTTGTTTCCAGGACCTGACTTCCTATTTTAAAAATACGACTTACCATACTATAGGTGTACTGAGTGGGGATCGGTAAGTGCAATGTACACAACGAAAGATCTCTCCCCGTTGGTTGGAAAGTGTTACGAAATTCCACTTGTGCTGTGTGTTGGTCATTTATCGGGCGAACATTCAAATGAGCCTCGAACGGAAGATCTTCTTCATATAACCTGTTAAAAATACAATAATATACACATAATTTATACAGCTAATTGCAAAAACCATGTCCTTGAAAGATGCTAAAAAGAAAAATGGAAAATGGAAAAATCCAAATAGGAATAAATTAGGCATACTAATAAACCTAAATAGGGTGCATTCATTTGTTAAATGGGCCATTTTAAAGTGTCAAAACAAGTGCAAATGTGAAAGGGTCGTTTAAAGTACTGCCAGAGAGGTTTCATGCATTTAAAAGGCTGCCTTATTCACTCGGAAAATGAAAGGGTTAACAGAAAGGTCTCATTACACACTTACAGGATTCAAAAGATCCAAGCATTCCATTATGTCATTGTTCACTTCTGCTTTTCCTATTCTTGTTAGTGCGATCATGAGTTTCCTAACGGTGGCATCTTCCCCTTTTTGCTGACACCAGGTTTGGAGTGTTACATAGCAGCGTTCCTCGTCATCGCTTTCTTTTTCGTCTTCTGATATATTGTTAATTGTTCCTTCTTTAAGCTCAAGTTCCCTTGCGAGTTTCTTCCACGAGGATCCCACTTTTTGTGACGCTCTCTTGATCACTTCTGTTTCTTCTCCTAAGGGTACAATAACCTTCTTACGTGCTACAAAAAGAAAAAGAAACAAAAACAAAAAAGGAAGGATTGAGAGGCATTAGTGCATGATTGCGTCGAGGAAAATGGACAGTTTGCATCCTTCTCGTCCCCCGGAGCGAGAGACGAGAAGAGGAGAACGATAAGAATAGGAAAGGACCCTGGGAACAAGGCTGGACAGTTCGCAGGCCTCTGTAAAGCGAGGTTGACGTTAAAAGAGTATATGCGACTTGGGACACAGAAAAGTGTATGTTGTCCGTATTAACCGGTGTCCGTGTTAAGTGGGGTATCTTTAAAGAAAATATTTGAGCTTTTCTTCGGGACAAACGAAACTGTGCCTGATACACGGCTTTCCGCATCAAGCGGGCGCCCGCGGAGTGGGGTTCCACTGTATGTACTTTATATGTTAATTACTTTAATTGACAAGGAACAGGGAACGGAGAAGGGGGAATGGATCTTGGGGACTAAGCAGGTTCTAGGATTTTTGATAGCCCTGGGGTTTTAAGACCGATTGTCAAGTCCCATTTTCCATGTTCCCCCTTCTTGTCATCTATCCCCGTCCCCCTTTTTGGTAACGTCCCTTTTTCAGCATATAATTTCAGTCTAGCAAACTATACCTTCCAGAAGACGTTTAACTACATGCACAGATCCTTCTCCCTTCATCTCCTTATGCACTCTCACAATGGCTTCAAAACAGCTATCTTGGTGTTCACAGTCGAGTTCTGCTAAATTCTCGAAGAAACTCTTCAATACTTGGGCAGGTGCTTGATTTCCAGACGTAAAGCGGGTAAAGTGTCCTTGATATAATTCATCTGATACAAAACCTCGACACGCTGCCAGAACATATCCCACGTCAGCATCCAGTAAGTGTGCGTCATTCAAAGGCACGCCAAAAAATTCTACTGGAGTTTTCTGTAAAGAAAAGGATGCAGAATGGCCGAAACATGAGGAAATCTTCTGTTAACAGCATTCACGATACAATAGTGTGTTTATTACCCAACACGTTGAGAAATAAGTGTCAAAGTGATCGTGTTCTGGTCTCAAAACTAGTTACTTTGATAGACAGCTCTTTTCGTACACCAATTTCACGGAGGATTTATATGACTGTTTTCACGCGATATAAAACAATAGTATATCAGCAGGTACACGAACGAGTCTGTGTAGACATGATTTGAGAAACCTAACTTTAAGAATCAGCATTCCTTTAGCCTAGTCAGAAAAGATTTGAGTAGCGTGCGTAGAAAGCGCCGGATTATTTTGGGCGAAAGGAGAAACATCGTGTGTACTAGCCAGCGCCTGGCCCCGTAGGCTAATTATTGAGGTTTACTTGAGTTCTAAACTGTCAAAGTGGTAAAGGCAACAATAAAGAAATGCTTCTGAACCGAGTTCTTCGAGGTTCACGGATAAGCTCTAATCTTATCCTCGTTCCCAGGGTCCTCGTAGCACTCAGGAGACCGATTCAGTAGGAGAGGACCCTGGGAAAGAGATTGCTCTAATCCTCAGTCAACTGCAACTGCCGCAAACAGAGAAGTACCATATGAGTTGTCATAGTAACAAAACCCGTGATTTGCGCTAATGCCTGTTGGTGGGACTTACCGTGCGATCAACTTTCAATGGAGACAACCTAAAGTCTAGTCTAGACAGAAGGTTTCTCGCTGTAGGATCCGGGCTGCTACGAAATTCCACATGGGATGGAACTTGGTCGCTTATCAAACGAACTTGCAGATGACAGCTGTAGCAGAGGTCACTTTCAAACCTAAAAACATATGAATATAAAAGATAATTATTCACACCCTACAGTGGGACAAGTTGAGAAGGCTGAGCCCCCCCATCCCCCATCTAATTCTTGCTTTGATCAGTGGCGCCTGCTATGTCATACTTATCAAATTTTATTAAAGAATTCAGATTTGTGAAACAAGTGTAAATTTACTTAATATCTATGCTTAACTTTTTCAAAAACCAAACACTTAAATGCTTTTGGTCGTGTTTTTCTCTGTAAGGAACAAAACCAAAAGTCTGTTTAAAAATGGCTAGAACCCGATCCTTGAGCCTTGATCTTGTTGCTAGGGAACAAGGCAACAACCCCGAGACGTTACATGTTCTAACTCTTAAACCAACTTATTTTGACACGATTGGGTGACAAGTTGCAAGAAAAGATGCCTAGTGAGAAACTGCGTCATGTAACTTACTTCAGGTGAAAATCGTCCACGTTTTCTTCATCAAGTGCACTAATTCCTCCAGACACAAATACAAATGCTTTGTCACGCCCTGGTATCATCTTCTTCCGTGAATATCCCTCACTCAGAACCACGTCTCTTTTTTCCAGCCTTTGTATTATTCCTTCTCTCAAGTGAGCCGGACAGCAAATAAGATGGAGAACATCTTGCGAATGGGCACGATCCTGTTTCTCAAAGTAAGCGAAGAAAACTGCTGGAATTGGCGGAGTCCAAATAAGGCTTGACATGTAACTAATTAGTCCGGAAAAGCTGAAGTCCCCTTTGCTCCATACAAAACCGCAAGCGTATCTAAAGACAAGACATTAACCAAAATTACGTAATGACTACATTGGTTAAGATACCTGTTGACACCAAGATAAAAATATACCCCGTGGAATTATGGGAATAATATGACGGTCATTCACACATTATGACGTAATGCATTACAAGATTTAACTACAGCAAGACGTTATTATTATTGACCCAGTTAAAATGGCCTTCTTTACACTACAAAAGCGCAAATAAACATTAACTACACTATGAAGGTAATATATCTAAATGCAAAGAAAGAAACAAACAAACAAATAAACAAACAAAAACAAAGAACCTTTAAAGGTATAGAGGTTCGAAGAGCAATATTACGCTCGTCGCGAATCAACGAACGTTTAAAAGCCTTAACACTGAAACTTGCATATAACATTTAAATACAAGTTCATGATCAGTTCACAAGAAATATTTTTCATTTCAAATGAGAAAAACAATATATGAATTTCCTCTCACCTAGAGAAGCGTTCAACCTGGAACGAAACAAATTTGCCGTCAAAATTTACAGGACTTCTAAGGTCATCTGTGATTTCCATCGATTTTTTATCTTCGCCATCAGAATTAAAGAACAATACTCTGCCACGACACGTCGAGGGGTCAGGAGTTTCTTTCTGGTCGCTTCGTAGAGACACCGGCAACTGTATTGTGACGGGCTTCAAGAACTCGTCAAATTGATTGCAGATTATACGCAGTATAGGGCTAAGAAACAAGTCCTGTCCTTCAAATTCTTCACTTGGAACTTCTTGCACCTGAAGTAATAAAAATGGCAGAACTACATGAACTTAAATCGCATGTTAATGTTGATTTCTGAAAATTTGGCTAGAGTTGTCCTTACGCCACATCTAAACTAGTAAAACTAGTAAAAACCAGATTGCTTTGTGTCAGTCAAGCAGAAATAATAATTTTTGCATCT
The DNA here is from genome assembly GCA_964035525.1 of Porites cylindrica. NCBI lineage: Eukaryota > Metazoa > Cnidaria > Anthozoa > Scleractinia > Poritidae > Porites > Porites cylindrica. Next base: position 1,625,998 of record OZ037781.1, on the reverse strand, counting down.
AAAGGATCAGAAAAAGGTACTCTGTATTCTAGCATTTTTGTTGAGCCTGGAGAATTCGAAAACTCCTCACGCATAAGTCTGCATATCATCGTGACACCAAACAACACAAACATTTCCTTACCAGGAGCGAGATCAATATCTAATCGACTGACAATCTGCTTACCTTAAATTCCAAAGCAAACTTTCCTTTGGGAGGAACAGCCTTCTTGGGGACTTCTATATTCACCCCTGGATAGTCTGGGTGACTGAATGAGCCACCTCTAGATGTGATGGTGTACGTTGGAGAAGGCTTGAGACGACAAACAACTGCGTATGTTGAGCACTCAGTTATGTCAGCTTGAGCAATAGGAAAGGAAAAGTCTGAGGTGTCATGGTGAGAAGGGAAGTCATCTTCGATGTCTGTAAACAAGATATATGAAAAACAAACGACATATGAATATAGTGCCAGTGTTTATCATTATCATTTATTAATTATTATTAAATCAATGATAAAAGATCTGGGTAGCGACACGTCATCAGTATGAAATTTCTGCAGTCGTTCTTCAGACATTGTTTCGCGGGGGAAATGTTGGCTGTTTTATCATTCTACTATTCAAAGAGCAAATGTTTGAAAACCTTGCCAGCACCGCAAGTCCTCAGTTCCATCCACTTCTTCCCATTCATTGCTTTCCTGGTCGATCAGCTTCTTAATCACCAGTTCGTAGCCCTGTAAACAAGGCGCACTGTGAGAGAGAACTAACTTCGCTTCAGCGTCGAATTCTAATTCATGGCCAGTGATGGTCGAAATCTCAAGAACATTGCTGACAACTGCCTCGTGCTCTTGCAGTGGGGGCGAACGTGCACTGCATTTCCATCGATGGACCACTATTGGTGTGGGCTCAGACACGGCGTTAGGGAGGAAGAAAATGTGGGCGCCCCCTCGTTTGAGGGGCCAGTGGGTACCTTCACTAGTAAGCGTTCCTCTGCAATCAATCAATTAATAAATCAATTAATTAATCAGTCAACCAATCAATCAAACCACCAATCAATTAGCGGACCTTCTTGTCGTTTTGCATGTAAAGCTTCCCAAGAGCACAAACGGGTTAAAGGAAACCTGATAAGTGGTTTTCTGTTTAAAAAAATACGAACTCATAGAATAGCTTGCGTAGGATGGTTATACCCACAATCCTAGTTGGAAAACATAATGCTTTCGGTGAACTGATTGTTTCAAATTTGGAAGCTGTGCTGTGTGCTAATACTATCAAAGCCCTATGTATAACTTCTAACAAAACCGAGTTCCCTTAGAGAAATTTCTCTGCAGGCAGGGAAAAGAAATGAATTGGCATGAATAATCGGAGTGGGGATTTCTTTATGCTAGTGTGCTCTTACAGTGGGCTACAGGAACAGTAGTATACATACTCGTGTATTTTTACTTTGTCCAAGTCTGATTCATCCACGCCTTCCACTTGTCCCTCCAGGCTAAGTTCATGAATTTGTTGTAGCAATTCGTGTTCTTCTATGATCATCGCACCACCATCATCGCCATCATCATTGCTACCGCTATCATCGTTCTCATTAAAATCATCATCTACACTGTCATCGTCATCATTACTACTATCGTAGTCGTCATCATCATCGTCATCATTGTCAGGAGACTTCTCTGTGAAACATCAATATGTAGAATGTTCGCGTTTAAGGCATAGAGAAAACTAATTTAAACTTTTTCAGTTAAGAACAAAAAAAAAAAAGATATATTCTCTTGATCACAGGTTTGGATGCGGAAGAGCCATACATATGTCGTTAAATATCCCGCAGTAACAAGCATGAAGGAGTAAGTAGTAGTTACACGTAATGCCCCAATTGCTATAAAATCTTGCAGCCGAGTCCATATCTTTGTTTCTAATTGTATTTGACAACAGAGCAATTATCTTTTAGTAAAATTTGTTAATTTTATTATTACTAATATAATAATAATAATAATAATAATAAATAAGTCTATTCATCGGATAAAATACATATCAGATGTTACATTGAAATGTTAAGAAGCAAGCGCAAAGTCCAGTTGTATCACAAGTAAAAAAATATAGAATTCTAAAATCTAATATTTGCACAACTAGGTTATACTTAACATTAATCTGTTACAAAAATCTATTTAAAACGTTTATTAAAGTAATATCTATAAAGCCCGGTTATATTTAAAAACTAATCTGTTAAAAAAGCTATTTTTAAAACTTTCAGTATTTACACTAGGATAATGAGTCCTTATATCTATTATTATTACATAATAATAATAATAATAATAATAACAATAATAATAATAAAAATACCTGCTCTCACAAATGGATTAAGAAAACGCCAGGAAAAAGAAGCTCCCCGATTGGTTTCCTGTTTGAAAATAAGAACACTTTATTTAGAACACTTTCTCTTTACACACGATTTATTTTTCTTAAGTGACGAAAATTAGTTGCTGACGGTGTTTTTGCTTACACTTTAGTTATAGTTGCCTATCTTACCTTTAGCAGCGTATTATACTTTTTTGTCTTCTTTTCATATCCAAGTGATGTGGCCAGGTCCTCCAGTGCGGTGAGAAAGTCAATTTTGGCTTGTTTCTCCAACTCCGAACTGGTCTTTTTCCATCTCTTTTCGTAGAATCTAAACGATTCCTTTCGATATTTCTCAAAAAGTTCCTTATTATCAGCTTCTTGACACAACCTTAACAAAGTTTGTAAGATGTGTTCTCTCTGCTCATAAAGCAGCCTCTTGTTGTCAGGGGAATTCCAGGCTCCTTCGTAAAACCAAAGAGCTTCGTTTTCATATTTTCTCCTCGTCTTTTCATCAGCCTCTTCCTTAAGCCGTTCTTCTATAGAATCGATGATTACCATGTTGGCCTGAGAGAACTGAAACCCTTCAAAACGTTTCTCCTCGTCCCATGATCTTTGATAAAACTCCAAGACTTCCTTCTGGAATGCCCTTTTTCTCTCCCCGTGAAGCATTCCCTCGTAGCTTTTAATCAGTCTGTCCCGTACTTCACTGTGGTTCCCTTGTCCCAGAGATTTCTCAATCTCCCATGCTTCTTCGTAGTATTCTTTAGCTTTATCGTAATCCCCAAGACCTCGGGAATTTTCTGCCATTTGAAAAGTGCTCCGGGCAGTCAATGGATGTTTGCCAAGGATATCTTTCCGAATTTGGTACCCGTTATAAGCAAACGGCTTCGCCTTTTCATACTCCATAAGCCATGAGTAAGCGTTAGCAATGTTTCTGTTATAAAGTGCTGTGTATAGAATCCCAGTGAGTTTAAGTTCTTTGGCAAGATCTAATGCCTCTTGATAGTATCCTATAGCCTTGCGAAATTTTTTTTCGGCCTGGGGTGTCATGGTTCTGTTTTTGAGGTACTCTGTGTCATGTCATGGCGGTCGGTTGTGACCGCGTGGCTCCGTAAATTTCGCAAAGTTTCCTAGCTTTTCGTCGCCCATCTGCGGCTTTGTGCTATCGAAAATGGAAGATTTGCAGAAAAAGTATGTTATCAAATCCTTTGATTCAAGAAAAGGAAAACAAAACAAACTCAAGGAAGAAGAAATTGATCTGTCACTTTATAAAGCATCGGCGCGATGTGCTGCATTCCTGACATCAGAGAACAGAATTCTTTTTTGGGTAAAAGCACTTCAAGATCAATACCTCGATGCACTCGACAGCAACGATGATTATCATATCAAGTGGATTGATCATGCTAATGACGATGCTTCTGCTTTTAAACATATCGAGCTAAAGATTAGTCATCGAACTGAGCACCATGACACTTTACTTTTTACGATCACCGTATATTTAACAACTGATGTAGTTATGTGCCAAGGTACTTGCTTTGAATTATGGAGTGAGAAGGAATTTGTGCGACTAAAACAGAGAGCAGATCAACTTTATTCGACGTTTCACGGCACAGCAGCATGTGGACAAGAAGATCAAAGCATGGTTGATCTAGACAATGAAATCACGCTACACCACTTAGAAGAATTATATGAAATCACCCGTTCAAACAAAAAAAACAAAACCCGTCAAGACATTTGTCTCTGATCAAGTGGTTGACGACGTTTACCTCAATGACGAGACCGAAACCCCTGAAGAAAATCAACAAGCCGCCGTATTCGAGACACCAAGATCTAAAATTAACCGGAAGAGAAGGAATTCTTTTGACTCTCTAAGAGGTCTCTCAGTCAGGAGTAAAGCTTCATTCGTTGATCTCAAGTCGGTTGTTGCGACTTTGGAGTCGGATGTTGTAGAACTACAAAATGCAGTGACTATGAAAATACCAGAAGCTAAGATCACCCACATTGAAGACAAAATGGTTCAATTAGAGAATTTCTTCAAAACGGAAATCAACAGTTTGTCGGCTCGTGTCATTGACCTTGAATCAGACAATGGAACCTTGAAATGTGAGAGTTTAAAATTAAAAAATGAAATCCGCTCTCTTAAAAAACAAGTTAAAACCCTGGAAACGAAAGTACAAAACGCAGAGAGCGAAAATTGCAAACATCAGGCTGAAGTTTATCAATCTCCCACTGAATACAAGGAAACTATTGACGAAGGAGAACTGGGACAACTTAGTAACAATCCCTTCTTTGTATTATCTGATCACAACAAAGAGAAATCATCAACACCTCACCACCTCCCTGCTGATCATTTAAATCAGGCCCCGTCTACTCACCAAACAAGCGGTGTCGTCATGAAAAAAGGTGACAATTCGAAATCCGAAATTACAGTTCCTATGCATGAAAGCCAGAAACCACCTTTTCCTCCATCAACCGAAAATCCCCGCGTGACAGAACGAGACGATCACAAGTCTGGAATCATACTTCTAATGGATTCAAATGGCAAATTTATTGACTCTAACAAATTTATTTATAATAAAACTGTGGACAAGCTTTTCACCCCGACAATTGCTTCTGCTATTGAAACCATAACCACTAATAACTTTGATATTCCTTCCACCTTGGTCATTCACACTGGAACAAATGACATTGAGAATTCAACTCTTGATTCCTGCTTCGACAACTTTCAAACGCTCATTGATCTCGCTGCACAGAAGTATCCGACCACAAAGATAATCATCTCTTCTCTAATTACCCGCAATGACGGCTATGATACTAAACGTTCGCAACTGAACAATAAAATCAGCCATCTTCGCCCATATGCTAACGTTCATTTTGCAACCAATGAAAACATCACACAAGAAATGTTACATGACAGGAAACATATTAAAAGGAACAAAATTGGAGTCCTGGTAGCGAATCTTAAAGATTGTATTTTCAATCGTATCTCCAGAAGATCTCAACAGGCATCCCCATCTACAAAACAAAAAGAAAACCACTTTCGCAAAACCGCCGAAATTCCTGCAACCCCAAATGTACCAGTTTACAACCTCGTAAACAGTCGACCGCCTCCACTTATGCACCCTGAGCACGTTCATGAAACTTTAAGAACTCAAAAGTCTTACGCGGATGCATTGAAAACAGTAGACAAGCCTCCCGCAGACCTAAATCATGAAACAATGCTACAGCTATTAAAGTTGTACGAGATGATACGTCAAAACTAAGATAAGTTAATTAATATCACTATTTTTCTGCATTTCTTCTATTTTGAGCTCATGCCGTATCTAATGAATTTAGGTTCTCACTAAGACATGTGCACTGGTAATTCAAAGCTTCTATCTTTGAGTTGCTGGAATGTACATGGTTTATCTAAGAAATTTTATTTAGGAGCTAAATTATCAAATGATGATTTTTTACGTTCTGTTACGAGCAATGATTTCATAATATTGACCGAAACATGGTCAAGCGATCATTTATCCCTCCCTGGATTCCATTTATTTACAATCCCTGCCAAAAAATACCGAATCAAAAAACATGGAAGGTCTTCAGGTGGACTCGCTCTTGCATTTAAAATTCACTTAAATGAAGGGATAACACTTATTTCTTGCCATGATGATTACATTTGGTGTAAATTAGACAAACATTTTTTCTGTTTAGAAAAAGATATATTTCTTTGTGCAATTTATGTACCCCCAAAGGATTCGCCATATTTTAATCCAGATATATTTCATGACCTTGAAAGTGATATTGCTAAATTCAGCAAGGACGGTTTTGTTATTTTGGCCGGCGACTTTAATGCAAGAACAGGCTGTGCGTTAGACTTTGTCGCCAACGACAATTGTCCTCATATACCCGGTGACAATATTTTACCCCAATGCAATTTAGGAAGTAGAAAAAACTGTGATAACCACATCAATGAGCATGGCAAAAATGTACTAGATATCTGTAAAACTGGTGACTTAAGAATTTTAAATGGGCGCACGAAAGGTGACTCTTTTGGAAAAATCACATTTCATTCACCTCAAGGAATAAGCACTGTTGATTATATTATTGCAAGTCACGAAATGTTGAATTTGATTGAGAGCCTTGTTGTTAAACCACCGTCCATTTTTTCTGACCATTCTCAAATCATTTGCTGGATAAAGTGTTCTCCAACAACTTCATCTCAACCAATTCCCAAAACGCAGCACAAACTATTTAATTTACCAAAACAATATATCTGGGATAAAAACTCATCACAAAAGTACCTCAACACTCTGAAAAAAGACGAATTTCAGTCAAAATTGTCGCTTTTTGAACAAACTGATTTTGCCTCAAACAATGAAGGTGTTCAATTAGCAACTAAACAATTCACTGATTTGCTAAATGAAATTTCATTAAATTCTCTACAACTAACCTGCCAAAAGAAATCGTCACGAAATAAACTCTCCAAAAAATGGTTTGATAACGATTGCAAAATATTAAGAAGGTCTCTGAAAGTATTATCTAACAAAACACACAAAGACCCTTATAACAGAGAGTTAAGAGAAGAATATCACAAAACTAACCGTGACTTTAAGACGTTAATTAAGCTTAAGAAAACGATGCTCCTCAACTCTAAGATCGATAACCTGATAAGTAACCAAGGAAACTATGAATTTTGGAATTACCTAAAATTAATAAATGAGGACAATCCCCGTGATAAAACTAAACATGAAGTACCTATTGATAATTTACTCACACATTTCAAAAATTTGCATTCGAAACCAAATCCAACCAGTTCATTAAAACATGAAATTTTCACACTAGAAGACTATAAGGATAATTACAATTGTTTAGATGAACCATTTTCCTTAAAAGACATTGAAAATGCCACAAAACTGTTAAAATCAAGGAAAGCTCCTGGCTCTGATAGAATTCGCAATGAAATGCTAAAAACAGGTCTGAGTTACTTGAAAGCTTCAATCTGTAAACTCTTTAACCTTGTACTAAAATGTGGATTCTTCCCTCCCACTTGGTGTGAAGGTATCATCACTCCCATTTACAAGTCAGGAGACAGATCAGATCCATCGAATTACAGAGGAATCTGTATTAACAGTTGTCTTGGAAAATTATTCACCTCTGTACTTAACATCAGATTACAAAACCATTTAATTAAAGAAAACATCTTACATCGCGCCCAAATTGGATTTCTACCAAACCATCGCACGTCTGATCACATATTTACTCTTCGAACATTAATTGATAAAAATGTAACACATACCAGTAAAGGCAAATTATTCACTTGCTTTATTGACTTTAAAAAAGCTTTTGATTCAATTTGGCACGATGGCCTATGTTATAAATTATTGAAAAATAAGATTGGAGGAAAATTTTATGACTTAATTAAAAATCTTTATTCAAAATCTAAATGTTCTATTAAATTGAACCATCAAAGAACAGAATTTTTTGATTACGCAAATGGTGTTAGACAAGGTTGCATCCTTTCGCCAATGCTTTTTAACCTTTATCTGAACGAAATCCCTACTCTCCTTGACGCAGAAAATACAGACCCCGTATTATTACCTGATGGCTCACGTCTCAATTGTCTCCTTTATGCTGATGATTTAGTTTTGATTTCTCACACAGCCACGGGATTACAAACAGCTTTGAGTACATTAGCTCAATTTTGTTCTGACTGGTTGTTAAATATAAATCCCAAGAAAACGAAAGTTCTTATTTTCCAAAAGAAACTTAGAAAATCTACTTTAGATAAACAACGTTTTTACATTAATAGTGACAAGATAGAAATTGTTAGTAATTATACTTATCTTGGTGTCAATTTTTCAACCACTGGAAATTTCAGAGATCACAAAACACATTTAAAGGAGAAAACTAGAAGATCTATATTCGCAACACGTCGTAATCTAGACTTCTCAAAATTACCAATTGATATCGTTAACAAAATATTTGATTCCCTGTTTCTTCCGATTCTCATGTATGGTTCAGAAGTTTGGGGTATTTATGATAAAGTTGATTATAATTCATGGGAAAAAGACACAATTGAACGAACACATATTTATTTTTCAAAACTTTTCTTAGGAGTCAATAAGCAATGCCCAAATGTAGCATGTAGAAATGAACTCGGCAGATTATCGTTAAAAGGAAAAATCGACTTAAATATCATTAAATTTTGGATACACTTGGAGAATTTATCAGAAGACAATATTGCCAAACAATGCCTGTACCTGTCTAAAGAAATGGCAGGAAAAAATCAATTGAGCTTAATGCAAAAAGTTGATTCTATATGCAAAGCTTCGAATCTAAATATTTCCACTTTTGATACAAAAAATTCAAATGCCTTTACTTCACGTATTCGTTTAACTGTTAACAAAACTTCAGTTAGTCATCAACTAGATCTATTGCATTTAAATAAAAAGCTAATATTCTACTCCTCCTTTAAAAAGGATTGTCAAAAAGCTGCAGACTTCTTGGATTCGATAAAAAACCCCCTTCACAAAAAGCAAATAAATAAATTTCGCCTTGGAAACCACAAACTAAGAATTGAAACTGGCAGACACAACAAGACACCCGAACATTTAAGAATTTGCACCTTCTGTAATTTGAATGAAATTGAAGACGAATCACATTTTCTATTTACCTGCCATCATCACAAAAATCTACGCACGAAATATTTCAATGAAATTAATGATAAATATCAAAATTTTAATAACCTAGACAATAACTCTAAAATCTTGTTTCTTTTTAACAGCGCTGATCCTTTTGTTTGTAGGACTACCGCTGCCTATATTTATAATTCAATGTTAAATCGACAATCTATATTAGTTTAATAATCAGTTATGTTATTTTTACTTACATGTAATACTTGATTCGTACTACTTGTATAGGTAATACCATGTATATATATGGGAATACCGAAATAAATTGTTGTTGTTGTTGTTGAATGGCCATTGATTCATACACTGTCCCAATTTGACTTCTAAACAGAGGCAAGTCAAAGTGTTCCCTTGAACCAGAAAGCTTTTGACGCATTTCGTATGCTCTTGTGTAAAACTTAATCGCTTGCTCTGGATTTCCGAGACTGTTGTAGCAATTTCCAATGGCATTCAAACATCTACAAGTGCTTGTGTGATTATTCAATTGCTCTTCCATTATTTCCAGGGAACGCCTCAAACTTTTAAGTGCTTTTGGCCAATTTCCTGCTCGGCTGAAGACTTCGCCTTCAACAAACAAACAAGAGCTTTTCGCGATCTTGAAAAGCTTGGTCTTTTTGCCATCTCTCTGCACCCTCTTCAGCAACTCCCTCGACTCTTGAACAACTTCCGCAGCCCTACGCCATCCTTCAAGTGTGAGTACCTGCAAAGCTTCCCAGCATTGCAATTCCGCTCGAAATATACTGCCTATGGAGAAAATTGAGGAGCAGAACAATCAAAACACTTTTATCTGGACCAAGAAACCAAATAGGGGTACTCTTGTCTGGACCTGACTTGGACACTAAGGAGAACATGTGAAGTATGTACCGTTGTTCCAACATCTTCAGTTCTCTTAAGAAGGGCAGATCATGTATAAAAGATTTGGTGTTACTTGAAATTTAACGGAAGGGTTTGTATTAGTAAGAATCCACTAGGAGTGGCGTGGTATTGCCAAACCCTAAGACTCTCGTACATCAGTAAACACTGCCAAAAATTGCCCGGCTTGGGACAGTTAGGAAGAAGTTCGACTCTCTCTCCCTCTCTCAAAAACAGACACCTAGGGTTGGCCCTTGCCTTTCTTTACCCCTTTTAGCTGACAATCTATGATATAAAACGAACACATTATGCGGGTCGGAAAGGTGTCCCGCGTCTTGGAGAGAGTTGACTGTAAGACTCTAAATTCCGGGTCGACATGGCCAAGTTTTATGGTGTGCACTATATTCGGGAAAACTAGCTCTCCATTGCTCACACTTGGGAAAATCAATTCATATGTCTGCTGTTATATTTCACGAGCTTGTTCATCTGTTGAGCCGGTGCTTTTGGTAATAGTTTGTTCTTAAATTGGAAACTACTCGCGATAACATACTGAACAACGAAAAAAAAATGTATATCCTTACCTTCCTTTCCATCTTCCTCTATCTTTTCAGCCCAGGTGTGAAAAATCTTTCTTCTTCGCCTCTGATCACTGATCATGGCTTCAAATAAATAACAAACCAAGACGCTTTCCCGGTGTTTTTGAGAAATTAGAAGGTAGTTGGACTTCATAGAAATATCTAGAGCAAGTTCAAAGTTGGGTTTTTGGAAATCAAAGCTGTCAAAAGCTTTTACGTAGTCTTTGTCCAAAAGGGCTGCAATTGTTATCAACTGAGGAACGAAATGCTTGCAAAAGTTGTCTTCTGCTTTTTGGTAAGCTTCCACGAAAGCCTTGCTATTGCCAATGCTTTTAAGAAACTTTCGCATCAAGGGATGTATGTCATACAGCAGTTCTTTTGACTCTGGAACAAGGAAGACCACTTGACTGTTACGCATTGCTTCCATTCTTATTGCTGCTTCCGAAACGTTTACTCCAAGTACCTCAGCTGCTGCTTCCAATGAAAATGGGCGGCAGAAGAGTGACACTGAAACGGCAGACTCTTTAAGTGTTTTACTTGGAAGGAAAAAGAACATTTTCCTCAAACATGACAGCTGTTTCTCATCGATACCTTCGTCGTTAACATCAAACATGTCCTCCTTTTCAGTCTGTTCTTTCCCAGTGTCTTGGGACTGTTCCACCGCTAACTCCTGCTCAATGGTTCCAAGGAGTCTTTCTGCATCAGTTTCCTGCCTTAAAATTGCTGCCATGCCATTGAGCAATAGTGGCTTCCCTCTGCAAATCTCAACTAATCGCTCTCTCTCCCCCCCTTGAATAGCAGGTGTCCCTTGCCTTTGAAGGAGCTCCCACGAAGAGACCCTTTCCAAACCTCTCACTTCGTAATTTTCCACACCGTGACGGAATGCACTTCTAGATGTCAACAGAATCTTCAATGACGATTTCTCTCCCCCAGTTTTGTCACTGGTGAGTCGTTGGAGAAATGAGACAAAATTAGTATTTCGTCTAACGGCAGCCTCATCTTTTCCACCTGAAAATTGATCAACGTTATCGAAAAGCAGCAAAATGTTCCCTTGTTCCCGTTGTCTCAGCTGCATCATTTTCAAAATAACAGGATTTGCTTCATAGCTCACTGTTATCTCCTCCGATTCGGTTGAAAGCACCTGTAAAAGGTGGAAGTGAACGTCTTCCATTTTGTCTATTTCTCTCAAGTCCACGTTAAATTTATTCGTTTGCGTTCCTTGCCACTTATATAGCACTTCATTTGCAAGTCTTGTCTTCCCGACACCACTAGCTCCGTAGAGATTTACGACACTTGATCCACCAGTTGTTAACTTCGACATAACATTTTTTAAGTCGCTGTGTCTTCCCGTTAATTCCCTTGATGTCGCTGCCTTTGACTCTTTAAACTCTTGCAAGCGGATTGCCTTAAAAGCTTCAATTTGTTCCTCGATTTCCTCCTTCTTAGATGTTTGTGGGGTGACTACAAATTTCTCCAACAAAGTCAAATTGTCCTCCGACACAAGACCCTGATTTGCAAAAAGATGCAGGTACGAATATAAATCCTGATCTCCTTTATCCCCGAACTTTCCAATCTCAAAATTCGTTCTGATAGACGATACAGCATATTCAAGCTCTTCTGGGCTCAGATGATCGACGACATCTTTTAAAAATTTATCAAAACGAGGAGAAATCTCTCCCGTCCTCAACGGTTCTTCAAGCGACGCCATGGTACGCTCAACGAACCGAAAGTGAGGTGAATAAATTTATCCTCGTGGCCAGATGTCAGGCGGAAGTGTATGTCTGATAATTATGAGCAGACAACAACTGATATTATTGAATTCTTTTGCATGATTGACATTCATATTTATAACTTATGTCACGCATTCAAACTATGAATGTCAATCATGCAAAAGAATGCGAAATTTTATTTTGTTGCAAACGTTATGTATAATAGCTAAAAATGCAACAATATAAAATAACAAGTTAGTTATTTAAAATAGTCTCGCACAAACTGTGCTTACGACAGGTAGACTGAACGTCACGGTAATGCATCTCATAACCAACATAATTGCGAGTTCTGTGGCACTTAATCGATGGTGTCGTGATGTACGGTTTAACAATAGAAGGAACTACATGTTTTTACAAGTGATCGTCCCTTTTTATGATCATAATTGCAAAAAATTTCATTTCCATTGTGTTTACCTTGTTTTATCTAATCTCAAGTAAGAAAACTAATAAATAGTAAATACTATCTGTCTACCTCTTCATATCAGTTGTCGTACTAGTATGAGTGGGAGAGAGCGGGGAAGTAGGAGACCAGGCCCCGGTCGTACGTTGGATATTGCTATCCACCGGATAACTGAATTACTATTCAGCGGATAAGTGTCAGGAAAACCACTTACGCTATCCGCTGGATAGTAATTTATCCAGGGCCCAGGAGAATAGGGAGAGGCAGGGGTACGGTAGGGGAAGAGGAAAGAGCGGGAGGTGGGAGTTCTAAAAGGGTGGGAAGTGGGAGAAACGGGGAGAATTTACGTAACAAGGCTTAAAATATAGCAATCGAAAGAGGGAGACAGCCAAGAAAAAGGGGGGCGGGAGCAGGGACTGCAAAGTAAGAGAAGAGGGAGGGTTGGAACTCAGCCTTTTAGTGTTTGTAATTTGTAATTTGTAGTTTGTAATTTTCTAACTTGTAAATTATGCACATATATTTGGATGTTTTTCAAGAAGCAGTGATTTTGTCCCCAATAAGGAGTAATTTCTTTACGACAGTTTTATACCTAGTAATTGGCGAGAGTATAAAAACAAAATGGACCATAAACCGACCTGACATAGCTCCCTCAACTTACCCTCAATATTAGTCTGTTCCAGGCTCCGAGATAGTCGGGTCCGCTGAATTGAGAAAGCGCAAACACGAAAATAAAACCGGGAGGAATCTGGGGAGAGCACTATCTAAGAGCCTGGAGCACGCTATGTTAATATTAGAAGACGAATTATTCGTTGAATTGTCTACAACCAGCTCTATGATTGACGCTTTCTGTTTGCCTGGTGCTGCCGTCACGTGCCTCTTACATATAGTACCACCGGGTCATCAGCGGAACAGAAAAAAGTCAGAAAATAGCATTTCTGTTTGCAAACCTTTGATGCTTTCATTAACATCAACGATCGTATTCAGTATAATTAATATAATGCCACTTAACTGTTAACTTTTCATTTCTCAATTAACTACTAATTTTTTGGCCAATTATCAGTCAACTACTGTTTTTTGGCCAAATATCAGTTAACTGCTAATCCCATTGGCACCCTCTTGTTACCCTGAAAACTTTGTAAAGCTTTAACACACTCCTCCTCTGTAATGCTGCCCTCACACGAAAGATTTTGTTCATCTGTGAGGCGAGGGACATTTGAACTATTCAAAAAAATTTCTGTTGGTTGCTTGTTACCCAAATTCTTACTCTTGTATAATTCTTGATAGAAACGTTTTTCCTCAGAAAGAATTTTGAACGGATCAGTAGTGATCGAACCATTAATCAGTTCAATTTTCGCACTTTTTGTTGGTTCCTTTTCTCCAGATTGAGAAAATATTTCGTACTCTTTTCACCGTGTTCACACCGTCGCACCCATGCACGAATGATGATACCTTAAAGCTTTTCTTTATAAAAATGTTCCAATTTTTCTTTCGCCGTATTAAAATCGCTTGCATTTTTATTGATAGGGTCACATTCGAACGTTTGCTTGGCATTGTTAAATTCATCTCGCAGTATGTTCTCCTTATCTTTTTTTCTTCCGAGTTACGTCTCTCTTGGTTACGTTTTGAAAACTGTACTGCATGTGCTCTAAGATATAGTTAATCCAATCCCAAATACATGTGCATGTGATCCGGCAGGTCACATCTGCCCTTGGCCAGCCAGACAGGGCATTTTAGCCGTAACCTTCCTTTAGTAGTTATCATCATCTAGAAGAAAACAGTTCATTTCCCAGTAACCCGGACCTTTAACGTGGTTTTGACTAATATTAAAATCCAAGGAAATGGCTGCATGGTGGGTTTTAACGGATGGAATAATATTCGTTACTGAAACCGAATCTTGAGGGTTATATAAAATCAGCCAATAGTCTAAGCGGTATAAAATCATTGGCGAGTTTTTGCTCCTCGTGACACTTTTTAAAGAAGGATTTTAAATTCTCAAATGTCAACCAAATCAAGTTCGTCTCGTAAACAATCAATGGTTTCAATAACTGATTTCCTCGGTAACATTGTACCACCTTTTTTATCAAGGGCTGGATTCAGCGGACAATTTATTTTTCCCCCTATAATTATATTTTCTTTGTCTTCCAGATTTTCATTTTGGAGTATCGTTCTCGGATTGTTAAGAAAGTTTGTAATGTCTTTATCGTTATTCGGTGCATAGATGTTAATAAGCACATTCAACTTGTCCTTGATCTCCACCTTCAGGATCAAATAGCTCCCCAGTGGGTCCTCGAATTTTGACAAAATAGTGCAATCAAACCCTTTTTTGAAAAGTATGGCAACTCCGCACGAATTGGGACTTCCGTGTGACATAATCATAGCACCTCCCCATTCATTTTTCCATTGCCTTTTAGAGTCTTTCTTTGAATGAGTTTGCTGCAGAAAAGATTAGGTCGGCCTTTTGTTTTCGACACCACGTAAAGATCGTTCGCCTTTTACGAAAGTTATTTATGCCGGTTACATTCAGTGAGATCAATTTACAAGTGCCCAATACCATCTCGATATAATGAGCGAAAAAATGGTGGGATTGGAGAAGCTAATCAGAAGAAGGAATGATGTGATGTAAAAAGAGAAGAATGAAACCTGTACATTTTAAAAAGAGGTGTGAGCCTTGGGGCTGAATGGCTAAAGGAAAAGACAAAGGACCTGCAAATTACAGTATCCACTCGGGAGTATCCATATCAAAAGAACCGCATATCATATATAAGTTGATTAACATACTATTCAAAATGCCGAAAGATCCATAAACAAAAACAACAGCGAAAAAAGAAATTACGAATACCAAACACCCAAACCAGCTTAACACTGGAACAAAAAAAGACAGCTAGGAGGGAAGAAAAAAACACGAAAAACCCTTACCCATGCTCCAAAAGTAAAAAACAATCGAGCCTTTCCAGAAGAAAAAAACTACCTTTCGTAAACTTTCGGATTTACTAAAATACGCACGTTTACCTTCTTTCCTGGCTTTTTCAATTTGTCCATTTGCATTTTCCATAGTTCGTGTAACTCCTGTGGAATATCTTCAAACATCTTGAAGTTTGTGTCTTTCAGCTATGACCACACTTGAACACACGTTCCCTGTCCGAATACTTAAAAAAGCGAGCTATAATTGTACGGCTACCATTTCCACTAGCACTCCTAGGTTTTCCCATTCTATGTACACGTTGGAATTCGATGCCTATCGCGTCCTCTATGCCAAGAGCGATAGAGTGGCAACAAATCTTGGTTTCCCAGCGGTTTAAATTGCTCTCCGTAAATCCTCTTCAAATATTGCACGACATCTTCTGATTCGGCTGGAGAAAACTTCAAAGATTTGTCCCTAAACAATAGGACAATTGCACGATAACGATATTTGACTACAACTACCATAATTCATTTTGATTTTGCTTCGTTATTTAAATTTGTCAATCCCGCTGAGGATTAAAGAACAATAGCCTTAATTTGCACAAGAAAACAACAAACTCAAGGATTCTGGTAGTTGTAGTAAAATGACGTAATAGTGCAATTGTCTTATTGATTTATGTCAGCTAAGCTTTCCACCCATTCTCGTCCCCAGAGCCACTCGGCTAAATTTGTAACAAAAGACCACGTGACCAAGAAACGGTGGGCTCTGGGGACGAGAATGGCTTTCCACAACACCGGACGCCATCTTTGAATACGCCGCCGACCAAAGAGGCTTCAGAAAACCCGGAAGTTAACCCGGAAGTAGAGTGTAAGGCCGTATTATCGGGGAAGGGGGGTTATATCTTACAAGTATAGTTATGAGATACCTTTTTACAAGTAAAAGACAGCATTTTACATATACGCCTAGTTTGTTAATAGAATATTATTCTTTGTCAAGATTTGCCTTTCACTTAGAATGTACATTTTTTTAGCCAGTGAATGACCATATTAATGACGTCAATTTATGAAGGAACATACGCACTGGGATTTCAAAATGTAGCCGTCGGCAGTATTAACAGGGTCTCTTACAAGGCTATGATTACACTAGAGGAGATTTTTCTGGGTTCGTGACGAATCCGACACATTTTGGCACCGCATTCTTTTTGCTTCTTTACACACAGATGCGTAAATCCGAAATAAAGACGTCCACGGGTTGTGGCTCAGTCAATTCTAAGCGTGCCCATCCCCCCTGGGAATTTGTCATTTTGTTTTAGAAAAGCTGGAAGTGCTCCATGGTGGGGCCGGTTTGGCCCCTCAGTAGTGTTCTATTCTCTTATGAACGATTAGTTCAGTTAACAGACAAACAGCCTGAGAAAACAGCCGACATTTCGCGACGCTACCACTGGTTTCCCCGCCAAATGACGTCTGAGAAACGAGCGCAGAAATTCCATTGTGATGACGTGTCTGTCACTACCCAGATCTGGGTAGTGCGTCTGATTGGTTGTGCCGCGTGAGAAATTTGATTCAACCAATCAGAAGTACTACCCAGTTCTGGGTAGTGACGCGTCATCGGTATGGAATTTCTGCGCTCGTTTCTCAGACTTCCGTGAAAGGATACACTTAGTAAGATAAGAGGAGTCACTGCTCAATTATTTCCTTCCTTTTTGTTTATCTTTGAAGTAATTTTACTAAAAAAAGTATTATTTTCCAAAACAGATGGCGTGACACTGATCAGCTTAACATTACATAGGTTAACTATGTTATTAACTAAGAATTTGATTAGAAGACTAACACGATTAGAGAGAGACCTTGAAAGAGGCGCCTTCAATTCAATTCAATTGAGTTTATTTTTTCACAAAATTTTAGCTAGTGCCAAGTTACAGTCTTTTTAGATTGTTGTTCACAGTTATAAACGTTTCTATTGAATTAATATTAAAGTTCAAATATGATGGCCAAGTGAACCATTCGGTTTTCTAGTTGGCCACAATAAAACCAATGACGTTTTGTTTAAAATACATACTGGCGAGAAACCATAAAAAGCAAAACTAAATAAACTGTGCGCATTAGATCATCTATTTAAATGCTATTTTGCGCCTTATAAATAATAATTTATTATTATTAATAATTATTATAAATGAATAAATACATAAATACATAAATAATGAAACAGAAAAGAACAATTAATTACATTTAAAGGAAGTAAGAAAAATTTTAAAATCTAATATACTAGACAAGTTTTAAACGAAGTGGGTTTAGGCGATGTAGGGATGTTTGGTTTCGAAAGTATTGCTCGGACAGGAGACAATGTTTGATTTTTTTGGAAAAAAAGCGTAGGTATTCAATTCCTTAGGGTGTTGTGGAATGCTTTTCCAAAGATCGATTGCCTTAAATGAAGTCATCTGCTTACCAGTATTCTTTCTTAAACGAGGCCTTAAAATCAACAAGATTTGACCACTGTCATGGCCATGTCAACCAAGATAAGGAAAAGCTCAAGACTCGTACTTATGTTTCAAAAGGAAAAAAGGACGAACAACAAAAACGTAAAAGGCAAACTGTCAGTTTTTCTGCCGTACAACCTTGAGTGTCTACTCAAAGTTTATTTGAGGATTTGTCGCATTCTGTCCACAAGATTTTCACACTGTCTCCGCCACTTGTACTTTTTGTCGTACGACTTTCGAAGAGAAAGAGCTTTTTTTAACCGGAGTTTCCTTGGTGTCTCTCTCACATGTCTGATGGCTTCAGCCCACTTTTCAGGATCATCGGAACACACCACACACGAAGATTCGAATTGCACTTTACCGAATCCTGAATTTTTACTTACCAAAATAGGAAGGCCAGCGGAGAGTGCTTCGAGAGCGGTGAGGCCAAAGCCTTCCGTTCGTGAGGGCATAATTAAGAGATCCACCTCGCAAAAGAGTTTTTTTACTTCTTCACGACTCTCAATAAAGTCTCGCACAATAAGCTGTGTGCAAGGAATTCCACACTTGAGTAACTTATTTTTAACTTCTTCTTCTTTACCCTTTGGTGCTCCGACAAACAAAAGAAGGAAGCTTTCGTCTTTTAAGCTTGCTACAGCTGTAGCAGCTATATCGTATCCCTTCAGTTCAAAATCTTCCGAGTCGCCCCGACCAAACACTAAGATGCGAAACCTTTCTCCCTCCTCACTGGCTTGCTCCACCTTTTCAAACTCTTGAAAGATTCCAGGCGTGATACCTATCACCCATTTATCTTTTCGATGCCGTAGCTTGGCTGAGATATCTTCCTTCAACTTTGGTCCTATGGCCACGACGATATCAGCTTTCTCACAAAGGCCTACTTCAGCGCGGCGCTTTTCTCCGCCTTTCGGTATCGCTGTTTCGCCTTCCTTAAACATTGCAAGCTCTTCACTGGCTGTGTGTACTACATGAACTCGTTTGCACTTGCGTTGTTTCGCTATTACCTGAGCTGGTGCTCCAAGCTTCTGACCATGGCCTATAACAACATCAATATCATGATCTTCTTTAGGAAAGCTCAATCCCCTGATGGAATCAAACCCATTCATTGGCTCTGGGGTGGCAAGGCTCACTTTATAGTCATTAGCTTCTTGCTTCTCTCCTTCACTGTAATGTGGCAGTAGAATAGTTACTTCCACCCCAGGCTGACGTGCAAGGTTTTTTGCTAATTCCCTGTTCAGCGTAGACAATCCGCCCTTTGATGATCCCCATTCATCTCCGATTAGTGTTATCTTTAAAGGGCCTCCCATGAAAGAGGCTGACCGTCCATCAGTAGCGCTTTCCTAAAGACGGAGAGAGAGAATTAAAAGAAATCGACTGCCACGTTGGCTAATAATGGTAAACATTCGTTATGTTTAATCAAAATAATATACCGTAAACGTAACAACCGTACTTTTACGAGGCGAGTGCTATCTCCACGAGATAAAAACCATTATCGAGAGTAACCCATACCAACTTTTCAGGCCGTCGTACAAGTTCCCACAAGTCCTGAAAAGATATCACTTAGAATTCATGAGAATTCACTGGAACGTTACAGTTGCCGAGAAGCTCCCGTGAAACATTTTGCGTTAACCAGTGATCTCCGCGATTTTGGTGAAGGTAAAAAGGTGAAAAAAAAAAAAACATATCAAATACATTTTATATAACAGTTATGTTCCTCTGACAGGGGACATGGTCCTAGAGTAACAAAGCCACCCGAAACGAAGGTGTCTATCTTAAGTATTGTCTCAAAATAACAGACTAATGTTAAGAAACAATTCCTTAAAGGAGCTATATCACAATCTTCACTGTTAATACTATATTTTTGTAACACTGAAAAACTGGAATTAATGAAAACCCAAACTGACATTTCAGTTTTATGCATAATTATTTATTTACTCATTTTTTTATTAATCAATAGTGTTTTATTGTATCACATCTCCATTAAAATGATAACAAAAATACAAAAGAAGAAAAAGGGAAAAAAAGAAAACAGGGTTCAGTTTTATTTAAAATTACTAACTACTGGATGGAAATGGAGTCGGATATTATCTCCAACAGCGACAAAAAAAATTGAGCCACCTTTGAAGTATTGTGGAAAAATTACCAAACAATGATCACGAAACTTCCTTAACAAACATTGTGCTAAGAGGTCCTTTTAAAAGGAAATGTGGGAGTGAGGATGTTAAGTCTAATTTAAGCCCAGTTTTACCCAAACTGAATTGTGGAACTCAGAATGACATTGCCTCATTTACTTGGGATGCCTTTGTAAATCAGGTGTTTGATGGAGGGTAGGTCTTAGCATGGGAATTTGGTTTCCCCCTACTACCATCCTGTTAACTATTTTTGTATTTTTGTTCGATTGTATATGTTAGTATTAGTTCATTTGTATCAGTTATGTATGGTTACGAACTGTGATTAAAGATTAAAGATGATTAAAGATTAAAGATTTGATGTCTAAAATACCCTTGAGTGACTTACCGAACAATCCGTACCCTGAGCGGGAGTTTTCAAGTGCAATCTACACAATGGAGTCTTTCTGCGTTTTAAGGAGTCGTAAAATTTCACTCGTGCTACGTTTTCTCCAGGACAAAAATCAACCTCTAACTCCGCATCGTCTGGGTCGCGTTCTAAAAACCTGCACGAAAAATAAAATAAACTATCATCCCTTGGGTAAAACAATAAAAATGGTGAAGTCCTCTAAGCCGACAAAAATAGAGTAGAGTACAGGAGAAGCCAGACAGATGATATTCTTTCTAATTTAGGGCCTGTTTACATAGATCTGTAATTTAGGGCCTGTTTACCTACCCAGGTAGGTAAGGTAACCCGCTTAGGTGGGGAATTACCCGCCTCTCACCATAATCTCTCATTTTAATTTGGTCACGTTTATATGGTACGTGGGGTGTCTGCCAGACCGGGTAAACCCCTCGGCTGGGGTACAATTTTCCCATGTAAACGTTTCAAGTTGTGGTAACCGATTCGTGTTACATCAATTTCACGGCAAAAGCCTTTGGCGGAAGCTTTATAGCCTGTTCACAGACCCTCTATTTTCTCTTCGAAGTCTGTCAAGCGCACGAAATAAATTTAAAAACCGCGGGGGATTTATTGACCGCCACCGCAAGGGGGTAGGGGTGGGGGAGGAAGAAAATAGACGTTCTTTATTTTTCTTTCTTGCGCTCCTCGCTCGTCAATTTTTCGAAAAACGAAAAAGAAAAACAAAACAACGTCTTTGTACAGGCTAGAAGCTTTACACCATTAGAAGTGAAAGCCACATTACGGAAAAGTTACAGAAAAAGCAGTGAGAGTGAAGAAGAAGAGCGTTAAACGCCAAAAAATGTCGTTTATCCGCCATTTTTGTGTTTACATGTTTAGCGACCATTCGATAATCTTGAGAAAGTGTACCCTGGGATGGCAGAGTTGTAAGATTGCATGTAAACGCAGGTTATTTTTTCATCTCACCTGAACGAGTTACCTCAACAACCTGGGGTCCCCCTCCTTCATGTTAACAGGCTCTGAGTTACAGGAAATGTATCTGTCTGCCTTCCCTTGTATTATACAACGCTAGGTGAAACAAATGTAGATGGGTCGTATAGGCACTATAGAAATAGGCTAAAAAGCAGCTTGCTTTTGTTTTTGCTATCATAAAATTTTGTTGGACAAACAACGTGTATTCTGGGAGAAGTGCAAATGGCGAGTTAAAAATAAAATTGAACCACAACCATATATGAAGACTTACCTAAGATATATTCCCTCCATGTCTTGTTCTTCATGTAGGCGTATTCCTCCTGATACTAACACGAATGCCTTGTCGTAGCCAGGTGTCATATCTTTCTTTGAATTGCTATAAATAGGCCGCCTAACGCCTTCTTTTTTTAGCTTTTTTATCTGCTCTCCTTGAAGGTGAGCAGGGCAACACATCAGACGCAAAATTGTAGAAAGATCCGGACGAAAGTAAGCAAAAAAGACTGCCAGTCTGGGCTGAACCGAAGTGCTGCTGTTAAGTTTTCTTATGACTCTCTGTCCATGAAATCTAGATATTTTGTTTCGCCTTTTAACAAAATGCGAATACCTAGAAGAAGGACAAAGTAAAAGAATTAAATTAAAAAAAGCAACAACAACAATATTGAACTGACTGAATTGCTAAGACACTTGAAATGAATGAGAAAATGAGTATATTTCATTTATGCACACAATCGACGCCCGTTGTATTAGGACAAGTAGAGATACTGCAAGTACATTTAACCCTGGAACGCACGGAGGGGAGGGAACGTTAAATGTTTCTCCGAAAGACTTTTGGATTTTTTCGAAACGACGTTGCGTCACAACCTCTTCTCTTTAGTAGCTTTTCGTTCAATCTTTAGACGCATTTTGGAAAAATTTGGTTTGCGGAGATTACCAGATATGGCGTCAAGATAACGTGAAGTTGAGCCACTTTATAAAAGGGATGATCGAACTACTGGCAGTTTTTTTAAAAGATAAAGGGAATTCAAAAGCTGAGGATTTGAATCTCTTGCCAAT
The DNA here is from genome assembly GCA_964035525.1 of Porites cylindrica. Taxonomy (NCBI): domain Eukaryota; kingdom Metazoa; phylum Cnidaria; class Anthozoa; order Scleractinia; family Poritidae; genus Porites; species Porites cylindrica. The sequence continues at coordinate 1,603,496 of OZ037781.1, read as the reverse complement.
GGTAATTTCAGTTTATAGACATAATGAATAAACCAAATTTTCGCGTTTCAATCACCCGGTCACCAATGTAGTGCCATGATTCTTTTCAGAGCCTCGCAATTTCACCGACATAACCATCCATCTGCTAAACGAATATTTTCTGCCTTACCTAGAGAACCGTTCGACCTCGAAGCTAACAAACTTCCCATCAACACTTGGAGGGTTCACAAGATCATCAGTGATATCAATCCACGTTTTTTGGTTATCATCGGAGTTCAGGAACAACACTTTGACGTCACATGTTGAGCCACAAATTGGGCGTAGATTCAAGTCCTGTTGCTCTCGAAGGGAAATTGGCAGTCGAATTGTGACAGGTTTCAAGAACCGAACACCTTCAGAGCGATTGATTCGCAGAACAGGCCCAAGAAATACACCTTCCTCTTCGAACTCTTCATTTGAAACTTCTTGCACCTGTTCCATCATGAAAATGAAAATCACTAGTTATCAAGCCAGAGAATACATAATGGGACATCATTCTCCCTTCCAGTTGTTAATTTTATAAAAGAATATTTGTACTATTTTAAGCCCACAAATTTGCGATCGGTTTACCTAAATTGCACAAAAAACACAATTAAGACGCAAAAGATCTTACCAACTGTGCAGGATTCAACTTGCTAGTTAGCTCATCGAGACGTAGATTGTACGAAAATTTAAAACGCTGGGTTGAATGCCTTTACCGTTTCTTAAACGACACCCAGAAATCATTTCTGGCGACTGTATGTGTGTTTTTTAAATAACCTAATATCAGTGACTTTGAGGTCGAACTTTTCAGCATGTTTGTCTTTGTAACCGAGATCCTGTGACGATTAACGAGCTCGTCCACTCCCTCCGTTTATGAAGAAAACAGGGCTTAGGCGAGAAACCAAGCCAGCCCGGCAGTTTAAGTTTAAGTTGTTGTTGTTGTTTTTTTTTTTGCAGAGTCTTAAAAAGATCTGACCACAAAACAAATCTACCGCCAGCATGAGAGTGAGAAAAAGGGACTGTACGCCAGCAGAGTGCTAGAAGTCGAACAAGGCTCCTCTACCCAACTGGTATTTACTACCACCGTAGGAAAAGCAGATGAATGCAAGAGGTATCACTGACAATGGACTAGCTGAACTCTTATCAACCAAGAAAGGAGACGATTATAGCACTACAATGTCATGGATTCGCGCTTAAGCCTCATTCGCCCTCCTGAGGTCTGCGCTGTTGAGCATGAGAGGCTCACGTGGTACCCGACAAGTTCAGCTGAACATTACCGATAACGACTTTGAATTAGAACTTATAATATTTTTTCACATTTAAGATTAGTAGGGGCATTGAAACCGATAAGGAACTATCGAGATTTTAGTTTTAATACTTTTAATATTTATCTTAAGATTTTTCTAGTATTTTTTTCTTCTCCTATGTTAGTAACTTCTCGTACGTTGATTAAGAATACGTCCAAGAAACATTAGGTGTTATTTTAAGAAAACATTTATATAAAAAGAAATTATTTATATTTTTGTCTTATTCTCTTTACTGAATTTCCATGTTTTTTCTCCATTTTATATAACTTTCCTCTCGTCGACTTTGTAACAATAGATATGTGTTTTAATCTAGTAATCAATAAAGAATTTACATAATAATAATAATAACAATAATAATAATACTAAAAGAGAATTAAAACATTATTATTAATCAAATACTAGTTCACTTTTGTGAATTTCTTGTTAGTTGTTTCCTTCTGTAAATCAATTACAATCTTGCAACTGATCCACAGATGCTCGTTAAACAGAAATCGATTTGTTGTTTCTCTGAACAAATTAGCCAATTGCCGGAAAAAAAACAACAACGTGAGTGGTAAAAGTCATCAGACCTACTTTCAATTCCAAAGGGAACTCTGCGTTAGAAGCAACAGCATTCTCAGGGATTGTAACTTTCACGCCTGAATAGTCAGGATGGCTGAATGAGCCGCCTTTGGATGTGATGGTGTAAGTTGGAGAGGTCTTGAGACGACAGACCACTGCGTATGTTGAGCACTCAGTGATGTCAGCTTGAGCAACGGGAAAGAAAAGGTCTGGTATTTCCACGTGAGATGGGAAGTCGTCCTCGATCTCTGTAACCGATAAAAGATAAAGTTTCATGAGCACCTGTGATGTTTCCTTCCCTATGAAAAGTTGATAGAGATTATAAAAAACTAGGATCACACAAACCAGCCTGAGATCAAAGGGAAAAGATCAAACTACTGCACCACCATAAAAATATGAATGCTTTTATATTCTAATTCGCTACTCCGCTCAAACGAATATAATGTATATATATGTAATAAGCAACCACAAATGGGGTGTGTCAACACGAGCCGTGAGCGATTCTCTTTATTATGCCTTCATCAACAAAATGGATGGGAATGATATAACAAACAGAATAAAAACTCGGAAATTTAAAAAATACAGCAAGAAAACCAGCCTACAAAACGATCTAAACTATGCTCCTATAAAAATGGTACCGTAAACGTGCAACCTTTCATATAGGAGCATGCAAAAACTACGTCTAAGAGGAACTCACTGATAGAATGATTTTCGTATGACCTTGAAATGAAAACGCGCGAACAAAACAGAAACAAGAAACGAACGGAAATAGAGCGATTTGATTGGTTTATCGAACGGATACAAACACAACTGGCCTTTGGTTGGTTAAGCAAACGCTCGGCTGAAAAAACTTCATGCCCGAAGAACTTTCTAGAAATCGCTTTGACGTCATACTGTAACACGATTGGTCAATGGAACAATGCCTTCTCCATATTAGGGTTTTCTTAGGCGGGAAAACGAAGAGTCCATGCTTTTTTCTTTCCATCCATTGGCTGATAAAACAAATAACAAACACTTACCGAAACCATTTTTCAACGACATACGAAAATCGCTCTAACCCCTAGCCACTGGGTATTTAGTTTTGAGGGCGTAGGGACGATCGTAAGAAGCGAATGAATATAAATGACAACAACTCAAATGTATATAGCCTACCGCTAATGAAGCAATTGTAACAGCGTACCATGTAGCACCCCAAAGAAAAGGGTTACATAACCCATGATAAATACATTGGTTCAGTGTTAAACGCCTTTGTTTTAACGTATGATAATGTATAACAACATACATGTACTGTTACTTGAATCATACAACCACTACTAGTCCTTAAGACTCCAAAAAGGAGCTATTTTAATCCAAAGCAGTATAAAATAACTCTTTTGGCAATAAGAGTTATTTTAACTCAAGATTCGGGGTAAATAGGCAGTTAAGACAATTCCCGCAAAGGACTGTTCTACATCTGTTATCTTTGCTCTACAAATATAAAAAAGCTTGAAGTTAAACTTGCTTAAACTTGAACAACTGATAAATTTAAACCGCGAAATCTACACAGATTAGGAGCATAGTAGTTGCGTAGACTACACCCTGAGTTTTAAAAGGTTTTCATGCAAAAGATAAACTGATAATCCGCCACGCGTTGTTCTACTGTATAGAGAGACGTTTTTATACCTTCAAGCGAACGTATGTCCTTGGTTCCATCCAGGTCTTCCCATTTATTCGTCTCCTTATCAGTTAGCTGTTTTATCACCAGCTCATAGCCCATTAGGTTTGTTGCACTGTGAGACAGCGACAGCTTCACCTTGGTGTTAAATTTTAGACCTTGGCTATCCATGGGGGATAGTTCAATAACATTGCTAGTAATGGCCTCGTGCTCCTCCAAAGGGGGTGAACAGACACTGTTTTTCCATCTTTGGACCATTATTGGAGTGGGTTCCGACAAAGCATCAAGAGGGAACACCAGGTGAACACCAAGTTGTTTGATGGGCCAGTTGGTATCTTCACTCGTTACTATTCGTCTGCAATTACAAAATATCTCATCAGTCGTTTTTGTTGTTTTCTTTTTTAAAACAGTGCCTTTTATTAAATGCGGGCACGCTATTTTGCCACAATCGATTTTCACATAGGACTAAAAACAGTCTAGCTCTTGATTTTCTGTTCCTTTCGAGGGGGGTTTTGTCGCCCTACTATCCCCTGTTTTTAGGGGTTTTTTCGTTTGTGTGTTTGTTTGTTTTTCGCTTTTGTTTCTTAGCGTGCTTCCATCCAAGTCCAATGGTTTGGGGATTTGTAGCTACATCAGGATTGTGAGTACACAGCCGTTCATTGACAATCGACAACACCAAGAGATATAATTAATGTATAAAATCAAGGGCTCTAAAAATATCCTCTGTTTGATTTCAAACCTCTGTGACAGCCCGAGTTCTCTCGTTCCATAATATTTCAACAATCATAAAATGTAAATATCTACAAAACTGACACCGTACCGTCACTTGGAGTCTTTAAAGGTACTTATTCCAACCGCAAACTCTTCCAGCACCATGAGAACACGGATGTGTCTTACCAATATAGCACAAAACTTACTCTTTCGAAATTAGCACTATTGATCCTTTGTTCTTCTTAGCGTTATTTTTCTATTCATTTCTTTAAGTTATTATATATTTATTGTAGCCATGGGTCCCTAGTTCTCCCCAAAACTATTTAATGTAAAATGTCTTACACCCTGTCCCCGCCTATAATAACACCATGCTAATTTGAAGGGGACAGGCATACTTTGCATTTGCTGCCGTTGTTTTGAATCAGCAAGAGACTCTCCTTGAACAAACTTTTTTCCATTTTCATTTCACCATGTTCCTACCGATATATAAACATACAATCCAGCTTTCTCCTCCGAATGAGGCAGCGCTGCACTAACTCCTTGTTCACTTTTTTCAGTACCTGAAGACAACTTCTCTTTCTGATCCTTCTTGATCCATCGTCTTCCCTGATTCTACGTCAAAGACTTGTTCAAGATCCTCCTCAGATTCGGTTTCACTACCAGACTGGGGGGCTATTTGAACTTCTTGTGCTCCAATCAACTCGGTCATTTGCTCGGGCGCCACTATATCTTTTTCTGGTTCCTCTGTAGTGACTCCTCGGTTTTCTACTTCAGTGCCCTGCAAAGACTGAGCTTCCATTCCTTCCTCAGCTTCTACCTCATACACTACTTTCCCAGCATACGATTCGGACTGAGATTTGGATCGTCCGAATAAGAACTTCTGTGCAGTATAAAAACGGGGAGGCTTCAATTCTACGGATGTGGAGAGAACAGATCAAATTTACTACTTAATTAAAGTGACACATTAGCCTGTAATTCAGAGAACGAGTGAAGAGAATTCCTCACAGTCTCCCCGCAGCGATTTTGGGACTCTTCGCACCTTTCCGACTAAGGTCGACCTGACAACAAGTTCAACATTGCCTTTCGTGTTTGCTAAATAAAATGTGTAGGAATCGAAACTAAAACAAAACTTAGTGGGCAGAATTCGAACTCGTGTCACTTTTGCGGACTAAGAACTTAGGTGACGATCACACAAGTCCTTTTTAAGTAAAACCAATTTAACCCAGCGTTTTGAAATGGAAATAGTGACAAAGTAAAAATCCTGTGAAGTCACTCGGGAAAAAATTAATGCAGACCAAAGTGAGCTTGGAGAAAATCTTTTCTTCAATGGTCGTCTCACTTGATGTGGTGTCAACTGCGAGTTCACATCATTTCCATGAGAACCCATCCGGTGTAATTTTGCACATTTGTGACTTGCACTTTGGAATTTACGAAAGGTATACGTATTGTTTGAGGCTACCTAGAAGCCCGACTCATAATAGCTCCTGATCAGAAAATCTTAAACAATACAATTATGAAATAAGAAGCCTTGAATTTTATAGATGTCCTTTGCTATGATTACACGGCACAGGGATCATGGCACCGACGCGAACAAAGTTTTCCAAACCCGAGCTCAGAAAGTCCACGTGCCCGCGCATAAAAAAAAAACTGTTTCGATAGGCGTCTGCGTCGTACTGCCTCAAAAGGGAGCATGTTAAGGCCTACATCAGATAAATATGGATCACGTTGAGATCAGCGTGAGCTATTTCTCTATTTAAAAAATAATGAAAGCATGAGTAAATGCAAGATAAACTTAGGCATAACATTAGTCTTATCATCTTTTTACGTAAGTTTTACGGCATCTTATGTGCAACGCGAAAAGGTCATCAGAATGTTTTATCGTACTTTGGTGATCATTGTACCGGTAAACTGATGGCAGAACACCATATAACAACAAGGAGTAGTGACGATGGGATGATGGCGAAGATTACTGAAGATGGCGATGATGATGACGATGATCATAATCACGACACGGATGATGAAAACGATCATACATGTAATAATATGAGGGTAATGATAATTTCGTCAATAATTAAGAGGGAAACAAAGGTGATTAAAATAACAAGGACAATTGCTATTTGGAAAATTCAATGAAAATTATGAATAATTAAGAATGCACCACTGAAGGTTACCTTTAGATGTTTCCTGGGCGCTTGGTTGTTTTTTCTTTTTCGAAAACTTCTCTTTCCAAAACTAATGAGAAATTAATCAATTTATAAATTATTATTGAATTAAGCCAAAAATTCATTTACAAAACTGATTTTTGGGGGCTAATACAATTCGTGGTAAACCACTAGTGGACTTAGTGCATAGTGGCTCAGTCAAGGTTAAGAGGCCCAACTGACAGAAGTAAAACCAATTCATGGGGCCTCCAAGCCCTAACCGCTTGGCCATACTGCTTCCAATGCTTGAAGGAACAAGAGACTATTGCGGACGTAGGGAAGTGATACACACGAATTTGGCTGGAACACCGGACTGAGTTTTTTAGTATAATTTTCCCCCCGAGAAACAGTTTGCATATCTGCGCTTGCCCTTTGTCATTTGGCATATAAACACACTCGATTTTGCCAGAAGTATGAAAATAAATTTTTCCATTTACTTGAAATTTTTTCTTTAAAAATACCTGCATGAATTTTGGAGAATCCACTGGATGGCTGGCCTCTTTCCGCATGCCATCATAGAACCATTGCGCTTCTCTCTCGTACTTGTCACTTTCAGGTTTGTCTTCCTTTTTATTACCAAGAAGATCCCGAATTGTATCAATGATCTCCTTGTTGTACTCGGTAAAGTCGAACTTTTTGGACCGTTTCTGCTCTTCCCAAAAACGCTGACAAAACTGCAAAGCGTCCTGTGTATATTCATTTCTTTTAGTCTTGCCTTTCCTTAGTTCTTTATACATGTCAAAGACTCCATTGATGATGAGTTTCCACACCACACTATGGTTACCCGCATCCAATGATTTCTCCATTTCCCAAGCATCTAAAAAATATGATAAGGCTTTGTCGAAAGCCTTTAAGTTTGCTTGAATGAGTCCTTGTTGGAAAATGCTTCGCACCGTATCCGGATGTTTTCCAAGGCATTGTTCTCTGATGTGGTATGCTTTCTCTGCCGGCTCGACAGCATCTTGGTACTTGCCTTGCCGAATGTAAACACTAGCAAGATTTCTAAGGAAAAGTGCTTCATCCTCGTTTCCTGAGATTTTAAGTCGTTTCAAAAGATCCAATGCCTCAATGTAACACTTTACTGCCTCTTCATACTTCCCTTTATCCTCGTAAACTGTGCCAATTTGATTCTTGTATACTGGCATGTCGTAATGATCTTCAGAACCAGACAATTCCTTCCGCATGTTCAGTGCAATGTTGTAGAGATCTAGGGCTTTCTCTGGCTCGTTGTTTCCGTAATAACAATTTCCAAGAGCGTTGTAACACCTGGCAACATTGGTATCAAGTTTTAACAAATCCTCCATAATTTCCAAAGAAGACTGTAAGGATTCGATTGCGTTCTTGTAGTCTTTGTTCCGGTAATAAATTTCTCCCTCAATGTACAAGAAAAGCCCTTTAGTCAGTTTGAAAGATTCTGAGCTTTGATCTTCAACTCGTTCCAATGACGAGGATGCCTGCTGCAACACGTCAAAACCTTCATCAGTACCATGAGCCTCTGAAACAAGCCTAGCTTCCCAACATCGTAACTGAGCTTCAAATAAGAAACCTGTGAGCAAAAAAAATCTGTTAGAAACAAATATAATATACAATTGCAAGTTAATCCCTGAATATCGACAGTTGACTCAGTGATAAAGTTCTACAAGCCACAGTAACACTGATACAAACGCAACATGGATGACTGATGACTGATCATTATTTTAATCCTCATAAAAGGCACAAAAATTCGAAAGCTTAGTGTCCATTATGTTACAGTTTAAGTATTAGTCATGGGAAATTTTGTATACCAAGTAACTTACAATGCATATACATCTGTGTTGAAGAAACAAGCCTTAATCAAATTGAGCAAATATGATTATATACTCCTACCGCTTTTTCTCCGGATGTATATATATTTATTATTTAAATACTTGTATTCTGGGTAGAACGTATTTCGTAGAGCGCTCAAATCATTTAATTGAAGAACATTGACTATTAATAATCACAGGTGTTCAGGCTTCAGGAGTAATCATTGATCGTTTGTTGCAATAAACGATCAATGATTAGCAATAAACGATCAATGATTACTCCTGAAGCCTGAACACCTGTGATTATTAATATTTATTATTTATATATTTATTTATTTATTTGTTGAAAAAGTAAAATCATCGTTAAAAACGCATACATTGTATTTTATTGAGCACAAAAACAGTCTTTTGCACCGAAGTACTCACAGAGAACAGAGTGTGTTGATAATTCAGTCAAAAGCTTAAGGGGAAGTAACTATAATTACACTGACTGTACTCAACATGATTACAGTGTACATGAAGGAACTACCCCAAAAATTCATTCATTCAGTGGTTGGCACTCAGTCATTAAGGAGTTTCAAAAAGAGATTCATGGATCATCTACACAAGTAACTTGTTTTTTTCTTTTTCTTTTTGGGCGAGGATTTTCCGAAGCATTGTCTTATATACAATTCTTACAGTTTTCTTGAAATTATATGTAATTCATTATACAAAACTATCAGATTTTAAATTAGATATCATATTTATACAGCTGATTCAATAAAGGTTGCTTTGGGCATTGGGAAGCTGTAGCTCGGTGGTCTTTCAAGTAAATCATTGCATTGTTCAATAAACCCAAATGCCCAATGCCCAATGCCCAATGCCCAATGCCCAATCACCAATGACCAATTACCAAAGCAACATTTTTTTGATTTAGCTGTATATTGTTAACAGTTGTTCTTAGTTTAATGACTTTCTATTATTCTTAACCCATTCGCTCCTGGAGATTTTGCCGAAAAACGCGTTTTGAAGCTAGTCGAGTGGTTTTCTGGTCACTGTCGTGCTATAAAGAGCTAAAACTTACCACAAACCGGTTTACAGGTCGTACGCTTGGCGGCCTTCTGATCCAGATGCAAAATATCAGCTTGCGAAGTTCGGGCATGCGCAGAAAGCAAAATTTCGACATGGGTTTAAAAGTGACTCAGCAGTCTTGACTTTTACTTTTCGCTTTCTCTCCTCCCTTCTTTTTTCACTTTTCTTGCCTCATTTTTTTTTTCTCTTGCTGGGCATTTAGTAGGCTTCATTTTGGTGGGAAGAGTTTTTAGGAAAGCTTTTAGGATCTTAGGATTAGGTGAAAGGAAAGGTAGGTGGGTAATGGAACAAGATTTTCATGGAGATTTTCAGGTCCTTGTCACGTGGTTTTTTGCTTCTTTCTCCGGTGTCCTTGACTGAATTGTGCTCATTCTGGTATGGTTTGAAAGATCTCTTCACTCTGCACACGTGTGCAAAGAAAGTTGTCTTTGACCGTTAAAACTGATGACGTCACAAAGGGTAGAAAGGACCTGGATCCGCACGGGCGGTTACGGGCGGTTCAGGGGCGAATGGGTTAACTTATAGCATATATATAAATCTTAATTGGGACTTGCACTGTTATGGGGATTTAGTTTCTCCCTGGTGATACTGTTTTGTCTAATTATTTTGACAATAGAGTTATTACAAATATATAAATAAAATCTAGCATAAAAATAACATACCGGACTTTCCATGATCTTTACACATATCTGCCCAGGACTTAAACAGCTGGAGTCTTTTCGCTGTAGGCAGCATGGCAGTTAGAAGGGATGCAATCAATGCATTTTCTTGGTATCCATCTGGAACACTGAAGTACTCTGGTAGCAAGGAGATTTCAATTGCAAACTCATAATTTGGGCGATCATTTGCAAAGTCATTGAATGCTTTGACATAGTCAGACTCTATGAATCCGGCAATTTTTGTCATCTTTGACATAAAGTGCTCATGAAATCGCCTCTGTGCATCAGAGTAAGATTCACAGAACTCTGCCTCATGTTTAACGCTTTCAGCATACTTTCGTAATAGTGGATGAATATCATACATCAACTGCTTGACATCAACTACATGTTGAATAATTTCACAGGCTACCAGTCCCTCAAGTTGTGCTATGGCTTCTGGTATACTGATGCCAAGAACTTTGGCCGCTGTGGAAGGAGAGAAAGGTCCATGAAACAATGACACTGATACAGCAGACACTCTCAAACTATCAGAGGGGAGACTGTTGAACATTTCTCTGATAACTGACATCTGACTTTTGTCAATTCCTTGTCCTTCAAAATCAAAAGGTTCTTCTTCACTTTTCTCTGTTGGGCTTGTCTTAAAAGAAGCTTGAACTTTCCTTTGGGGGGTCATCTCTGTTACACTAATCAAATCATTTGGCGATTTTCTTCTTTGTCTCAAAATTGCAGCTATTCCTTTCAATATTAACGGAACTCCTTTGCAGATGCTAAGAAGCTTCTCTCTTTGCCAAGCATTAACATTTGCATTTTTTCGTAGAACAGATGTGGGAAGCAGAAGATTCTCTGAAAATGACTTTTCAAGAGGTTGCAAGTTATAATCAGTCACAGTCTCTGAATCTTTAAACTGACACCTCGAAGTCAAAAGGATGTTTAACGTTCCTTCCTTGCCCTGGAATACTGAAAGTTCTTTTAGAAATTGTATGAACTGTTCTCTTAACTCCTTTCCCTTATCTTCCTGTCCCTCTATGAGCTGCTCGACATTGTCAAGAAGAAAAAGAATAGACTGGCTTTTGCTTTCGTTTTCGATATGTTCATGAATTTTTCCAACGACATAATTCATCGCTAAAAACCCAACAGGGACACTTAGGTTCAGAGTACCCATAATGTTAAAAAATACTGCTCTCATGTCTTTAGCTTCTCTTAAATCAAAGACATAATTCTTTCCGGCCCATTTATCACAAATGTTCCTGGCAAGTGCTGTCTTCCCCACTCCAGCTGATCCATACAAATTAACAACGGCATTTTGTTTACTTTTAAGGATTTCTATTGTTTTCTTAACGTCGCCACTTCTTCCTCGCAATTCCATCTTTGTTTTGGTCTGTGGCGATCTAGAAGCCTTGAAGTTCTCAATCCTCTTGTAAATTTCATGTTTGTTGCTTGATTTGTTTGCCACAAACTCATCGAGCAGTGTCAGGTTCGAACTCGAAACATAACCGAATTCATGCAAACGATCTAAACATGATGGCAAATCTTGATTTCCCAGCGATTTGAATGGTTGTCCGTAAACCTTCTTCAAAGATTGCACGACATCTTCTGATTCAGTTGAAGAAAACGTCAAGGATATGTCCCTAAAAAGTTGATTTAACTCTGACAAGTTTTCCACTACATAAGACGCCATCTTTGAACAAGCCGCTGACTAAAGATTTAAAGAACAACCCGGAAGTAGAGCGGAAGTGTCCGTAATCTTGTAGCCAGATCTCCCACGGCTATAAGATAAGGTGAGATCTGGGTACGAGATTAACTTAATTAAAAGTATTGGTTGGTGCCTTATAATTTCCATTTCGTCAAACTGATTTCCGAGAAAAAAAATAGGTCTAAATACAAATGGAACGCTTCAGTGATGTTTGTACCTTGGTAGGATTTCTAAATTTAAATAAGAAAGAAAAAAAATGAAATTCTGACACAGTTTTTGTACAAGAGCAAAAATGCCATCATAAAAATGACCTGATAGTTACTCCAACAGGGGCGGGTAGGAGCTGCTCGTAAGGTCTCTCCTGATTGGTCGCAGGAAACAATGGATGTGATTCTTTCAATTGTTTCAGTATTGTTTGAGTCAAGGTTAGGTGCCATTGGTGACTTCTCTTCCGAGCAGCTGCTACAACTTAATGAGTCAAATAACAAAATCAGTCAAATAATGACTGCGAATTTTATATCCCTGGCTACGAGATAATTCGAAGAGATAGACTTAGCGATGGTGGTGGCGGAGTATGCTTCTATGTTGAAACGTCAATCAGTTTTTTCTCTCTGCACTAATCGCAAGATTGATGATCTAGAAAAATTTTGCATTGAAATCTGCAAACCTCCTTCTAAACCGCTTATCGTTGTCACTTGATGCAGGCAACCTAATTCTTCTGTTAGGATCTACTCGCATTTAGAAACACTTATTCGGCGAATTGATTTAACTGATTTTGAATTTTACTTATTGGGAGACATGAATGTAGACATGGCCTCCACCAAGTATGACAATGATGTTAGTCAAATAACAAACATTGCGGACATATACAGCCTCCACCAACTTACTAAAGAACCTACTCGTATAACAGACAAATCATCTGCTCTAATCGACTTAATTGACACAAATTGCCCGGAGAGGGTTGTCTGTTCTGGAGTCGCTCATGTTAGCATAAGTGATCACAGCCTTCTCTATGTTTACCGTAAAATAACAATTGATTTTCCTAAGGGCCATAATTCATAAGCTCCCCTCCCCGCCCCCCTCCCCCACCCTCTCTTTCCGATCCAGACCTTCAGATAAGCGGGGGTGGCCGGTCTCTAAAAAATTTTCTAGGCCCTTGGAGCCTCAGTTTGAACTAAAAATAACGGGGGACCGGGCGCCTTACCTTGAATCCGCCACTGTCCAGTCTGCCCACCACCTTTCAATCTGTCATCAATTTTTTCCCCTTTTTTTAATCTTGCATTGCTGCTTCTTTTAGTAATGTCGATCGCAGCGCAATCATAGACAACTTTAATTTGTATCTTTTTCTTCAACTTGTATTTTGCTGTAAACGGACAACCTTCCTCCCCCACCCCCCCCCCCCCCCCCCCCCGACAAGAGAAAAATACAAATACAAATAAAATAAATAAAGCAGGTCTATCCGAGACAATATCTGTATAAAATGTTAAAGCAACAGATTACTTTGAATAATTTAACGTATTTTTATCTTTTCTACGGACCATCTTAACTATTATTTTCTTTAATCGGCAATTATCATGTGTAAAAAAACCTAAACTTGCCTTAAAATCAGAAGTGTTAAATTAGCACCTATACACACTGATATGTACATTCGATATAAAAATCAATAAATAGATTACTTTTGTCAAAAAAGGTATAAGAGGTCTTGTTTCGATTAAAACCCATCTAGAAAACTAACCCTCTTCATTTAATTTATAATTGCAGCAAATCTTCTTGGATTATTGATTAATCGTTAATTAATGTATGATTCTTTACACCGACTAAATACAGAACGACCGAAAGGTTGCCAAAATGCGTGAAGTGATAATTTACAAATGGGATAATTTCCAATTGAAACTAAAACTGTTATCAGTGTTTCACCAGTCGACAGTCAGCGTTGGATTTGGTGGAAAGGCAAGAAGAAGAAGAGTTTCCTACTTTTTCTTGTCAAAGCTTGGAGTGCTCTTTGTTTTTGTTTGTTTGTCAGCTTTCTTCTATATCTACAGAATCAAACTTTTTAAAGAACGACATCCAGGAAAAATCAGTACTACTTGCGAACGATGGCCGTGTTAAGTACCATCGATCAATTTGATCACCTTCGTTGTCGTTATCATCATGATTATTCATTCTATTTGCCCAGGACCACTGGACCATGATTCATCTATATACACGTCCTTTCTCCTCCTTCTATCTAGGAAAGCCAAACAGTTTGCATTCTACAAGAACGCCAAACACTTAAATATATAGTCTTCGAGTATATACTAATAATAACCAAAGGTTACGGAGTGCGGGCAACAACGATCGAACGTTCAAACGCAGTAAAATGCTTTTGCTCCAACGCTGTGCTTTTGCATAAGTTTCACTTGACTGATGGTTAAAAACACGCGTGATCAGATTACGCGCAGAAGGTCCAAACGCGCGTGATCAAATTGCGTTTTGTGCATTCCATTCATTCTTAGTGGAAGTCCAAACGAATGCTGGCTACATACATGCGACGCATGCTTAATAATAACATGGAGATTAGGATTGCGGGCTCCCTTTGTCGCCAGCAATAACGCCTTACGAGACTCTTATGGAAGTGAAAGAGTTAACAGAAAAGAAAAGAAGGTCTGATAGAACTCTTAGGCTACGTTGACAAAGCACAGGACGAATTTTCGAGCGGTTGAAAATACGTGCGATTAGGTGACCCGTTCACACGAAACCAAATTAACCGTACGAAAATTTAGACGCTTAGCCGTTCAAAGTTCCGTCTGAACAGAGCGAAAACGTTGAACGGTCCCGTGTGAACGAAGTGTCCGTTCAAATTTTTCAACCGGTTGAAAATTCGTTCAGTTCTGTGTGAAGGTAGCATTAATTATATATAAACCGGAGGGTTCAACAGATCCAAACATCCCATTATGTCATTGTTCACTTCTGCTTTTCCTATTCTTGTAAGCGCCATCATCAGTTTTCTAATGGTGGCATCTTTTCCTTTCAGTTGACACCATTTTTGGAGAGTTAGAGAGCAGCGGTCCTCGTCATCATTTTCCTCCACTGATATATTGTTAATTTGACTGTCTTTAAGTTCCAGCTCCCTTGCGAGTTTCTTCCACGATGATCCCACTTTTTGAGACACGTTTTTGATCACTTCATGTTTTTCTCTCAAGGGAAAGCTGACCTTCTCACGAGCTATCGAGATCAAAACAGAAAGAATGGCAGATCAATACTAAGTTCAAGCTCTGTTTATTCAAACATTGCCTGGCACTGTCGCCTGGATAAATCACTATCCAATAGATAAGCATTTGGGATACCAACCGCACTATCCATTGAATGGAGAATTATCCAGTGGATAACACTATCCACATTTTCAACAATTGGTGCCAGGATGTTGCTAAACGAGGAAAAGCGAAAATGCAAAATGGCAACGAAACCGAGAATAAGTAAAGGGGTTAATGATAGGGTTAAATTTAAAAGGGTTGAATTCAGTCTGTTTACCGTTTTTACATCAACAAGCAAACAAACAAGCAAACAAACAAAACAAAGGGAAAATGAAACAAATCTAGAGCAGCAAACAACAAGCAAACAAAGACAAAAATGAAACAAAACTTTCCAACATGATAGGTAGCAGGGGCAAACTCACGGCGTTTCAAAGTACAAATGGCATGTAAACGTATAAAACTGTAGGCTATAGCTACCTTTAATTAGCTTAGTTACTGAAAGAAAAGTACCAAAGAAAGAAAAAATAACATTAGCATCGTCAACCCTGCAAATAGCTCTTATTCTATGAAGACACACCACGTCATTCACTTCTGAATTTATAAATCTATACACATCCTCGGAGACCCAGGGGCAGTTAGTCGGGTCGATGAAATGTTCGTGATGAAAGTTTACTGTAAGATCGATCACCACGAACATTTTATCGACCCGACTAACTGCCCCTGGGTCTCCGAGGATGATCTATACACGGCTCAGTTGTTCCCCAAACGGTCAGTAATTGACGTCTAAACTTTGTCAGTTATCTAGGTAAGCCATGAACCTCGTCAACATTCTGTTATCAAAGGTTCTTGTTCACGGTCGTTGTTGCTGTTTTCTTGTTTTACCGTTACAAGACGTATAAACTAATAAATTACACAGTTATGAGGCAATTGGGAGTTTTTAAAAGTAACGACAACGGCGACGGCACTGACGAGAACAGCAAAAAAGCCGTTAGATAAGCAAAGAAAGAACTTCGCACGTGCATCACACTTTTTTGTACATTTCTTAGCCGTCGTTGCACGACTACAACGTGAAAGCGCCTAATAGAGAGGAGAAGTGTGACGTCACGTTACCACGGTAGCACTATTTCTGGATGACAACAAAACCAACGACGACGCCGACGGCAAGGAGATCGGCAAAAAATGATATGTTTATATTAACGAACAACAACTTTGCACGTGCATCCCACTATTTTGTACATTTTTTTGCCGTCGTTGCACGACTACGACATGAAACTTCCCAATTTCACGAGCACGCGTTATGGAGTAGGTGAACACAACAAAAGTTGTCCCTTTTATTTTCTAAACTTAGATAACGTTACATACGGTCCCGAAGAAAATTTCGCCAAGATTTGCCAAATTAAATGAAACTGAATAAGATCGGTGAAGTTTGAAATACTCCGAATAGACTTTTTCGGTTTGTTGTCATCTAAACATTTTGCTACCACGGAAACGTGACGTAACGACTTCTCCTCTCTATTAATTCACGTTTTGTCGAGGACGGGAACACAAAATAACAACTTTCTTTTACTTTTCCTGAACTTTGAAACAGTCCTTGACGAATTAAACGAGATGGAATGCGCGCGATAAAGTTTGAAGCAGCGCGAATTCACTTTTTAAGTGTCGTTTTCGTAGCCGTCGCCGTCGTTTTGTTGCTTAAGCTCCCTAATGTTCGGCGGGCGAGGTTAACGTTTGAGATTATTCGACAATATGTTGATTGGGCAAGGATAAAGTGTCCGTTATTTGCATAAGCAGGTGTCTGGGTTAACGTAACAGGAAAAGCAAGGGCTTCCCCAGCTACAAAGAAGACTGTTTGTAAAAAAGGAGGTAAGATCAATCTACATTGGGAGAATGTCAGCCGTACAGCAGTTCTCGACTTTACCTTCCCGAAGACGTTTAGCTACGTGTATGGATCCGTCTTTGCTCTCCTTTAGTATATTAACAATGGCATTAAAACAGTCATCTTGGCTTTTAGAGTCAAGTCCTGCTAAATTCTCCAAAAAGCTCTTCAGTACTTGGGTGCGTGTTTGATTTCCAGACGTTAGGCGGGTGAAATGTCCTTGATATAATTCATCTGATACAAAACCTCGACACGCTGCCAGAACATATCCCGCGTCAGCATCCAGTAAGTGAGCGTCATTCAAAGGCACGCCAAAAAATTCTACTGGAGTTTTCTGTAAAGAAAAAGGTTGGGGAACGGTTGCATTTTGAATAAATCCTCTGTTAGAAGCGTACAAAATACAACGGTTCATAATTCCCTGGCCCCGGTTCCTGGAAAGCCGATTAAACTATCCTTCGATTAGCGTAAAATCCACGATTAATTTTATTATTCCTTGGATAACTACTCGTGGGTTAAAAAGTAGTTCCTGAAAGCGAAATAAACCCACGATTAACTAATCCGAGATTAGTGTTAAAATACACCGGTTTAACTAGTTTTTGGGATGATTACTTTTAAAAAATATGGCGCGAAAAATGTTTAGGCTCGGGTGAAGTAAAGGAAAATGGCGGAAAATGAAGTGGTCTAGGTTGAACCAAAGGACAAGAAGAGGAAACCGAAATTCTTCATCTACTTAGAAATAATTGGCCCAGTTTTTATAACATAGTCCTTATATTCAATCCGCAGTCCACAGTCTATGTTTTATAATGACCAAATTTATTACATGAAGTGGTAACCACCTTGGCAACTGCCTATGTTTTCTCCTCGTCTTTCTCTCGAGGTCGTTCTTGAGGATTTCTACCAAATATTGGATTGACTCTCGGCCAAACCTGTTTTTACAGCAAAGCTCTTCATCAGTGAATTGGTCGAGATTAATTTCTTGCTGGCCGAACTTTTTTTCACGTATTTGAGGCAACTGTAAGTCCGCCATTTTGTTTGTTTTACAAACGTTTTCACCCGATTAGTGACTTAATCGACCTCGCTAGGTGGGTTAAAATTAACACTTAGTTTATTCCTAGGTTAAGGTTAATCATGCTTTCAGGAACAGGATCTAATCGTGGGACAAAATGTATTCTGCGATTAGCGAGATTTAATCCTCGATTAGCGCTAATCGGCTTTCTAGGAACCCGGGCCTGGTGTTTAATATCCAGCACGTTGAAAAATAAGCGTCAAACTGATTGTGTTTAAACAAACTATAATTCTGGTTTCAAAACTAGTTATTTGATAAACAGCTCTTTTCGTGCACCCAGTATCGGCAATTAATATAGGGATGTATTGTCCATTTCATGTGGAGGATTTGTTAGAGTGTCTTATCGCAAAAGGGAACAATGGTATATCAGCACGTACACGAACGAGTCTATGAGACATGATATGAGAAACCTAACTTTAGGAATCAGCATTCCTTTAAGCCTACAGAGAAAGGTATTGAGTAGAGTGCTCTGCAGGTGCCGGTATATTTAGGGCGATAAGGGAAATATCAATGACGCGCCTGCGCACTAGTAGAAATCTTAGCAAAACAACTAATCAGCGCCTGCTACGTAGGCTAAGTATGGAGCTCTTAAATTTTCGAAGTAATAAAGGCTTTGATATAAAAATACTTCTGGACGGCGTTCTTCGCAGCCCGGGGAAAAGAGAGATAAGCTCTAATCACAACCTCGTTCCCAGGGTTCTAGAAGAGCTTCGGGGACCGAGTAGCAGAGGACCCTGGTAACGAGGTTGCTCTAATCTTCGGTCAACCGCCCCAAACAGAGCAGTGCCATACGAGTTGTCATAGTAACAAACACGTGATTTGGGCAAATCCCTGTCGGTTTGACTTACCTTGTGATCAACTTTCAATGAAGACAACCTAAAGTTTAGTTTAGACAGCAGGTTTTTCGCTTTAGAATCCGGGCTGCTGCGAAACTCCACATGGGATAGAACTTGGTCGCTTATCAAACGAACTGGCAGTTGATCGGTGTAGCGGAGGTTGCTTTCAAACCTGAATATAAATATAAAAGTTATCTACATTAATACCCTTAGCCCTTAGATTTACGAGGCAATTCACACCCTACAGAGGAACAAGTTTAAAAGGCTGCAGACCCCCTTGAGCGAAGCAACAATGGTTTGCGCCACACCAAGAAACACCCAGAAAAGCTGTTTAGTGAGAAACAACGCCTTCTAACTTACATCAGGTGAAAATCGTCCATGTTTTCTTCATCTACTGCAATTATTCCACCAGACACAAATACAAATGCTCTGTCACGCCCAGGTATCATCTTCTTCCGTGAATTTCCCTCACTCGGTACCACGTTTCTTTTGTCCAGCTCTTGTATGATTCCTTCTCTCAAGTGAGCTGGACAACAGATAAGATGGAGAACATCTTGCGAATGGGCCCGATCTTGTTGCTCAAAGTAAGCGAAGAAAACTGCTAGTATTGGCTGGGTCCAAATTAGGTTTGACATGTAACTTATTACTCCAGAAACACTGAATTCCTCTCTATACCATTCAAAAACGCAAGTGTATCTAAAGGAGAGACATCAAACAGTAATCACCACATTGCTTAAGATATCTGTTGATACTTCGGGAGAAAACACCCCTCTGGACTTAAGGGAAGAGATGTAACTACAGCAAGACGTTATTACAATGACCAAGTAAAAATGGTCCATTTAATACTACGAAAACACAAATCAACATCAGCTACACTAGGAAAGCGATACATTTTCAGACAAAGAAAGAAACAAACCGTGAAACAAATAAACAAACAAAAACAAAGAACCTTTACAGTTATAGTGGTTTAAAGAGCAATAATTAGCACGTGGCGAATCAACGAACGTTTAAAAGACTGGACAAAAACAACAATTTTAATGCACTTTAACTTGCATATAAAATTAAGCTATGATTTCAGCTCACAAAAAATGGGCAAATATGACAAAAACAGTGAGGAAAACAACGTTCGGAATTCCTCTTACCCAGAGAAACGTTCGACCTGGAACGTAACAACTGATCCGTCAAAATTTACAGGACTTCTAAGATCGTCAGTAATTTCCATCCATTCTTTATTTTCGCCATCAGAATTTAAGAACAATACTCTGACACGGCATGTCGAGGGGTTAGGAGTTCCTTCCTGGTCGCTTTGTAGCGATACTGGCAACTGAATTGTGACGGGCTTCAAGAACTCAACGAGTTGAGGGCAGGTTATACGCAGTACAGGGCCAAGAAACAGGTCCTGCTCTTCAAATTCTTCAGCTGGAACTTCGTGTACCTAGACGAATAAGACAACAGACTGACTACAAAAATTTAAATCGCTAGTGTGATGTCTGATTCATATCGCTAATATTTTCTTCGAGATTTGACAACTTGGCTAGATTTCTCTTAGGCCATGATATCTCGCCAAGCGAAACAAGTAGCATTTTATCGTTATGTGGCAGTGACGCCATAAAGGTGCCTCAGTATTTCTAGGTAGCCTAATTTTCACTCTATGGCGAGATTTATTTAGATAACCTGAAGTTTTCTTAGAAACAAGTCTCACTAGTCGCAGCGAAAACAGCTTAACTGTACCACTGCAATGGCTTCACGCATCTGTCTGTCATCCTAGCCTGCGTATTAAAATAATACAAAACTAGAGAGAGGTTATTCAATTGACTGACGTACCTACCTTCAATTCCAAAGGAAACTTTGCTTTTGGTCGAACAGCCTTTTTCGGGACGTTAATAATCACACCAGGATAATCAGGGTGATTGAATAAGCCGCCATTAGGTGTAATGGTGTAAGGTGGAGAAGGCTTGAGACGACAAACTACTGTGTATGTTGAGCATTCAGTGATGTCAGCTTGAGCAACGGGAAAGGAAAAGTCTGGGGTGCCATAGTGAGAGGGAAAGTTATCTTCTACATCTGTAGACAAGACATGAAAAACAACAAAATATGAATACAATGCTAGTGTTATTTTTCATTATCATTATCATTGTAAAAAAGATCATCACAGTTGAAGATGCGAAAAAAAGAACGTCTAAAAAAATTCAGGCAGGAAAGAAAACTATGATCATCCCATGTAAGGAAATCCGAGACAGCCTTAGATTCTGAATTCTACGCAGTGGATCAGTCCAGATTTCAGGTACTAGATTCCAGTCTTTGTCAGTGGAACTTGGATTCCGGATTCCAACCGTCAGTGGGATTCCAGATTCCTTGAGCTGAATTCCAGATTCCAAGGCCCAGGATTTCTGACTCCACGAGCACAATTTTCCCGGTTTCCGGAATCCCATAAATGGGTCGGAAACTAACTTGGGGCTGGTAATTAAATTGGCTCTTAACTTACCCGGGAAAGATAAAGACAAACTAATAAATATATGAATTTCATACATTTGAACTACTTCCATAGGAACACCTAAGGTGTCACGTATACGGCAAACGGCAAACGGCAAACGGCAAACGGCAGATTCAAGTTTAGAATTTCTCAAAATAGAAAATGAGCAGATAAAAACAGCTCAGAACAATTCTTATGAATAAAAATTGCGCGAATCTACTAATTTAGGAGTAGAAATGATGAGCAGTAAACGACTAATAAAGAGGAAACTTGGTCACGTGGTACAAATACGCGTTTGCCATTGGACGTAAAGTCATGCTTAACGTCTCTAATAATGAAGTTGTGCGGTCAACTCTATGACTGACACCTTATAAGATACAAGCACTATGTTTCGGTCTTATAAGAGATGTCCATCTTATAAAGAGTCAATTTAAAGGAGTAAAGACCAGCTCTAGATGTCCGTTACCCCGGGGGGGGGGGGGGGGGGGCGGGGGTACTGCCATATATGGGCTATATAAGAATGTGCCGCTGTGAAGGGTATGGATTTCAAGCAGTTTACTCTGGGATAGGGTATATGACTCAGAACATTTGGTTCTAGAATAGGGTATCATTTTTCAGGAAACTGATCAGTTGGTTGAAGATTTTATCTAGACTAGGGAAACAGCTACTCTAGGATAGGGGGGTTTGGGGAGTTTACTCTAGTATAGGGTAGCAAAACTTAGCTGAACCAGGTCTGGTATACGTTAAGGGTTCCAGGATCCCAGCGGCACATCCCCACCCAGAAATTCCTAAAGTACCCCCCCCCCCCCCCCCCCCGGCGTCCGTTATGAGAGAGCTGACTGTAACATCACAAAACAAACGACCATAATTGTATGGCTATAACATGTATGGAAGGTAATTTAACCAATACATAAAGACTAGCATTGGGACAATGGACTGCTGTTCAAAGAGTAAATGATTTAAAAACCTTGCCAGCACCGCAAGTCCTCAGTTCCATCCACTTCTTCCCATTCATTGGTTTCCCAATCGATCAGCCTCTTTATCACCAGTTCGTAGCCCTGTAAACCAGGCGCACTGTGAGAGAGAACCAGATTCACCTCAGCATTGAATTCCAGTTCATCGCCAGTGATGGTCGAAATCTCAAGAACATTGCTGACAACTGACTCGTGCTCTTGCAGTGGGGGCGAACGTGCACTGCATTTCCATCGGCGGACCACTATTGGGGTGGGCTCAGATACGGCGTCAGGACGGAAGAAAATGTGGGCGCCCCCTCGTTTGAGGACCCAGTGGGCACCTTCACTAGTAAGTATTCCTCTACAATCAATCAATCAATCAATCAATCAATCAATCAATCAATCAAACAATCATCAAACAATCCATCAATTAGCGGACCTCATTAACCTTTGCATAAAAAGTTCCCCAAACGTTCAAAAGGGTTAAAAGAAAATTTCCCTCATTTTTTCCAAACAGGTAATAAGGTCGTTTTGCCAAGTTGAGCTTAGATGGGCATTGTCAGCCAGGTATGACCCTATCATGTAACGTTGACCTTTTATTTTCAGCAACACAGAAACTAACGAGCTTGCTTTTTTAAAGATGGTAAAACGTAAAGTCTTGCAATAGGAAGATGTATCGCTATGGGATTACCGATTGCACTGTTATACTGTTCCTTACCTGTGCATACCCTCAAAGAAATTCCCATTTCTCTGAGAGACAACTCTAGTCTGCTACACAGCCGTTTTTAGTGTCGTCACGCAACGCTCCTCCCCTGAAGCGTTGCGTGACGACACTAAAAACGGCTGTGTAGCAGACTAAGATAACTCTTGAGGCAAAACGAATGGCAAGATTAGTCAGAGTGGAGGTTTCTTAATGTCAGTGTGCTCTTACAGCGGTCTAAAGGAACATTAGTACACATACTCGTGTATGTTAACTTTTTCTAAGTCTGATTCATCAAAGTCATCAATTTGTCCCTCTAGGTTAAGTTCATGAATTTGTTGTGGCAATTCGTGTTCTTCTGTAACCTCATCATCTCCAGTAATGTCCATGTTATTGTCGTTTTCATCTTCACCATCATTATCAGCGTCATCGTCACCAACATTATCATCAACATCATTGCCACCATCATTGCCACCGTCATCGCCACCATCATCGTTGCCACTATCGTTGTTTTCATTAAAATCATCATCTACACTGTCATCGTCATCATTACTGCTATCGTAGTCGTCATCATCATCGTCATCATTGTCAGGAGACTTCTCTATTGAAAACAAGTAGAATGCTTGTTGCCTATATCAAAGGTAGTTTCTATTTTCTTAGTTAAGAAGAGGAAGTAGATAGAATTTGTTGATCAGCAGCTTGGCGATGGAAGAGCATATGCAATAAAATATCCGGCAGTCAAGTTCGAGAATCAAATTGTAAGTTTCAGTTACACGTAGTGCCGAAACTGTTAACAAATCTTGCAGTCGAGATCTTTGTTACTTATTGTATTTGACTAGAGGTGTACGCGCATTGTGATGAGGTGAACTGATTTCTTACGCCAGAGTCAAACGTCGAAATTCACTGATTCAAACAATTTCGCGCATTAGCATTAGCTTCGTTACGTGTGAAAATCGGCGTTTGCCTGGCCTTAGTTAACTATCTTTCAGTAAATTCATTCACAGTTGCGAGACCTTCTTTTAGTAAATGAACTTAAAGAAAGTAGTGTTTGCGATATTATAATAAAAATTAATAATTACTGTTGCTATATCATTATTATACATACCTGCTCCTGCAAACAGATTCAGAAAAGAACGCCAGGAAATAGATTTCCCCCGCTTGGCTTCCTATTTGTGTTAATTGAAAATAAGAACACATTCAGTTAGAACACTTCCTTCAGTTCCACTAGTTCGATTTTTTCTGAATGACAAAAACGAGTGTTTACTCGTACTTATGCTAATGTTGCCTGTCTTACCTCAAGCTGGGTCTTATACATTTTGGCCTTCCTTTCATATCCAAGTAAAGTAGCCAGATCCTGTAGTGTAGTAAGCAGATCGATTTTGTCTTGTTTTGCCAACTCTAAACTGTTCTTTTTCCACCTTCTCTCGTAGAATCTGAATGCTTCCTTTTGATATTTCTCAAAAAGGTCTTTATTTTCAACTACCTTACACAACCTTAACAAAGTTTGTAAGATGTGCTCTCTCTGCGCGTAAGGAAACCTCTTGGTGTCGGGGGAATTCCACGCTCCTTCGTAAAACCAAAGAGCTTCGCTTTGATACTTTCTCGTTGTTTTGACATCAGCCTCCTCCCCAAGTCGTTCATTTATAGCATCGATGATCTTCATGTTGTCCTGAGAGAACTGAAACCCTTCAAAACTTTTCTCTTCGTCCCAGGATCTTTGATAAAACTCCAAGACTTCCTTCTGAAATGCCCCCTTTCTGCCTTTGGGAAGG
The DNA here is from genome assembly GCA_964035525.1 of Porites cylindrica. Classification (NCBI taxonomy): domain Eukaryota; kingdom Metazoa; phylum Cnidaria; class Anthozoa; order Scleractinia; family Poritidae; genus Porites; species Porites cylindrica. The sequence goes on along the minus strand of OZ037781.1, from coordinate 1,578,946 downwards.
ATGTCCTCGTAACTTTTAATGATTCTGTCCCGTACTTCACTGTGGTTCCCTTGCCCCAGGGATTTCTCAATCTCCCATGCTTCTTCGTAGTATTCTTTAGCTTCATTATAATCCTCAAGACTTCGGGAATTTTCTGCCATTTGAAAAGTGCTACGCGCAGTCAGTGGATGTTTGCCAAGAATATCTTTCCGAATTTGGTACCCGTTATAAGCAAACGGTTTCGCCTTTTCAAACTCCAGAAGCCATGAGTAAGCGTTAGCAATGTTTCGGTTATAAAGTGCTGTGTATAGAATCCCTGTGAGTTTGAGTTCTTTGGCAAGATCTAAAGCCTCCTGATAGTATTCTATAGCCTTTCGAAAATTCATTTGGGCCTCGGGCGTCATTCTGTGTTTGTCACGGTACTCTTGAATGGCCATAGATTCATAAGCTGTCCCAATTTGACTTCTAAACAGAGGCAAGTCAAAGTGCTCCCTTGAACCAGAAAGCTTTTGACGCATTTCGTAGGCTCCTGTGTAAAACTTGATCGCTTCCTCCGGTTTTCCCAGATTGCTGTAGCAATTTCCAATGGCATTCAAACATCTACAAGTGCTTGTGTGATTTTTCAATTGGTCTTGCATTATTTCCAAGGAACTACTCAAAAGTTTAAGCGCTTTTGGCCAATTTCCTGCTCGGCAGAAGACTTCGCCTTCAACAAACAGACAAGAGCTTTTCGCGAGCTTGAAAAGCGTAGTCTTTTTGCTACCACTCTGCATCCTCTTCAGCAACTCCCTGGCCTCTTGAACAACGTTTACAGCCTTACGCCATCCTTCAAGATTGAGTACCTGCAAAGCTTCCCAGCAGCGCATTTCTGCCCGAAACATGGAGCCTGAAGAGAACAAATGGAGAGCAAAACAATGAAAAAACAATTTGATCCGGACACTGAGAAAAACATAAAAAGAATCTGGCACAATGCTCAGGTTAAGGAGTTATGACAGCTATGCTAATTAACGAAATTAAACATCCAACATTATCAACTTTCTTAAAAGGAGCAATGCGTGTATCCACGACTGTAGTGTTGCTGTACTTGAAAATGTTTATTCCAGATTTAGAGATACTTGAAAAACTAACGAAACCGTTTGTATCAATGGGAATCCCCTAAGAGTGGTCTTGCCGGCCTTGCTAAAAGCTACCTGAACTAACTTAACTCTGACCGTCCGGCTCAGGACAGTCAGACGAACACCCTACTAAAATGGGCACCTCGAGCAGGTCCCTGCTCGTCCCTCTTTCTAGTTGACTCTAAGGACATCTCCCTAGGACGAATAGCCTACATTTTGTTACGCTAGTAGGCACACTACAACTGGTTTTCCAGGGAAACAAGTGTAGAAATTCTATACTGATGACTACAAAGATCTCGGTAGTGCTTCTGATTATATGAAACAAATTTTAAGCCAGTCAGAAGCACTACCC